>KV453853.1:420159-570956 GCA_001661425.1 Ogataea arabinofermentans
TCGAGTCTATCGACGCCATACCATATAGCCTCCTTCAATACTGAATACTTCTGCACCAAGTATTCNTGCTTCAGTTATATATTTCCTATATAGATGTATGTGTCATTTATCTTATAGATTGATTATATCATCAGGATTCTATCAATCTTTACAATCATAACTTAAATAACCTCTCATAACTCACAGTAATTCACCATAAAAGACAAAATAAATCCAGAAATTGACTATAAACAACACATACAAAATAGTTTAATACATCCATTTCATTCGCCGTTGAAAAAAAAACAAAAAACAAAGAAGCAGATATTTAAGATCTTACTTGGTCAATCTCAGTAATTGCTGATTAATAAGCTAGTACAAAACAACATAGCACTGATATATACAGATTCATACTCTATTTCATGTACACAGACTAATACCATGCTACCAAGATCCCCACAACATAAAACTCTGTTGCAAGAAGAATTACCCGGCTCAATTCAAAAATTTCAGAGCGAATTCGGTCTCATTGATTTTGAATGGAAGTGAGTTTTATATATAAGAGATATTACAAGTTATCGACTTTCAACTGAATATATAATAGACTATATACTTATTAATATACAAGATGGTTGTGCATATTCTAGGTAAAGCTGTGAGAGGAAAGTACAAGATCAACGTAAGTTATTTATCTCTTGGTACTATTATTAAATGGAAATTTTTGAATTCATAACTAACATTTTTTTTATATCCTGACTAAAATAGTATGGTTTATCAGCTACATTTTATGGTATTGGTTTACAAAGTGCTACTAAGATTTGCTCAAAATTAGGATTTTATCCAAATATGAGAATGCATCAATTAACAGAACAACAAACAATGGCTATAACTAAAGAATTATCAGAAATGGATATTGAATCTAAATTATTATCTCAAATTAGAGCTAATATTCAATTGAAGAAAGATAATGGTTCTTATGTTGGTTTCAGACATGCTTTAGGTTTGCCTGTTAGAGGTCAAAGAACAAAGACTAATGCTAAGACTGCTAAGAATTTGAATAAATTAAAGAGAAGATTTTAAATGTATTGATTTTTAGTTTAGTGAAGACAGCTGTATAAGTTACAGCTGTTGATTGGAAAAGGAGAGAAGACATAAATCACAAGAAATAGCATAATATTTGTCACTGTGGAGTCTTCCTTCTGAGATTTTAGCTAGATGCTGAATGTCTTTGTGTGTGGATTTTCTCGGGAGATTGTTCTTGTATATATATATTTATTACATTGTGCTCTATTTATGAACACAGCTATAAAGAAATACCAACTCTGTATTTTAGTTTTATATCAATCTATCTTTGTAAATTTGTATTCCACTATAAGTTCTTACTATTACCCCCAAGAACTTCTAGATCAATTTTCTTGGTAAAGAGTCACTAGACATGCAACATCTAGCGCAAGGGTTGCAACAACACCCCCTCTAATCAATAGATTACCCACTTCCAACACCATTTGCAACTCTTCTTCATTCGTAGATTCTGATGTAAGTGAAAATTATACACTTTCACTTAATCGACGCGTCGATGTGAAAACGACTCCATCGAGCGAGTGAAAATGTTGAGAATCTGAACGGGCCTCCTTTGTGATGTACAAGTCATGTGGTTGAGAGCAGTTAACAGACAACTTATCTATATTTCCCTTCGTTAAAAGAAACTTTCTTTTCTCTCATTGCATCTTCCTGTCAATCTCTCTCAAGTTGTGGTTCAACACTTGTATTCTTCTCATTTTATCCATCTTTATTCTGCTGGTTATCCCCAATATCTCACAGATAAATTCAAATTCACCTCTTTCAATGAAGATAACAAAGCAGCTTAAATTTTACACCAAGGGTCTAATAGCTTTGAATGCTCTTTTGATAAGTGCTCTATATGGTGTCTTGTGTTCAATAATCCTAACAATTCTAAGGAAAAAAAGTTTGGCTCAATGGAGCACGGCCAGATTTTATTATGGACTCTTCAGTACAGTGATGGGAATCAAGATTAATATCAATGGTGCTGAAAAATTAGAAGGTTTACCAGCTATTTTGATATCGAATCATCAATCCGAAATGGACATTTTAATCTTAGGTAAAGTCTTCCCTAAAAAATGTGTGGTTACTGCTAAGAAACAATTAAAATATATTCCTTTCTTAGGTTGGTTTATGTCTTTATCCGGTACTTTCTTTTTGGACAGATCAAATAAAGAGAAGGCAATTTCCACTTTAAATAACGCTTTAAGTGATTTAAAAGAAAACAAAGGTGGTTTGTATATGTTCCCTGAAGGTACTAGATCATATGCTCAAAAACCAACTTTATTACCTCTTAAAAAAGGTGCTTTCCATTTAGCTGTTCAAGCTCAAATCCCAATCATTCCATTGGTTGTCTCCAATACTTCAAACATATACAGCATATCTCAAAAGAATTTCAATACCGGTACAATTAACATTGAGGTTTTGGATCCAATTGAAACAAAAGGTTTGACAAAAGATGATGTCAATAGACTGGTTGAAGAAACTCAGTCCAAGATGCAAGCTGCTATTATGAGTCTAGGTATGAGTGAAGTTGATGGAGAAGAGAGACAAATTAGACTCACTGATGAAGAAGCTGTTACTCAGTCCACTTTATCCGCTTCCACTTCTGATGCTGAAGAATCAACTTCTTTGCTTCCATTGCCTACCACCAAATAAATAAAAAAATTTGCTACACTATAGTACATGATAATTCAATTCTAAAGATAATTGAGAATGTCTCAAATATTCCGTTAGTTTACTGACAAACAATTTTGTCTATTATTTTTATTTTCAATTTCGTCTTTTTACATTTGCTTACCGTCTCTATATCTCTCGGATGGTCCATCATACTAAAACAAACCCTTTATGTCTCGTTGTCAACATGTTCTATAAATACTTTATACAGCTGACTTTGTTCTTATGTCTATATCTTCTATATTTCTTTATAATAAAATCATTATCAAATAAAAATATACTGTAAACTGTGCCACAATGTGGCTAGGATTTCCAGCCACAGCCTCAAAATTTATTTCATGGTCGCTTCTCAAGATGAAAGCTTGATTTCAAGACGATTAGTTAGTTCTTGAACACAAAATATAGCATTCAAACGTACTATTTGGTTTTAATAAGCTCAAAAATGTTGTTTTGGAGCAGTCAAAAAGATGAAAAGCTTGAAAAGCTTGAAAAACCTCCTCAGGCTAAAGATAACACAACCACTACACAACCTCAAGAATCAAACGATGACCTTCGAGAATTAGGTCAATTTTTGAGTGATGCTATGACATCCAACTCAGCTTCATCACCAAGAGAATCCGCAAGAGATTCTCAAAATATGTCTTTGAGAGATATTGCTGAAAGAAGAGCTAACTCTCTATCATTAGAAAATTTTCCTGTACGTATAAATATAGATATATGAATGATACATGGATTTCAACTTACTAACATATATAATCTTTAATCTTTTTTTAGAAAGAAATGTCTTGTTTGACAGCTATGGATGAAATGATGGAATGTATGTCTTTAGGAGGTCAAATAAGAAATTACTATAGATATGGTGATTTTAGTATGTGTGATCCACAAAATGAAAAAATGAATTTCTGTTTTAGTAATTCTTTGAATGCTGGTGAAGCTAAAGAGAAAAATATACAAGAATTCTACAAAAATAGACTTGTGGAACAGTTGAAAAGAGGTAGTAGTGAAGACATATGGGAAGCCAAGAAGTTTTGAATAGGACAACTGGGAACTCCCACATTAAAGTTTTGGTATTTATGAAACGAAAGCGACTCTTTTTTTGAGTGCCTTCACATTGGACTTTTGAAACTACTTCAGCTCTTGATAAGTTTCCGTCATTATGATAAATGGTATCAGAAGTAAGGGTCAGTCCATCCAAGACAATCATGGGACAGTGTTAGAGCAGAGGTATAATACGTGTATATATGTAGTGTTTAATATAAGGGAACTACAAGATCAAAATCTAGCCAGTAAATTTACATGCATCTCATTTGTTTCAGATTGGAATAAATAAACGACATGATGAGATGAGAAAAGCTAAGCAAAGACGGCTAATTGTACAATATTCTCAAATCTAAATTTGATAACGGCATTTTTGAAGCAGGCTTCAGATTTGAAGCTTGCGAGTATTATGGAGTTTATCGCATCTTGTCAGCAAAGAATAACGATACCAGCTTGGCTACTTAGTAAAGTGGGGCCAGAAAATCTCTGCAATTCAGAACCCATTTCGAGAATTGGTGCAATACTACCGACTCGCTCAAACAAACATCACTATCTACGACTTGCGACATTGAATCTTTTTCAGGTCATCATTGAAGTTTCTACTTGAAAACATATTGCTTTAAAAAGAACATCTTTTGAAACATTTACTATCATCTGAAACAACTTGGGAAATTTCCTCATCTGAAACAAATTGAATTACAGACTTTACAAATGTATCCAATATCATTGAAAAGAACTCGGAAGTTTCTTTTTGTTTCAGTAACCCGTAGAACATATGCATACATGCAAGTCATAAAGGTTTGAAAAGGTATTTCTCAATCGACATCATGGAGATTACAACCCACAAACCCCATATCGATAGTAAGAGGCGATTATTTATAGTTTTATGGAGCACCAAGGCGGCAGAGGGGTAATATCTCTTTATCCTTGTTGTACTTTGTGTCACTAACAAAAATTATTTAACAAAATCTTCCAATAATCTTGCAGCTAGGTGCACAGCTTAATTCGAATTATTACAGAACCAGCCCCTGCGTGGTTTTGAGAATGGTTTCAACCACATTGCTGCTGGCCAATGGGTTTCAGGCGTTGTCTTTTTATCAGTCATTATTATGGGCTCCTATTATGTACAACTTACATGGAAAGTCTCAAAGTGGTTTGGATTCAAACGAAAGCATCCATTTGTGATCGTTATCTATTTGTGGGTTTACAGTTAGGGGTATGCGGCTCATGCACCTTTGATTAAAGTTTGAGTGTTTTTTTAACATGAAACATTTTCTATGCGGGAGCATGCAATTTTGTGGGAAGGCAGCGAGCTTTTACTACTTTATGCTGTTCTCTCTCCGCACCACAATTAAACAGAGCCCAAAGATGAAGAGTTTGTTTATATCTAAGCTTTAGTATGCTGATTGAAAACAAACTGACTGGAAAGGATTTTGCGAGTACGTATGATAAGCGTCATGGTTCTTTGCTTTGATGTGATTCGGTGCGTTTCGAAAAGGCTGACTTGAGCTGCTGAGACAACACTAACATTTTTCTCTATGAAGTATCAAGAAATCACAGTGGAGGCTGGAAAGTCCCCACGAAATTACTCTTGGCTCAGAGTACTGTATATGCATTAATTTTATCACGGACACAATTTACTATGGTTTCAAGTTACCTGTGGCGTAAAATCTATCATTATTTTCTAGCCGGTGCTTGAAAGGCTCTTGTAGTTTTCGTGAGAGATAATCGGGCTTTAGTTTTCTTGTTGTTACATTTCCTGGTCGCAACGGGAGCTGCATGAAATATGTTACCTTTTACTCTGTTGAGAAAACATTGATACTTGCATCAACCAAGGTAAACTAAACTTTTTTGGACTGAGAATTTGAGGTGGACTAAATGTAATATATGAAATAGTAAGGTGCATATAAAGTACTCTTACAGACAATAAATCATTTTCAAAGTTGGTATTGTTAATTGCTTCCCGGGTTACAAGGGAATCCTTTTGCATATACGAGAAACCCAATTTCAATAATAGTTGTAAATCGCTGCGTGTTATGTACAACAGAGATTTTCCTCTCGTGATAAATATATAAGTTGTTTGAAACTCTTTAAATTCATTATCTTCTAAACATTAGTTCTGTTAAGAAACTGATGTTAAACCACTCAATCCAAATGAAATGAGTCTATTAAATAACACTTTTCACTCCAATACGAAGGTTTCAAGAATAACAAGTAAGCCACTTTCCTTGAAACCTCTTAAAAGATACACAACATCCACAGCTGATAATTTGAAATTCAAAATGAAGTTTCAGAGCTCAGAAGACTTTTCAAACAGCATTCAACAACGGGCTTCAATTGAAAATCTTAGAAAGGACCAAGATGATATATCAGAAACCACTTCCGTATCATCATCTTCTTCTTCCTCATCATACAAATACTCTTCAGACACGAGATCCACATTCACAACACCACGTCAAGATTCTTCGGTAAGTGACAGGAAAAAAACACAGATACTGTCAGAAGAGTGGTGTTGCTTTTGCGAAGAACCTCTCTCAAATATATTTGAAGGTGAAAGTTTGGTGGATTTATCATGCGGCCATCACTCCCATCTTGAGTGTTGTACAGAATTACTATCCTTCAATATGACACACAGCATTAGTGATTATGGTGACTTGTCTGAAGGTAGCAACATCTTCTGTCCATTATGTGGTGTTGCAAATGTTTGGAAAGATGAATATACTAGAGATGAAATAATTAAAAGTCAGCTATTACATTCCCAACCAAATATATTATTCGAAGATATGTTTCTCGAGAAGTCTCCATCAATAACAATCTCGCAATTTGTCAACACTCCCTTGGTAGCTACAAGTACTCCAATTGATCCATTGACTCCCTCAGAACAGATTGGTATGGAAAGCGAAGCCTATAAGGCACAATTGAAACTATCGGTTCCTAAACGCTTTTGTGATGCAACCAGTCTAGGTGAATCTCCCACTAGCAAAAGATTGCCTCTCAGAGAGAATTCTCCAATGGTTTCAACCTTCCCTTCTTCAAGTCTAGCTGGTAAAGCGGATAGTACGATAACACCTCACTTTTCATTTAACTTTGACTCCCTATTTGGTGCTAAAGCTGAGATGGTGCCCGAGTACTCCAAAATAATATTTCCTAGTGAATCGAGCATAGGGGAACATTATGATCTATCTTGTGTTTTGAATATCAAATCGTCTGATTATGAGCCAAGTTTAAGCTCTTTGCCAGAAAACAAGTATTCTGAAATTTTGGAATCAAAGTTGCAAATTACCAAGGAATTAATACAAGGTTTTGAGAGAAACATCGACAACAAGAAAGACTTGGATGTTGCCAATCTAGGGGAGCTAATACTATTTGACTACATGCAATCTGTTTCGGTTGGTAGTTCCAGCTATGAACTTTGTCAGGCGTTTTTGTTTGAGAATTGTCTTCTCATATTGGACGGCTTTGGAAACAAAGTGCTACAAAGTATTGACATCAAAAAGCAATTTTCATCAGTCTTTGGTGATCCTAAAGACGAACTGATCACAATCAGTTTAGCGAGCTTGAAGCTTCATGAAATTATTATGTCCAGTGAAAACAAGGTAATTCAAAATAAGTGGGTCAAACAACTAACCAGAGTTCTTAAAGAAAAAAAGAGAGTAAACTCAGTAGTTTCTGCAAAGAGTTTAAGTGACTCTATCAGCTCGATTCATAGCATAGGCTCTCCATATTCCAGTTTCAATAACCAATCTTTCCAAAGTATTGCTAAAAACGTTCCTTTGATTCAAATGTCTACGAATGCTTGGGGACTACTTGCTCATAATGAGTCTTTAATCCCTCCAGATGTTCTTAAGTTCAGTAAGTTGGTTTCTAAAGGTTTGGATTTACCTACAGAATTCATGAAGCGACAAATAACCCGTCCTGATGCTACTCCACTCAGTTTGATTCTTGCTATCCCAGTAGTTAACAGTGCCGATTATTACCTAGATGACGAAGAATTCACATCTGAGATAAAGAATTTTGTGTCAAATGTTTTAAAATCTCTAAATCCAGAAGATAAGTTAGGATTGGTCTTTGTGGGTAACAAACCGGAAAGCTCAAGATTGGGTAACTATTATGGCTGTGCTACCAGCTCTTGGGAGAATTGGGAGCAAATCATTGATTCCATTGAATGTTATACACCTGAAGGTGATGAAGAGTATCTTTCGAGTGCATGGGAGAACGCTTTAAAATACATCCAATTGTTATCTGTTACTTGCTTTGGTGTTGAGGATGCTATTAACCATGCTAAGAGTATCCGTGCCGTTGTCTTAGTTTCTACAAATATCATGGAAGATTTGCATAACACCGAAGAGATCCGTCTGAAGGATAACACTGATGTGCCTCATACAAAAGAACAAAACTCAAGCGTCAGTAGAATGGCAACAAAAATTTGCAAGGATTACTCTGCACAGTTTCATTCTGTATTATTGGCTGATGAGTATCGATACAGTCCCTCGGAACTCGTTTCACATTTCAAAGCCATTACCTGTTCACAAAACGCAGATTCTCCTCAATTGAATATCAAGCAGCATCTTGCTCTAGAGTTTGATCATTTGAACGAATTACTGATAAAATTGATTGATAAGTTCCACAATGTAACTGTTTCCAAGCTTACGAGCACTTTGAAAATGGCAAAAGGGGTGGAACTGATTCAGTTTGAAGGTGAAGAACGAGCTAGCTCGAATAACTCTACTTCAGATGTCCTTAACATTGAATATAACAATATTGAAATTGGATTTAATCGTTCTTTGATGTTGAAACTTAGAATCAATCTGAGACTAATTCCATTGAGCTCAATAAAAGAAGGATGCATTATTGACTTGTTGGAGAATACCACTTCTATTCAATCAACTTGGAGTCCACCGTTGAAGAAAGAAACTACTACAGTTTGCAAGGAAACTTTCTCAATCAAACTGTCAATTAATCGCTCAAACTCTATATCATCAACACAACCTTTGAGCTTCTTGATTTCAAATCAAGAAAAAGACTCAGCTGAAGAATTAGAGCTCTCGATTTTGCCTAGACTTTCAGCCGTTAAAGATGCCGCTTTTGTTGAAAGAAAGATAGAGATGCTCATTATTGATGCTTTTAAAAAGGAGATTTTGAGTGAATCAAACTTCACACATGTTGTTAAAGATAAAATCAAAGCAAGTTTGAACAACTTATCCACTGAAATCTGGAACCTTGTTAAATCTTGCAATAATTCAAATACTTCAAACATTACCAAACATAACATCAAAAGTTGGTCTGAAGAACTTATTGATTTGCTATCTGAGGTTGCTGATGGTTACTCTATGAGAAACTACCACCTAAGTAATTATATGGCTGTTGCAAAGTATTTTGAGTTGCTATGAAGAATGCACAACTGGATTGTTTCTTCTTCTTTTCTTCTTCGTTCATATAATCATTTGATGTATAGCATTTGCGCTAATTATATGCTTTAATTAAAATGACATTCATTTGCGATTAATAGATCTGTAATTAAATTATAAAAGAATATATACAAAGTGGTTTTCCCCTAAATTTGCCATATAACAGAAAGGAAGATAGTTAGAAAAGAAGTTTAGGTGAAAAAGAAGTAGCAGTTCTCCTAATCATGGCAAAGTAGAAAGAAAATAATCAGTTATTACACACGCTGCCATCAATCTAGCTATTAGCCTACTCCAACTTGAACAGAGTTTTCAGGTTCTCATACATCAAATAACTTATCGAGACTGCGGGCACAACTTTTGCTAGATTTGGAACCAAACCTTTGAACAAACCAGGATATCCCTCCCTTTGAACCGTCTGTCTAGCAACATCCCAAAATCCATTGTAGGTATAAGGGTGGGCAAAAGTTCCTTGAGCTTGTAGTCTGGTTCTCAGCAAGTTGATTGGATAAACAACAGTAGCACCAAAGGATCCACTGAAAGCTCCCAAAGAGAGCACAAGGAAATTTGGTATATTAACCTCATCAACAGGAATGTTTTTTTTTGCGGATTCCCTTTTAACGTACCATTTCTTGACTGTGGAGAATGTACCAAGGTCTAAAGCAGCATATGGGAACATGCCTCCAATTCCAACACCTAACCCTCTGTAAAAAACACGAATTCCTCCTTCTTTGAACATCTCTTTGGCTGTCTTCATTAATAGTGCATTACCCTTTTCGGCAGATTCTAGCGAAGCGCATTGAATTCTATACTTCAAAGTGTCGATTGGGTATACCGATAGTTGAGCAACTACACCACCAAGGCCACCACTGGCAAAGGTGGAAACTTTGGATAATTTTGAATCATCTTCAACTCCTTCAACTCTACACAAAAATCTTTTTGTGGCCTCAAATGAGCCAAACTTGATGGCACTTTCAGGGAAGACTTTCAACACATTCAATCCATTTCCAACATAGAATGCACGTATACCACCTTGCTTATAAAGAGTTTTTGCTGCTCTTAAAAGAGGTGATTCAATATCTTTGGTTGTGACTTTGTGATGGGTTTTTTCTTCAATCTTATGTAGCAACTCTTCTTTGTTAGATAATATTGTGGATGCTAAATCTGTTCTCGCAATTAGGAAGACTTTAACTCTATCGAATGGAGCAGTACATGTTCTGGAGACAACACCTGATAATCCACCAGCTAGGAAATATCCAACACTTTTCATAATATCATCCGAGATCGTGACATCACCTTCGGATGATAAATTATCCAACTCATCGTTGAAAAACTTGAACGCAGTTTGAATTCTTGAGCCATTCAGCCTAGGCATCAATAACAACCCGTCTCTGAACGATTCAAAAGTTACATATCCTTTCCCTGTGGTATCCAGGTTACTAAAGAAATGGTTAAGCTCTTCAGGTGTCGGCTTCACACCCATCTTTATCAAATAGTTTTCAACATCCGTTTTTAATATTTTTCCGTCATGGTCTCTATCAACATTTTCGAAACCTTGTGCAATTTGTCTTTCGGCTTTTATCAAATAGTCATTGAAGTCTTCAAAACTGATCGAATTAGTCGTTTGGGTTTGTTTGGTATCTTCTTTTCCATTGAAGGACTTGTAAATTTGCGAAATCGCATACTCGGAGTCTTTAAGTGGATGATCGGTACGTTTCAAAGCATTTATGAAATCCTCCAATGTGAACTTACCTTTATGTGAAACGTCCAGTTGATCAAATAACTCTTTGTGTCTTTCAACTTTTTGGTTTAGTGTTTCGTTTATTGTCGATCGTTCCTCCTCAATGATCTGATCTACAATGGATTTCGACGGCATACTTTATTCTTTTATACTTTGAGTGTTTTTTTCCTTGCTTTTGGCTAGTTATTTTTTTCGTTAGTGTATTGACAGCTGATTGTTTAGAATGTAAGACGCACGATGAATTTTGCAGCAGTTTAAAAGTGTCTATGCAGATGCTGAAATTCAGACAAACAATGAATGAGTGATGACAATCAATATACGGTATTGGTATATGGTATTTATTTTAATGCAAGTGAACTGAAAAGCTAGCCGGGTTTAAATTGTTTTCAGATGTATTTTATTTTTAGACCCGAGGGTGCTCTGCTAGTTTTTTTTGTGTGTGTTCCTTTTTTTAAGATGCTGTAAGGATGTGACAACTCCTGACTGGTGCTATTTAGTAGGATGATAACTTGAGGGTAATATACTTCGAAGTGATTAGGGCTAACTTGCTGAACTGGAGCCTATAGGTGGAGAAAGTGTGTTTGACAAGTAGAAAATCGAGCCAGTCAACAAGCGGACAATTGACTGGTTCACTATTACGTCAGCAAAGATATTAAAAACCGACGCGTCGATCGACTTGATGAAAATTTCTCCTGACGCGTCGACTGCCGCGAAAGAAAGAAAGAACGAGACGAGAGATCTGAGAGTAACGTTGAGGTAAAACAAGGGGCACCAAGCACTTTACATGGTTGTCAACCAGGCATTTTCGTGGTTTATATACAACATCTATTAGGACTCAGCGTTATTTTACAGAACTTTTTCATATATTATTCTCGCCATGTCTGTTAATATTTTTGGAGACCAAGTCACTGAGGAGAGAGCTGAAAATGCCAGATTGTCGTCCTTTGTTGGTGCCATCGCCGTTGGCGATCTAGTTAAAACTACTCTAGGTCCTAAAGGTATGGATAAGCTATTGCAAAGTGCATCTAGTGGACAGTCCTTAGTTACAAATGATGGTGCCACTATTTTAAAGGCAATTCCTTTTGATAATCCAGCAGCTAAAGTTTTGGTCAATATCGCAAAGGTTCAAGATGATGAAGTTGGTGACGGAACTACCTCCGTTACTGTTCTATCAGCCGAGCTTTTAAGAGAAGCTGAAAAATTGATTGACCAAAAGATTCATCCTCAAACCATTATTGAAGGTTATAGAATTGCATCCAAAGCTGCTCTTGCTCAATTGGAAGTGTTGGCTGTTAACAATGGTGATGATTCTGAAAAATTCAGAGAAGACTTAATTAATATTGCTAAAACAACCTTATCATCTAAAATTTTGTCCCAAGATAAAGAATATTTTGCAAAATTGGCAGTTGATGCTGTTTTGAGATTGAAAGGTTCAACAAACTTGGAACATATTCAGATCATTAAAAAGGTCGGTGGAAAGTTATCAGACTCCTTCTTGGACGAAGGTTTTATATTGGACAAAAGATTCGGTGTCAGTCAACCCAAAAGAATTGAGAAGGCAAAGATTTTAATTGCCAATACTTCAATGGATACTGATAAAGTTAAAATCTTTGGTGCTAAATTCAAAGTTGATGCTACGAGTAAGTTGGCTGAATTAGAAAAAGCTGAAAAAGATAAGATGAAGGCAAAGGTTGAAAAAATCAAAAAGTTTGGCATCAACACTTTTGTCAACAGACAGTTGATCTATGATTGGCCAGAACAATTATTCAGTGATGCAAGCATAAATACCATTGAGCATGCTGATTTCGAAGGTGTTGAAAGATTGGCATTGGTTACAGGAGGTGAAGTTGTTTCTACTTTTGATAACCCTGAAAAAGTCAAACTGGGTTACTGTGAATTAATTGAAGAAGTTATCATCGGTGAGGATATCATGACTAAATTCTCTGGTGTTGCAGCAGGTGAGGCATGTACCATTGTCTTGAGGGGTGCAACTGAACAAGTTTTGGATGAAGCTGATAGATCATTACATGATGCTTTATCTGTGCTTTCACAAACTACAAGAGAAACAAGAACTGTTTTAGGTGGTGGATGTTCCGAAATGAACATGTCTAAAGCTGTTGAACAAGCTGCTCAAAATGAGGATGGTAAGAAATCGATTGCAGTTGAAGCTTTTGCTAGAGCGTTGAGACAGTTACCAGTTATCTTATGTGATAATGCAGGTTTCGATTCAAGTGAATTAGTTTCTAAACTAAGAGCATCTATTTATGGTGGAACGTTAACTTCCGGTTTGAATTTGAATGAAGGTGTCATTGCAGATATGAGAGAATTAGGTATCGTTGAGAGTTACAAGTTGAAAAGAGCAGTTGTTTCTTCAGCCTCTGAAGCTGCTGAAGTTCTCTTAAGAGTCGACAACATAATAAGAGCTAAACCAAGAACTGCGGATAGAGGTATGCATTAATGTTTGTCGTATTTTTTCTTCTATAATTTATAGATTATCCGTTCCAATACATATATCCCAAGTCTAATTTTTCCGTTTGATTATTATTTATTGGCAGTAGAAGGTAAATGACAAAAAAAAAGAGTAGAGACCACCAGTATAATTGATGATTTGAGTTTGACAAAAAAAAAAGAGCAGAGACCACCAGTATAATTGATGATTTGAGTTTGACAAAAAAGAATTGCCTCTTGCCAGAATTGAACTAGCGACCTTTGCATTACAAGTGCAACGCTCTACCACTAAGCTAAAGAGGCTTAAACTGACAAAATATTAAAACTTTAGTTTTTTCAAATGCGAAAAACTCCCGAAATCAGGAAAAAAATTCTAGTCCTGGGTTCAGTCAGATTTTTTGTTTTTTTATCTTCTGTTTTTTACTCTACTAAAAGCTATCTATTCCGTATTGGATGAATTATAGATGAGAAGATATCCAATTAGCTGATCACTCAATGTGACCTTGTTCATACCAATACACTCCAAAGAACACCATCAGACACTAAAACCTTCAGAGAGTTTCCCCTCTAAATGAATAATACTAATAATTTTTATTCTCGATGGGGCTGAATCAACCCTCGTCCATTTAATAGGATAATCAGCCTCATAGAAACTATCTAGGCTATATAAATATAAAGTACTTATCACTACCATTTTAAAGTGAGACCTTGAGTAGATTTGGTTATTTGGTTTTCTATTTCCCTTCTGCTGATAGCGATAAGTAGTCTTCATATGTATGTAGCATGCATAAAAAAAAAATGACTGCTTTATTAAATGGACGAAGTATGAATTGACCTCCTTCATTGATTAGAAAACTCATACTAAAAGTAACTATGTAGTTGATATAGCTATAAAGCTAATTGATGGCTTTCGGCGAACTTTCTGAAGAATCTGTTGTAAATTATTTGGATCTTTCCTTATTATTCTTTTGCTCGTATCATACAATTGGACAAACTACAATACAGGTAAGCTCTGGTGCCCTTCTCGTGTGCCTTTTCATTTCACTACAATCAACTGAAACTTATAGTTCTTGCTGTAGAATTCGAAAGCTTTGTTATTCTAGCCGAAAGTATACTGACATAATTCTCTGCACGGCCAACCTGCTTCCATCTCATCCAAAGTACATTCTTTACTCTTATTCTGATATTCTCTTCCATTTTCCATCAAAGTTTGAGTTTGCGCCTAAGTACGTCATTGTAAAGTGAAGAACTAAAAGCTCTTTTTTCAGTGGATGAGTGCGATTGACACACTGGTACGGTTTCATCTCATGATAGTGATGATAAGTATATTCTCGAAGACGTTGAAAAAATTCTTGTCCATTCAATTGAATAGTCATCGTAAAATTAATCATGTATGATGAATAACTATACAACTCACTTATCTCTACAAGCAAAAGATTAATTATTCGGGAATATGTAACGGAATTCATTATCATACATCATTCAATACTTGTCTCTATATATATTTAGGTTAATTAAACTTATTATATTATCATTTACACACCCCTTTTCTACCGAAAGGTAAGTACGAAATTTTACTTACCCGTTTAGGGACGAAAGCCATTCTCTACCTCTACTATACAGTGGGTTATCACCTCTTCATTCTCACGACTTATTATTGAACTGAGATGGCGAATATCTCATATGTTCTCAATATCTATCATTCGGGTGTTAGGGTTGAATCTTTTGAATGGTTCCCTCATTGCCCATCGCAATTAGATCCATAAGATTGTATTCAATTCATATTAAGCAGATATATATCTCCATGTACCATACCCATAAATGTATAATCAAAATATTGCTCTCTTGTATGGTCTTAGGTTAGTACTACTTGTCAAGAACAATATTTTGAAATGAAAAAAGCTGGAACAAGCACGGGCTACTCATTCAAGATCATTTACTAGCCAGGTGAATTTCACAGCAAGCAGGGAGTTTTACGTTTTATATTCAAATCTAAAAATAATGCATTCAAATGTTAAACTGCACTAGATGCTTTTATCCAAACAAGTAGTATGAATTTTGTTCAGCTGATTAGGACTGTTCTCCCTTTGCAGCTTGGTAGCACAATACCTTCCTTCAACTTTCTATCTTGTGTGAACACACCCCATTGAGTTTCCCATTTGCTTTCTTCTGTATGCCATATCTTTTTCCAAGGCTCATCAAAGGCTTCAAAGTAAAACCACTTGAGGTTCATTTCTTGCATTTGACACACCCACGTTTCTAGAAAATCTTGTAACTCGGCCGTACCTGCGTTTGCCTCCATAAATCTACCACCCCCTGATGGCCAGCCAACTTCTGAAATAACCAAATCCACATTCTCTTTAATCTTACTCATAAAAGGAACAACTTGACCAGTTACAAAATCTAACGTCCACCTAGTTGCTATTTTCACATCTTCACCACCAAAAAATGGATGGATATTTGCTCCTACAAAGTCACAGTTACTTATCATTTCTTCTTTGATTTGTGAACCAAGCTCAGACGTGCCGATTGGAATGTCTCCATAACCAATTGAATTAGTGAACATTCTTGCTTCATCGACATACTCCATTAGCTCTAAAACGCTTTTGTCGCTCCGAAACATGACTTCGTTACCAATGAATATTGAATCAAAGTACTTTCGTGGAAACTTGTTTAAAACGGATTTCATATCATTGAGCTGTTTCCAGTTGACATAGTTATCTGGTCCAATCCATATCCCAAGTGCCAAAGTCATATTTAGGTTCAGCTCTTGAATTGCTTCTAGTGCTAGCTCTGCTTGTTGGCATTGGGTACCATAAGTGCGCACCCTCGATGTAACTCGTGAGAGAAGTGCCATATCTAACAGAACTTCTCTTTTTGACGCTCCACACATTGGTTCAATAACACCTCTAGGAGCATAGGCAAGCCCGTAAAAAACATCAAAGAGTCTGGAATCCTCCATCAATTCTCTAATCTCGTAGTCGCCGTGGTATTTTGGATTTATTCCTGAGAACGAATTTTCAGAGCCAAGACCAACTAGGTTGTCATTTGGATTGGAAGGGTTCATAAAGATACCGTTGTGAGTTTTGTTTGTAGTAGTTGATAAATTTTTAGAAACATTTGAAGATGAATCATGACCGCTGTCGTTTTGCACAATCAAATCTTTGTACTTCAATTGCCTTTGGGTGGAGTTCAAACCTTCAAAGTAGTTTCCAACTTCTTTGTCAGATAAAGGATTTCTAGAGAATACTTTGACGGTGATAATAATTGCGTATACCATTAGTACTAAGATGAATAATATATTTGAGCGTAAAAACCACTTACTTTGTGTAAAACCTTTTTTGCCTTTCGATTCAGACTTTGGTGATGAGTCGGGATGAACATGATTTGAACTGATTAAACTTTTGGTTGGCCATTTGGGTGTGGGGGTGTTACCTTTATCTGTCAACCTTGAAAAAGAAAAATCTGTTCTTGCCGTCCGAGGAGAATCATTATCACTACCATCGTGATCGTAATTCCAGGTCTTTGAAAATGATCCCCTCTTACTTGAAATTGCAGCAACAGAAGCGGCAGAGTACTCTAAGCGATCATCTGTGGTGGTATAACCGAACCCTCTACTTGTAAGATGAAGAACAGATTGAGAAGTGGACAGTGGTCTCAAAGTTGTAACCTCAGATACGTTTGCGGGTGCTAGAATGGAGTAGGGCTTGGAAGGAGATATTGGTAGTTCTCCATTACCCTCAGCTGAAACATAACCAAAACAATCAATTAGCTGCTCACCTTCTGTCCAAGCGCTTGTTTGTTTTGGAGATTTAATTTGATTTTTCCTTATTTTTGGGTTTTCCAAAGAATCACTTTGAGGCTCATCAGCTGGTTCTAATCCCACCGGTGATATAGATAGTGGCACTCCAACAACCTCTTGTTCTTGTTTTTCATTAAGGTCGACTTCCGCCTCAGACATAATTCCAGAATTCTCACCACTCAAACGATTTTCGGTAAGCTCTTGCTCTGGATAGCTCGAGTTAATTTGGCATGAAATGGGATCGGCAAATGCAGACTTCTGAACACGCTCAACTTCTTTCAACAAAACACCATCTTCGCTTGAGCTGAGGTGCATCAAAGGGCAGTGAATGGTGTGTCTTCTTGATGGAAGACCACATTTTTGTACTTGCAGGATATCTTCTTGTCCATGTGACGAAGTACCTTGCTCAATTCGAGGCTCTCTAACATACTCCTTCCCTGAATCATTTTGATTATTTTCTCTGGAGTCAGGAGCAGTGCTGACTCTTCTCAACTCTTCTGTTGAGTACGTGGGAGATAGCATTCTTAATATTAACTTTTATTGGTAAAGCAGGGCAATTTAGTACTTTTCAACTACAGAGTAACTGTTGGAGTAAATATGAGCGACGAAGGAATAAAAAGGGTTAAGAATAATCCCTTTTTGACGCCGAGCGCTCTGCACAGCCCAAAGGGATAAATCATATATGGTCATTAATTTAGTAAGTACATTCTATAAAATTACATGAAAAAAAGAGTAACTAGTCAAAAGAGGTAGCATCATCATTAATAGCTGGATCTGGATGTAAGTCACAGCGCAGTGCAAGACTCATAGACCTTCTGTACGTCTCGTCCAATGTCGAGACTGAAGAGCTGCCGATGTGTCGTCTCAAAATTTCCTTGTGATCATTGAATAATTTTGAAAATTGAACGTCAAGCTCATAGTTGGATATCCTTGCAGAATGACTACTAGTTACAGTAGATTCTGACCAATCAAGACCGAGATTCAAAGATACTGGAAGTGCGTTTATGAACTCAATTCTATCCTCGAACCCTATTAATGCCAAATGAACCTTTTGCAAAACACTACAAACCGATCCAGTAGCGTGGTCAACATAAAGCGAAAAATCATCAGACCTGTATGATTTCAAATTAGAAAGCTGAACTAGTAAGCGAATCAAGCTCCATATATCAGATTTACCTAAACAACCCTTCATATCAATCTGCTTGAGTAGTACAGTCAACCAATAAGCGAGGTGAACCCAGTGGCTCTCATCATTCAGTACCTCGCTACAATGTAGAGAAACAATCAAGACAACAGGGAATAACCCTGAAGATACCTTATGATCGTTAGACAAGCCGCTTAAGCTCGATATAGATTCCAATAGCTCGGCCTCAAAGTCTGCAACTTTATTGCCAATCAGCGAAATAATATATTCGGTTTCAGCAATAATTACAAATTCATCTATGCTTGACAAAGATTCGAATCTTTCATTCAAAGGGGCCACTGTATCAGCTACACATAGTTCGTGTCGTAGAGCATTGAATTCAGAAATACCGCTAACATCTTTCTTTGCAACGGTATTCAAATATTGCACTATATGTGCTGCATAAGCCTTATAATTGAAAGAAGATTTCTTAATGTCCTTCTGTGCCCAATACTCTTTAGCCAAACATTGAATGAAATCCTTCAGGTGAACTCTAAACTTCACTTCTTTTGTTTTCTCTCTCATTTCAATGACGATCTTAGCTAGAATTTTGATTGTAATCTGTTGCTTGTGTTGCTTAAATTCATAATCGGTCACATTAAAAAAATCTTTACCGTTTCTGAATACAACAAAGTCTCTGAGAGTAGGCTGCTTGGCAACCATTCTGAAAAAATGAAAAAAAGAGCTGTTAGATACCTTTGGAATATTTTGCAATAGTAAACTGAGTAAATGATTTTGAATGGAAGATAGCATTTTGGGCTCATAGTACTGCATAAGAGAAGAGTAAAATATTAGTTCATACTCGGTTCGAACACTTTCAGTACCGAAGTAAGCCCATTCCAAATGAACTAAAGCATCTACATCGACTCCCATAAAGGCATAAACATTCACCCAACATTGAATGCAGCAAGTCTTGATATAATCTGGCTTTATTTCCGGTGCCAGCAGTATAGACTTCAGCGATGTTATGACTTCAATCTTGAACTTATGCTCAATCTCTTTATCTAATGGTAACACTATTTTCGTCATTAAGACTTGTATAATTCCAATCACTCTACTTGGTATCTGCATAAGCTGCGGGATACCACTAAAAGTTCTAAGCTTCAGTATGATCAAACAAATATCAATGTACTGGGACAATCTGGTGGTGACTACTTCACTATTAGAAGCAAGACGTTCAATAAAATCAACAAATGTTCTGAAAGATTCTGCAGCAGCGGAAACGTCTCCAAGATTAGTGTTAAATGCATCAACGACTTTCAAGAGACAGCCTTTAATCAATCCAAAGGGTAATCTACTAAACACATTCAAATAACAGCGTGAGAACACGAGCAAGAGCTCCATCGACATATTCGTAGATTGAGGAGATTTAAAACTAAACATTGCTTTCATAATATTTTTAAAGTGAGTTGTGAAGTCCCGTTTGAATAACATCGTCATCACCAGCAGAACATTAGCTCTATTTTTCAATAAAGCCAATGTGCTGGTTCGAATATCCCCTATAGGAGTCAGCTTTTCAACTAGACTAGCCTCTTTACCGGGCTCCATGTAGCTGGAAACATAAAGCACCAACAACTTGAAATACAAATCCAAACAACCATCTAGCTCATTGGGTAAAACGCTTCTCGGTAGCGCATTGCACCACATCATTTGGGACCTATGGCTCCCAACATTTTCAAATCTATGTGAGCTCAATAGACGATATACCTTGACCAGAATTTCTTCCTCAAGAAACCAGTCAAGTTCATACACAACAGACATAATAGCCTTCAAAAAGTTTTTCCATTCAGTTTCCCCAGTGGACATATTAATATGGTCTGCCACATTGATGAAGTATTCCCAATCAACAAGAACACGCTGCTGGGAATGTAGCAGATACAAAAAGTTGACAACGTTCACAAATGGCAGCTTATGGCCAGAAGCAACAACAGCCATATGCTGCCACGGGTTTTGAGCCATCCTTATGAAAATGATGAACGACTCAAAATAATGACCCGATTCTTCTTCCAAACAGCGTATTAGAGTACCTGGCGAGAGCCTACAGCAAGCCAAAACAATGGACTTTTTTATCGCATTTGATACCGCCTCAAAGTTGAGCTGGTAATTATAATCAGTCTCTTTTCTAAGAAATCTTGCAAGCAACTGGACCAAAAGAAGATTATAGGGGGCAGAAAGTAGGATCACCTTGTCGTTCCGTGATGTGTCAATTAGGATCTTGATACATGTTATGAGGACTTTGGCAAACCGCTTCAACTCCTGATTCCCGAAATCTTTCAGTTTCCAGCATAGTTGCAACAACTTGATATAACACTGACGAATCAATATGGGCATGTTGTCATTCAAATCAGATTTATCAATCGCTTGAATGATAGCTTTCATCAATGTTTCAGTCAACTGTGAAGACTCGTTCAAGTTAGATTCACCAAGAGCAAATCTAACATTCATGAACTCAAATGTGATATCCTCATATCTATGATAGTCACCTTCTTCATCGATTGATTGCTTGAAAATTCTTGAATGAATAAACGAGTTAGGTTTAAGTCTCAAATGCTGAATGTTTTGTAGCGATATTTGATCCAGATCACTATACATAGCATCAGACTCAGCAATATGCCCTATTCTCTCTACTGTATCTTGGTAAGAACCACTCTCTTGATACCGACCATGACTAATACTGGATCCTTGAACTTCATTGGCTGTACGAGATCCCATATTCTTGCTGGAAATATGGTATTGCTGCTGCTGTTGTCTCTGAGAGCCTTCAAGTTGAGCAGTACCTATAATCTTTTCACGTCTAAAGTAAAACTGTTTGTCTTTCAGTGGGGAACTTACCCAGTGCTTGGCTTGATTTCCAACGGGAACACGAATAAGCTTTTGGATATCTGACCGTTTAACGCTTCCCTCATTTTCTATATCGACGGTAGCAGCTGATCCCATATTTCCATGGCTTGTAGGCAAGACCTGTAGTACGGACTCCTCCTGAGCGTAGCTAAAAAAACCGTTTGCTGTAGCTCCGGCAGATCCACGTGTAGTCTTTCTAGAGTCGGGCAACACGTCAGAATGATTTCTCATATGATCAGTAGGACATTGCTTATGTTTTTGAAAACTAGACGAAGTGGGAAAGCCTTTTTGTCTTTTTCCACTTTTAGCGGCGTCATGTCCCTGAAGTCTACCTGAATTGGGTTGCACATATGAAAACATTTGATTGAATTGATTTGCTTTATCGGGTTCATTAGTGCTCGCATTATCATAGTCATCAATGTAGATGGGCTGTTCATGGGAACCAAAACGATCAATTTGAGTTTGATAGTGACGATAATCAGACTCTGGGTATATAGATTCTCGTGAAACATGATTTGAGCCAGTACGAGTATAATATCCTCTACTTCTAGAGCTTACTAAAGCAGAAGACATACCATTAAAACGTCTGGGCTTTGAACCAACAGGTCTTCTATTTGAGGACACTTTGGTAGGCAGCTTTGAGGACGTTGACTTCCTTTCACCTCTACTTAGCATGTGATCAATACCAGCCGAAACATCCTCTTCAGCAGCGCCATTCCTGTCCATGGAAGCCATCATCAATGCCTGGAAACCATCATAGTCATCAATGCCTACAGCATCGTCATTGATATCATCATCATCGGACGATGGCTCGGCAGAAGACATTATGTTATCATCTTCAATTTCAACGAGTTCAGGAGTACCTTCACGAAGTATCTCCTGGTTACTGGTTATCCGGTCACCAACATCAATATCAGCAAACCTCATTGG
Organism: Ogataea arabinofermentans; assembly: GCA_001661425.1. NCBI lineage: Eukaryota > Fungi > Ascomycota > Pichiomycetes > Pichiales > Pichiaceae > Ogataea > Ogataea arabinofermentans. Next base: position 442,263 of record KV453853.1, read on the forward strand.
TGCTATTCCTTCATCGCCATCACTTACAGCGCCATCCGGAGCCAGGAACTCCTGCATCAGTTTCTTTTCAGAAGAGTCAGAAAATTTGATGTACTTCTTTTTCCTTGCAATCCCCAATTTATTAGGACTCTCGTTGATCTTTCTTTTGGGTGCCACTGTTGTAACGTGTTTGTTAGCGTTCAGAGTAAAAAATGAGTTTGGTAGCACGCCTCTTAGAGCTTTGTTCTTTTTATATGTTCGATTTCTGAAAACAAAGGCATCGTCAAGCTCATCTTTGCTTTCGACAACATCTTCTTCAACAGTTGAAATGTTTCTTACAAAGTCACCATCTACCAAAGAGTTGACCCTATTCGTATGTGAGTTGTTCGCCAAAAACGATGCTTGACTGGAGTTATTCATTTCAGCCTGCTCATCATCAGGATTTTCACGGTAGACATATTCTTCGTCAGAGCTGTGAGACGACTCTGGGGCTATAAATCCACCCAATTGACTATTTTGGAGTCTATCAGAGTGACTGCTCTTCCGTGGTTCATCAGTCACTTTTGAGGGAAGCTCCCCTTCCAAATATGCAAGAAAATTTCTTTTGTAGAAGGGACCATACCCAGCTTCTCTTTTTTCTCTTGCTTTTCTTTTGCTGGCATAAACTGCCTCCAAATGATTCAAGATCTGCTCATATGATTGACCCTCGTCAAACATATCGTTCAAGATTGAGACTGTCGCAAGACCCAAATGAACGGCCGTATCTGTGATATACACATGATCCTGTGAGAATTTGTGACGCCTCGTTCTTCTTGAATATCTCGAAAATTCTAGCTCATGATCGTCAGCTAGTTGTGGTTCTATTTGTGCTGGACTCGGGTTCGGTTGATCAGAGTTAGCTTCCATTATATTAGGTACTTCTGGACTCGATGGGGGTGAGGGAGAAGCTTCACTTGGAATATCAAATATATCAAATGGAGCTTGAATTGGAGTATGGCTAGGTGCAGGCTCTTTGAGGCTTTCAGACTCTGTATCGCCACCCTGTAATCCAGTGATAGTCGGAATTTGATTATTAGCTTCAGATTCATCGTCACCATCATCTTCCGAGTCTTCCAATATATTCATAGTTCTAATCTGTATCTTTGACGTTCCTCGACGATCCACTATGAGTGGAGGAGAATCATCAATACTGTCAGGAACTACGTGTGATGAATCCTCCTGGTTTTCTATTTGCTCGTGTGGAGATTGGGAATGAAGAACTTTTTGCTCCTCCTCGGCCTCTGTCTCATCTTCTGTGGTACTGACATCTTCCAGTTGCAAATTCTTTAACTTCGCTAATTGTTTTCTATCAGAAGGAGATTTTAATGTATCTTCAATTGCTTCGTAAAATCGTGTTCCTCCTCCTCCAGATTGATATTTCTTGAAATCTTCCAAATAGAGAGCGAAATTCTTCTTCATGAATCGATGTCTTTTGATATTGAGTTTCTCATAAAATTTTCGGAGTTTGATGTATTTTCGATTCAACATATATAAAATTTGATCATCGGATTCAGCTTTGCTAGATTGTGATTCCAGTTGTTCTTTTGTTGCCAATTCAAGATACTCTGCTAGATCTGTTGTGTAAACGTGCCGTTGATAGAATCCATGATCTCTGGTTCTCCTCACACTGGTTCGAGGCAATGACATAAATTCACTAGTCAGTGGTTGTAAGTTTTTAAGAATTGCAAACTGGCGATCAATCTTTCGCTGGTTTTTCTTTTCATTCTAGATTAAGCATGTTAGTATTAAGATGACTTATAGCTATAGATTAAAATGCTTCACCTTACCTGCAGTTGTTCAAGGTATTCCCAAGTTAAATCTCCAGGATCATCGTCCTGCGAGTCTGGAATATCATGACTAGCCATTTTTGACAAGTTCTATAGAGCTATACCTGTCAATTTATTCGAAGTTTACGTATATATGTGTATCTCTATATACCCTTGTGTAGATCAAGACCCAAATCGACTTGAACCTGAGCTTACGCGTACATAAACACACCCCAAAAAAGACGCGTCGATCTCAAGGAAACAGACGCGTCGGTACGATGTGCTTCCCCGGCTAATTATAATCGGTCTGAGCCCAGCTCCTATCTATCCATTAATAATCAGCCATGGCAGGGTTAGAGAAAACCACACCTGCATCAACTAACAAGAAATATTAGTCCGGTGTATTGAGAACGAGGACCTGCTTTCAATCTTTCAAGTACATGGAGCTAGTTCATATATAGATTGCACTGATTCCTTCCAAACTAGTACACCGATAAGCTCAAAGCTTATCTATCAGTTTCCGAATCATTGCCATAAAGACTAGATAACCTCTCCACAGACATATCGAAAATGAGTTCATTTTCTGAAATAACAAAGAGGCTACCGGCTGAAGTTCAAAATGAAATATTCTATGATGTTTTATACAGAAGTTTAGAAGTTGAGCACTTATCTCTGTTTGAAGATTGTATCTCAAGATTAACCCACAAAGACTTTGAGATTTGCATAGCAAATCCGTTTATCATATTTGACAGCCCTTTACTAAAAGGGAGATCGTCATTCTTGTTGAAGGACTTTTATCAAGTTGAAGATTTTCAGTTATTGGCTAAATCTTTGTCGTTTATGTCCGTTGGCGAGATCAGGGTCTTCACTTCCGAGATGGGGAGAGCTCATTTCTCTGCTTTGGAACCATTCTTCATGAAATCTAACAACCCTCATTTTCTTTATGCTTGTTTGAAAGCCTATGATGATAGAAATTTCTTTGGATTATCGTATGACATCCTGAGCTGTATCAAACAGATAACGGTGTCTTGCCATGGTGTTAGATCCATAGAGAAATTTGGCGAGTTGATAAATAAGCTTCCAAACTTAGAAAAAGTTGTCGCATCTGCAGAAGATTCTAAAGATGTTGATAAGCTTTTGGTGTTGAAGGGAATTGAGCGTCAATTACAGTACCTAAAAATTGACGTTACTGGTGAGCAATTAGAGCTGAGAAAATTTGAAGATTTGGCGTTCTCTTTGAGCACACCACATTTGGAACTTGATCTAACAAGATGTGCGTTTATAAGCTCGAAAGTTCTTGAGGAAGTATTGGCTTTGCTTCAAGTATCCAACGTTTCGAAATTACTGGTTCATGGAGATGATGATGTTAGATTTTTGAGAGATTTAAAGTCTTTGCGTCATATGAGATTACTATATACTAAAAACATGGACTTGATCTTAGATTTCAAGTATTTGCATTCACTTTACCTTGAATATACTGGAGATCTCAATGTCAACATAAATGGGCTCGACGAGTTACAGCTTCTAACTTTGAATGAATCTTCGATTGATTTTGATCTTCTAAGAAAATTACCAGATAGATTACGTGAGTTGTCAATCTGGGAATGCTCCTATACGGATACAACGATACGGAACTCTACAATTGAATTTCCAGAGAGCTTGCAAGTATTTGATGCAACCAGGTACCGGAGTGCATCCCAAAAGTTCAACTTATTCGATAACTTGTCATTAAAGAGAAATATCAATTTAGTGGAGTTGCATATTATTGGCGAGCTCTGCCCTAACAAATTCTTGACTAACCTACCGGACTCAATTGAAGAGCTTTGGTTGGATCTTCTACCAAATTCTTCCACAGTCATTAAATTACCCAGAAATTTGAAGAGATTCAGATTTAGAACAAGTTTTCATCGTGAAAGGGATAAACCAATTTATAATCTATATGTCAATAGTACACCTGACGATGTTGTCGATCCAGAGCAATTGCTTGATTTGAAGAGACACTCGGATTGGTTGGCACTGCTCAGCATGCCCTGTGCACTGGACGAGTTTGTTTTGGAGTTGCGGTTCAACTTGATAGTGAAAAAGTACTGCGGTAGCTTTGACGACATGCCTGCGCTGGCCAATGCTGACCAGATAATTGAGCTAGATCGCGGTACTAAAAGACAAAAGATTTAGATAGGTTATGAATACGGTTATATATATATTAGGACGAACAAACGAACGAACATAAGGACTAACGTGTAGTGAACAGTAATTGCAGTTGTGATAAAATGCACTGCCCGCATCCTCGCCTTAAAGAGCACAATAGAAAGTTTGTTTTCGTTTCCAGCTAGCGAGCACTCAATCATCGATATATAATCAACAGAGCTTAGACTGCAGTATAGATATAGCTTGTCATTGCACTATTAAATTAGCTTCACATTGCTCGACTCACAAACAGTAGCATATTGGACTCGTCATAAAAAACCTAGAAGCGCAACATGTCCAATTCTCCATCCGGCAACACAACTCCAAACCAACCTTTGAGATCTCCAATGAAGAAGAGTAGAAGCGTATGTTTACTTTCCTACATTCCATACTCAGTGCATGATTATGAATACTAACATAGATAACCCTAATATAGAATGTTGCTACGATATCCAGTACAACAGCACAATTGTTAACTTCTACAAAAGCATTGCTTCAATCGTTAACTTCCTGGGCCAACCAGGCCGCAAGTATAAGTGAGGTTTCCGCAAAGTTTGTTCAAGTGGGTGACGACTTTAAGGCATTAAGAAAATCTTATGTCGCTGAGGGAGTTGAGATTTCTGATGTCAAAGATATTCCTAATCTATTGAGACAAATATTGGAAGAATCTCTAGTGCTTGAACCTTCACAAGAAACTTTAGATTTATTTCTTCCCAAAGTTGGGCATATCGTTGCAGAATTGATGAAAACACTAAAAGAAAAACAACTAGAATATCAGGCTATACAGGATGCACGGAAAGGTTCAGAAAGAGAAAGATCAGTTTCTGGGCCTGCTGCTACGCCCAATTCATCGACAGATGTATCACCTAGAATATCATCAGTTAAAAGGGACAGTGCGACAACAGATTCGATCAGTAGATTACAAAACAACAACTCACTGAGAAGACGAGCATCCAAAAGGTTTTCAGCATACCAAACTTCCAAGATACTTTCTATGAATGCAGCTAGCTCACCAATTCCTATGGATGCAGGACAATTTTCAATACACAACAAAACCCCCGGAAGCCCTCTACAACAAGAGGTGTCTAACAACATAAAACAATCTGAAATTGTTCAACAACTGTCGTCACCTAAATTTGAAGCGACAACAATGAATACAACAAGTAAGAAACCTTTACCACCGATTGATCAAGGCAATTCCTTTTTGGATGACGTTACTGTTCCAACCTCCTCTAATAAGAACCAACTATCAACTGTTTTCTTGAAATTGGGCAACAAAGTTAAGAAGGTGGAGATCAAGTTACCAACATCCGTGGCTAATTTGAGAGTTCTATTCACCCAAAAGTTCGGGTTTTCACCATCTGGTTCAACTTCTCCACCAATTTACATACAAGAAGGTAATAATGGTATTGCATATGAATTGGAAGATGTTAATGAGATTAAACCTAATGACATTTTATCACTATATGAGCCGGACATCGCAAGTATAGTGGTGAAGCACATGGAGTCCCAGATTGATTTACTGAAAGATGAAATGGCCAAGATGGAACAGTCATTGATTACCAGAATCGATAAAATAAGTACGATACCAAGGATCATGTCCAGATCGCCAAGTGAGTTAGGCAAACTGAATGAAGTGGCAAAAGAGGTAGCGCCAGCATCAATCACATCTGTTGCTGCAAGCGATATAGAAGACTTGAAATTCGAGCTATCGAAAGCAAGACAAGCTCAAACTTCTGCAAAGCAAAAGGTTACATCGTCAATCAACGAAGTTGTGAGTTTAATTCAACAATTCCAAAGTATAGGATTATCTCCAACTGGTGTGATTAGCAATCCTTACATGGAACATTGTAAGTCAAAAGTCAGTGGCGATTGTGAGAACCTTGTTACAAAGATTGATGATTTACAAGATGTTATCGAAACATTGAAACTCGATATTAGTAAGAGAGGAAGTAAACCAACCCAAAAGCAAATTCTATTTGTGCAAAAGGAATTAGGAAGTACGAAATCAAGTTTGGTCAACTTGACTAAGTATATGACCACTGAAAGAAAGAACTGGAATGCCAGATGGCAATCAGAGCTAACTGCTGTTCTAGAAGAGCAAGAATTTTTCAAAGAACAAGAAACAATCATTCAATTATTGGAAGAAGATTTGAGCTCTGCTGATGAAACTTATACCCTGATCGTTAAATGCTGTGAAGAGATGGAGAAGAACCCTAAGGCTGCCAAACCTAGTGGTCCTAATCTACCCATCCCTGATCCATCAATATCAACTACAGACATGAGAGATGCGTTGTTAAGTGAGGTTAGAATGCTAAAGCCTGATCATGATGGAAGAGTAGAGGCAATAATGAAGGCTGAGAAAATCAGAGAGAAGGAAAAAGAATTGTTGAGTGCTGATGTATTTGAAGAAGAACTAGGCCAATTTGTTGGAAATGAGAAGTTGAAGAAAAGTGGAGGTATTGATGAGATTGAAAGGAAAAGACAGATGCAAAATGAAGCTAATTTGAAAGGGCAATTTGGTGCCATCTAAAGAAACAAATCCTAGTGCGTGACTATCTTGTTGGCTGGCGCTTTATTATAGCGATAATTATACATATATTGAATAGATTAGTTATATAGCATACATAATTTCAAACCGAATCCCTCGATTTGGTATGAATGTTCCTATGAGAAAGTTCTTTGTATATTATCTCATCCAAAAACTCATTATTGATAGAGGAAACACTTCTTACCCTGCGGAAAATGGTACTTTTAAGCTTTTCTATAAACAATGTTAATTCAGCCTCATCCAGCTTATCTTTCATTTTCAAAGTTTTGTTGGAGTTAATGAATTTAAGAATTATAGATCTAGTCACGCTAGCTAATGTAACCTTCAATGATTCTTCTCCATTATAAGCCGGACTACAACTATTATTACCAATTCGCTTTTCAATCAGATATTCCAAACTATTGAACAAGGAGCTGAATGAAACTGCTGCTATTGGGTTGACATCATATGACTCAATTTTCTTATAAACAGAGAGATCAGTAAGATCAATTGTCACGTTGACAAAATCGATCAACGAAGAGCTGATCAAACTTTTCTTTCTATTGATGCTAACGTTGAAATCTAGAATATTTCTGTTGATTTTCTTTCTGTAAAAATTTATGGTTGATAACCTAGGTGATAGGATCAAAAAATCATCAGCAAGTCTAAGAATTTTCAAGTCTCCTCTTTTGAATTCCTGTTCTTGAAGTGAGTATAGATACTCAACCAACTTATCATAAACTATAGAGCAAAAAACACCAGATAGAGGGAAACCTTGAAAAATACCATCTTTCCTCAAAAATGTTTTCTCGTTTGAATATACAGCTGTTTTAGATAACTGAGCTTTGACAATGTTAATAATTTCCCTTTTGTTTAATACTATGGTTTTGCTTGTGTGTAGTACAGAGCCAGGATGAATCATTTTCACTTTTTGCATCTCAAGGCATTTAGAGTGGGACAAGATTTTCCTCTTTCTTCCCAAATTATTCTCAGGATCAATAGGTTGATATTCATTAACAACAAACTCATGATCAAGTGAGTATTGACCCAATACCTCATCCACTACTTCAACTACCTTTTCTACAGGTATTGTATCGTATGCTTGTTTAACATCAAATTTCAAAGCATGAAGTTGAGGCAACTTACCATCGTAGTTATCTAACATTGTTTGCTTGTATTTCTTGATAATGGGGAATATCTCAGAGACTGATCCTACAGAAACTCCTGGTTTCAACTGATTGAGTATTGCAGAGACTGGTTTGAGCTCAGAATTGAGGTAATGTATATAATCAAATTTTTCATAATTATTTCCTTTAAATGGGGCAACAATGTATCTGAAATCTTTCGGTTTTGGTAGGATCCTAGATCGTCCAATATAATGATCATTTGATCCGAACTTATACACATCGTTAGTTGCATCATCAGCCAAAGTTAGATACTTTCCATAATATCTGTCTTTGAACTTCTTCGAAATATAACTCCAAATGTCATGTCTGTAGTAAAGTAAGGTTGTAGACTGTGAAGCTTCAGTAACATGGAAAAAAGATCCCACAATCTTGGAAATGAAACTAGAAAAGAGCCAGGTTATAAATTCACGAAACATCGTTTGACCTCTCACATATTCCTGCTTTGTCATGGGTTTACCGTTTGATGGCTTTATCCAGTATATATCATTTAGTTTGATACTATTGCATAGATGTGATGAACTAATCTGTTCTTTTTTAGAGCTGTTCAAGAAAAAAGCAATCCTGCTCAATATAGTTGACTTGTTTTTAGCACTTCCAAATATCTCAACAGGGAATATACTTTCGATTAAGATAATAACAAACCTTATAACATTTTTCTTGTTTGTTTTCAGTTCTAGGTTATTTAACCGATGAAGTTGTGTCTTGTCTGCTTTGGGGCATATAGAGTCAAATATATATGGATATGTACGTTGTTTGTTGGAATGATTGACTAGAGTGATTCGAAGCAACTTATCTATCTTTCGATATCTCTTTGGTATAGTATTTTTAACATTGGAAGCCTTAAAAATTGCGTTCAATAGCTGTTTGGAATTCGAAGGAAAAGGATCCAAATGATGTAACATGTGCTTCTCGGAGTACATGAATCTTCTGACACTGAGAATCCCTGCTGTTTTCGGCTGTCTATACACGATAGGTTTAACAGGTCCCCAAATTCTCAGATTCTCATCGCCATAATAAGCCGAGTAATTGATGAGCATAGATACAAAACATTGAATTCCAATTAGAGATCGTATCAACTCAAATGGTGTCGATTTTAGTAGTTGAATTGAGGAATGAACACCCTCACAAAGGATCGTGTTAGATACCCCATTGAAGTCAATTCCGTTAACATAGCCTCGAATCAACTGACTATTGGACCCAGATCTTCTCAAATACTCTAATATCTCATCAATCAAACAGTTGTGGCTCTCATCTTGTAGACTGTTGAATGAAGCTGGTGGTTTGACAAACTCATTGCTTGGTAAAGGGACAAGCCTGATAGAGTTGGAGAGCGATTCGAGCTCCCGTACATGTACACCACTGGAAATATCACTAAATCCAATGTCATTATGAATTGAATTATATTCCAGAAAAGTCTTCAAGAGCATTGCTGTTTCCGGAGTTCTATTAATACTCTATGATTCAGTTCCCTTATAAACTGGTATTATACTTTAAAGAGACTCTGATTGTTTACATCTCCACACATGTTCGGGCTGTGCAACACTACTGAAAAATACACTAAAAATTTCATTACATTACAAAGATGTATGATATCTACTATATATGTATTACTCGAGTACTATGGCCATTCAGAGATGCAGTCGACAAGTCAAATACCCAATAATTATGACATAGACTATGAAAACTTGATATTCTACAAAAATTTCCAGAGAATACAACCTTCACAGAATCAAACAACTCCAAATCTAGCTAAATATTGGATTACATATATAAAACCTCAAGATTCAAATATAATTAATAATTTGATAAAAGACAAGTTCAAAGACAGATGCGATTTGTTGAAACACTTGAAGACATTCATGAAGGTTAAAGTGGATGATACGATATATTTGAAAGCGTTACTTTGTGATTGTGAGTCAGTTAACTATACTGAGATCAAAGAAATTGTTTCTCAAGCTCTGATTGAATCAAAAGGTATTACCCAGAAAATCAAGATCGAAAAAGCAGATATTCCATTGAACAAACCATTTGATAAAGACTTGAACAAAAAATGGTCCAGTGAGATATGGCCTATAGTTTGGAAAGGGAATCCAATGATTCAAGAACTACACGAAAGCTACAAGAGTTTTAAAGTTGAAAATGATTTGAAATATATTAAACTGATAACAGAGCTTGCCAACAGCAAACACGAGGTAAGTTTTTTCTATCTTGCATACTAAAATTCATGATGAGACAATTATACTAACAGATATGTGAAATAAATTTAGGATAATCAATTACCCGTTGTAACAATATTCGTTGACCCTAAAATAGATAGAATAATAAGCACACAGTTAGACACCCGATCACCACAGAATCCGATCAAACATTCAATAATGAATTGTATAGAAGAAATAGCTGAAAACGAATGCTGCCGAAGAAAAACAGCAAGTGAAGAAGATAGTAAAGCATCATCTAATAATTATCTCTGTTTGAACTACCACGTATACACCACACATGAACCATGCACGATGTGCTCGATGGCATTATTGCATTCAAGGATAGATAAATTAGTTTATATCAAAGATTCAACAATAACAGGATCAATAGGAAGAGAAAGTGGTAATGGGTATATGATTCATTTATCTTGTTCTTTGAATTGGAAATTTGAGAGTTTCAAATACATAGGTGACCAATATAATGCACCCTCCATTGACGAATATATAGAAGTATGATCGATAGCATATATAGAAGTAATGGCATCATTCGTTCATTCACTCTAGTATTTTTTTCTCTATGTTCTGTAAATCATTTTTTATATTTTCTAGAGAATTACCGAAATTAAGAGATCCGTATTTCAAATCGGACATACTATCAATCAATTGATTGATTTTTTTCAATTCAGTTGCTGCTTCTTTTTCCAAAGCTGATGATTCATTCTCAATCGAGTTATTCAACATTTTAATCGAATCTATCAAAAATTGTAAACTTTCCTCAGACATGTTGACATTCGATTTGCTATTTGGATTATAAGGTTTTAACAATTTAAGGTTCACGATGTTTGTTTCAACTACTGAAGTTATCTTTTTAGTATGCTGATCAGATAATGCGTTATACAATTCGTATTCTGCCGAGGGCGTTAGTTTCTTTTTCAACTTGGATTCGATTATTGATTGAAATTTTTCTGTTGGTACAAGATCTCTGAATTGTTTACTGTCAGTGAGAAACCCTTGTAGTAGTTCTCTTGAAGAGACATTATTTGTCTGCTCATTTGTTTCAGCATCATCCATTGTATACGAAACTGTTTGGAAAGCGTTTACCTGCTATATATACTTATCATCCAACCTTCAAGACACCACAGTAAGACAAGGTGTGTTCAAGTAAGTTGTCTTAGTTGAATCTGATGTTACGCGTGATTTTTGAAGCGACGCGTCGATCTGATGATTTGAGTTGAATATGTATTTTCATTAATCAATTAAACGTTTATTAAATGTACATTATACAGATTCCAATCACACATATATATATATATATATACACGTATGCTACTTATTAACATTCTCTATCACCTTATCTGTAATCAAACTGAAAATTTCAGATAATTTACATTCAGAATATAATGCTATTAGATCTTTACCATCCTTTTCTTTGATCTCTGATTGCCTTTCAATCATCTCTATAAATTGTGGATTCAAAGGTACATTACCAAGATATGGTAAACTTAGTTCTTTAGCTAGATTTTCACCTCCACCAGAGCTGAAAATGTTAGTACATTCATCACAATAGGGACAAATGAAACCTGACATATTTTCTATAATACCCAACACTTTGAAATTAACCTTAGTACAGAAATTGATCTCTTTCTTGACATCATTTATAGATATGAGTTGAGGAGTTGTTACTATAACAGCACCGTCAACGTTGTTACAATATCTAAGTTCTTCAGCTATTGCAATATGTTCATCTGATGTTCCAGGTGGAGTATCAATGACAAGATAATCCAACTCTTCCCATTCAACATCTTTTAAGAATTGTCTAATCATTGCAGTTTTCTTAGGACCTCTCCAAACGACAGAGTTACCTCTATCATTCAATAAGAATCCCAATGACATCAAAGATAATTGTTTTGAACTATCGTAATAAACGGGTATCCATCCATTATTAGAAGATTGATGAATCTTACCATTTTCCATTCCAAACATCCTAGGTAAAGAAGGACCCGTCAAATCTATATCTAATACACCAACTTTGAAATTTTTTTGAACAAGGGACAAGGCAATTTGAGTGGTGACTGATGATTTACCAACACCACCTTTACCAGACAGAACTAGTATGATATGCTTCACTTTTTTAAGAGACTGTGGTACTTCTTCAGACATTTTTCAAACTTAAAAGTCCAACTATATACTCTTGAATGAAATCTTCAAAGAGAAAACAGTTCATAGATCAGCCCCAGTTTGAACATTACTAATATCTCTTTATCAGAGATTAATCGTTTTTCAAACTTCAGCATATAAACTCCGTGCAAGGATGTTAAGTTTTATTTGTCAAGGCGGTGCTGTTTATATAGAGTGGTTATCAGATCGGGGTTTATTAACTTTAGTTGTGTATACACTAGATATGGCTGTTGGTGATCAAGACAGAGGATAAGACCATACATGTTGAATACCTATCATATCAAATGGTCCTCTCCCTATCTCCAAATGAATTTCCCGAGGAACTGTGAGTGTGATGTACTTCAAACCTGGTATCCTGAAATTTGCGCGGCTTTAACCACTACTAGTAACAAATAAACGGTTAATCAACAAACGGTAAACGGACTTTGGCTTTTCAACATGTCTTAGCGGCTGAATCTGAGTTTGGAAATCTCACCACTTTTCAAAGTCCGTTCGTTATCAGGTATCCATGTTATTCAGATGTTTATATAACTACCCATTTTCTTACTTACTATAAAAGACTAGTTGTTGTGATTTGTAGTTGCTTGTATATTAATCTATCTTCTTTCTTTCCTATTCTGATATCAAATACTACACGTTCATCAACATGACTAAAAGAGTTGCAATCATTGGTGCTGGACCAGCAGGTGTAGCTATGGCAAATGCGGTTGCCTTAGAACCAAATGCTGATAGTATATTCTCTAAAATTGATGTGTTTGAAAGACATGCAGGTGCAGGTGGGTTATGGTATTATACTAGTGGTAATAAGAGTCATTTAGTTCCTCCTATTCCATCTACAAATCAAAAAGATGCCGTTGAATTAACAAATACTGATAATATACCACCTGAAGATAGATTTGTTTCTGCAATGTATCAACATTTAGAGACAAACATTGTTAAAGATCTAATGAAATATAAAGATTTCCCATTTCCTGAATCTTGTGAGATGTTTCCATCAAGACAGGAAGTTGCTAAATATATACAAGATTTTACAGCAACCATTCCAGATGTTGCAACTTTCAAATATAATACTAATGTTGTCTCATTAACCAAAAAAAATGGAGAATGGGAAATTGTGTATGAAGATGTCTCGAAAACCAGTGATAATATCATAACTGCTTATTATGATTATGTTATATTAGCACAAGGTCATTTTGATTTACCTTATATTCCTGATGTCTCTGGTTTGAAATCATGGTCAGAAAAAGATATATCATCAATCACACACGCTAAATATTTCAATAATGTTGAAAATTATGAAAACAAGACAGTATTAGTCATTGGTAATTCTGCTTCTGGTTTAGATATTTCAACACAATTGAGTACATATGCTAGAAAAGTTATAGTTTCTTCTACATCTGCATCACCAGTTGCTGATATTACTATTGAAGGTGTTGATCAACTTGATAGAGTTATCAAATATGATTTTGATGATAATAGATCAATCACTACTGAATCGGGTAAGAAAATCGATGGTATTGATTCAGTTATCTTTTGTACTGGTTATTTATACAAAATTCCATTTTTGAAATCATACATTGATGGTGAACAAGCAATTATAACAAATGGTGATCAAGTTAGATATTTATATAAACAGATATTCTATATTCCTGATCCAACATTGATCAATGCTGCATTACCTAAAAACATCATTCCTTTCCCATTTTCTCAATGTCAAGCACAATATGTCGCTAGAGTCATTACTGGAAGGTGTCAATTACCATCCACTGATGAGATGTTGAAAGAATATAAATCAGAAGTGGAATTGAAAGGAGAAGGAAAATCATTTCATGATTTAGGATTCCCTAAAGATGCCGAATACTGTGAGTCTACTTTTGATTGGATAAAAGGAACAGAAGATGAAGGATTTGTTGCTGATCGTTGGGAAGGTGAAAAAACCGAATTAAGAGGTAGAACAGCAGCTTTGAAAGCTGTCAGGTTGGAAAAAATTGTTGATCATGCTAACATTTTAAAGAAAAAACATGAACCATTCTACTTATTAAGAGGTGAGTTACAAGAATAGATGGCTCCAGGGTAGTTAGTCAATGCTCTTTTTTTCTATAAATACTGTATATACATATTTCCGAATTCCGATAATACATCTAAAACTTGTCTAGCCTTTCATTGTTATTTACAGCTTCAATCAACTTTAAACGATTGAGCTCGTAGTGCACGTATGCCAAACCATGTAGTAAGGAATCTGCCATATCATCACCTTTTTCCGAACTTTCAGAATCATCAATGATAATCTCACCAGTTTTGTTTTTGGTATTCAAGTACTTCACCATCTTATATACTCTCTTAGAATTACTTCTATATTTCTTTAGATGGATTAAATCATCTGTAGTTTCGGATAAATCAAAATTGTCACCAATGATAAACTCAGGTTCACTAATGATACTTTCTAATGGGGAACCTAATAAATGTCTACTTAACCATTCATGAACTAAATCAACACGAAGATCTTTTGATTTTTGATCTATTTTAGGATCTCGTAGTTTACAATAATCGACCCAATATCCAGCCATTGCAGCAGGTGAAACACTTTGAAGTTTCGAGTTGTACTTTTTAGGTTGTAAGTATGTACATGTTTGTAATGCAGAAATCAAAGAGAATTCCAACACGTTTGTTTTCAATATATGTTCTTGTACGTTCTTATGACCACCAGTTCTAAATCTTTGTCTTTCAATAATTATCAAATCTGGTTTCGTCTGTAAACTTTCTGGGTTGAAAATTAAATTGGAGATAATTTTGTTAACTATACCACTATAGTTTGTAGGAATGAAACGATCATCTGTTATCCCAGTATATTCATTAAGATTCATTTTATTCCACTGCTTAACAACCGGTTTATAATTTCCGTTCATTGGGAAACTAGGGATTTCTAGTCTACAAAAGGAGAAATTCTTCAATCCCATGTCAATGGAGAGTAGTCTGAACGGAGCAGATTGATAATCATGGTTGTTGATCAGTGAAGGAGCAGAGATTTGTGATGTAATCTGTTCCACCAAAACAGCTTTCTTAGTTGATGAAGAGTCTGGGAGTATACCACATCTTTTTGATATTGAGCTCAAAACACTCACAGTTGACTTTTGAGAGAGTACCAACTCACGAAACGCTTTACCAAACGCAACAGCATCGATACCAGCCATCACATCTACTCAAACACACCCCAATATACCAATAAACACCAATAAACAACAATAAACACCAAAATAGCATAGCATAGAATAGCACGTACCATAACACCACACAGCCCGATAAATCGAAGCAAAAGGCGCGTTTATTTGTTTTTCAGTTGAAATCTAAATTTTTGATTTTATAAGCCTTGATGATGTCTACTACTTGGTTCATTTGATGATCTGTTTGTATTGTTGAAGCATACACTACGATTAACCATTATATAATCTTGTCATTTACATTTACTTGTTCAATAGTCTTGTCTTTACGTCTTTTCCCTCGTTATTTCACCTGATTTTCAGAGAACTTTTTATAAAATCATCATCTCATCTCGGCTTCCATTTTGTGCCGACTGATTGTTACGCCAGGTATTAAAAGTTAATCATACCTTACTAGCAATTGCAATTTCACCCGAAATCTTGTTCACTTCACCAATACTGATCACAATTCTACCTTCAACACGAAACAAAGTAGTTTACAAAAGCAAATCTAGCTGAATCATAAATACACACACATATATATATATATATATATACGAGATTTAAAACAGACAAATTAAATCAAAATGGCATATCTAACTCTTCCCCCTGAATTCATACCGGAGATTTCAACAGTGATAAATCTAATAATGTCATTCACACCATTAGTGTCGTATGGATCAACGATATTATCAATCAGAAGGAAAAAATCATCACAAGGGTTCAGTATTGATATCTGTGCTACTATGTTAATATCTTCGAGTTTACGTATATTTTATTATATCAATGATCCTTTTGAATACAGTTTATTAAGACAGTGTTTTGTTATGATATTCATTCAAATTTGGTTATTGAAAGTTGCTTTAAAATATCGTGATTTCTCAAGTTATACTGATCCAACTACACATTTAGAAAAATATGATTCAGATTGGAGCTCCTTGATTAATAAATTTACTGAAATCAATAAAGACGAAACATTAGATGATATTCAAGAATATTTATCAAGTAAAGATAATTCATGGATTATTATTTTCCCTGTTGTTTATGGACTTTTGAAAAGAAATATAATGTTTATTGGTCTTATTCTTTATAAAATTTGTTGTGAAATTTTAAGATTATTTGATACTCATTATATCAGACCTTTTAATTTTTGGCAATGGGAGAATGAAAGTCGATACTGGATTTTTTTACTTGGTTACTTAATCGTAACTTCATTGATTCAATTCACATTCAATGGATATGAACATTTAGGTATTATTTTCGGATCTACTTCTTTCTTATTAGAAAGTTTATTACCATTACCACAAATCATGCTCTTTTTAAGATTACAAACTGTTGAAAATTTCAAAACAATCTTGTTATTATCATGGTTAGGTGGTGATTTAACTAAAATAAGTTATTTATTATACGGTACAGATAATGTTGGAACTATATTTGTTATTGCAGCATTGTTCCAAATGAATTTGAACCTAATTATAGCTTATTTGTTCTTTTATTACAAAAGACAAGATATTTTGAGATCCAAGGTGGAATTTACAAATGATGCGATTCCAATGACATATGTTAGACAACAACAACAACAACAACAACAACAACAACAACAACAACAACAGACAACTCCACCTATAAATACCACTTCAGCACTACCCAAAAATGGAACAGCAAGTTTCCAATCACCATTAGCATCAGCTAGAGTACCATCATCCACCTTATCATCTTCATCATTTGTACCAGGATCAGCATCAACTGCCAATTCATCATTATCCAGTGTAGCTTCACCTGCAGCATCACCTTTATTGAATCCACAAAGATCAAGATCAAGTACAGTTAATGAACATGATACAATGGTTAACAATAAATCTATTATAAGGAAATCTAGCATAAGTAGTATGAGTCGTATAAGTGAAGCAGATTTAGGTGTTGATTAGAAATAAGATAAGCAAGTTTATTTTGTTGATTAAAAATAAATAAGATAAGCAAGTTTATTTTGTTGATTGTATAGTAAATAGAGATACATAATTGAACAAATAGATAAAAACAATTTTACTAAAATTCATTAACTTTGCATGCCATTTTCAAACCATTGTAACCTTTCATCATTAATATCCCACCAAATTTCAAAAGTACCTGTAACATCATCGAATTCACCTCTTTTAACATCCCAAGGTTTAGGAGTTATTATATAATGTATATTTTTTATTTCATCATGATTCCAAATATCAAAATGACAATTTTTCAAAGTTTTCAAACAATTATATTTATAACTTAAGGAAACCCATTTATTTTTGAAAACATCAGCTAATAATGCTTGATCTGGGAAATCATAAGTATCTGTTTTAGAAGGATCTTGTAAAGTATCTAATATCAATTGATATGATTCAAGATTTGGTATAACTACAATTAAACCACCATTACATAGTTTCAAACCTGAATTAGCATGAGGACCTAAAATATGATGATGATCAGGATTTTTGAAATCATTGATTGATAAATCATGTACCGTTTTCTTAATGTTTTCAGCATAGTTTGTAAATGAGCAATTTTTAGGAATCCAATTAGAAGGATAATGATCTATTTTCAAAGGATTACAAACACAAGCAGGTGATGCTGCAAAGACAGTATCTTTAGGCATTTCAAAAGTCATCAATTCATCCATATTTTTAATTACAGCCATATCTGAATCTAATTGAATAATTCTCTCAAATTGAATCATTTTGAATGGTTGTAGTTTAGACCAAGTATCGTAAAATCTAGGATCATTTGAATATTCACGTGAATGATTATTAGAAGGTTGTAATTGATCAATTTGAATTATTGGTATATTATTTGACTGAATTAATTTAACAGATTCTAAATCCAATTGAGTTGTGTAAATAGCAACTAAAGGGTATTTGGATTTACATTTGATTTTAAGACAATAATTCAATGTTAATAAACCTGTAACATATTTTTTATTCGTTATTAAACTTGTCCATATTTTTTTATACGATGATAAATCTGTGTCCTTTGGATAAATTTCAGATTCATCAGCTAAAGTCATAAGTGAATGATAGTCTAACTAATATGTTAGATTAGATAATAGGGTAAGTGAATGAATGAATGGTGAAGCGAGTTGATGAATCACTATACAACTCAATTGAAACTAGTAGTTAGTAGTAACAGTGAAATTTCACAAGCTTTTATTCAATCAAGATGATCCAGACCAAACCCGACAAAAGTGTTAAGTTGGCGGCAGAAACTACCAAGACCAGAAACCTAAACCGAAATAAGCCAGACACATATTAACAAATAACGTGGAGATAGCAAAACTGTGGCTGTGCATAGTAAACCAAACCTGCATAATAAACATGCATACAATACAATACAAAGTGCATTGATTGAATTGTTAACAAATTACCGGGTAACTGAAAGTAACTGAATTTATCTTATTTAGTGGCTGTGTGGCGGTGTGGCTGTGTAATGATTACCTCGTCGATCGACGCGTCGATATAATAATATCTTTGAAAACAGTCGTGCACAGAATACAAATAATAAACGGGTCGTCGCATTTTGTTAAACTGCAATTATTGACTCTTTGTATTCACCCTAATTGAGGGCTACTCCTTTTATTGACAGTAACATATAGCACATTTTGTTGTTTTTTCTTGCTAAGTTTCTCTAGTCAATCTAGAAGCAGCTGATTTAGCTATAATAGACTCACCATTACATCAAGTCTCGTCTTTGGCGCATACAACTAATAACCATTCAAGACAAACAAACAAACAACAGCCATCGCAGCCTTCGCAGCAACACCTAATAATTATAAACAATTGTATTCATTATACATACATATACCCATATAGATAAACACCTTGAAACGGTACGATTATATAAATCATAATATAGTATCATTATCACTTTCCTTTTTTGGCTCTCTTTCCATTTGAAAAACAGTACAAGAGAAGGGTAACAATTCAATAATTGTTTTCAGAATCATTTATATCACATTCAGTCTTTCATCAATTGACGATCAATCATATTCAAAACTATTTTGGTTTTTCCTATTAATTAAACAATCATAACTTCATAAAAATGGTCCTCGTTAATGGTGTTAAATACGCTTGTGAAAGATGTATTAGAGGTCATAGAGTTACAACTTGTACTCATACTGATCAACCACTTATGATGATTAAGCCAAAAGGACGACCTTCAACTCAGTGTGCTCATTGTAAAGAACAAAGAAAATTGAAAAACTCTCATATTCTTTGTACATGCCATAGAAATCCAAAATTAAAAGATCATGAAGTTGGTTGTGCTTGTAGAACTGATGGTATGTGTACTTGCAGTTCAAAATCTAAACAAAAATCAAAGAAAAAAGATAAAGACTCTAATGAACCATCAACTGATTCTACCAAAGATGATCAAAGTCCTTTGCAAGCAAGTAGCATCAATCATAATGATATCGATAACAACAATAATTCACAACAACCTGATAATGATAGTATCACTGGTGCTATACGGTCTTGGGATATGACTTCACCACCTTCATATAATAGCAAAGATTTGTCACAATCTGATAGTTATTTATCTTTGAGCCCTATATCAACAGATCCAACAGGTTCCAATTCAATTGTTGATAATTTTAACTTTAGTCAGGATCTCCAACACCTTTCTTCTAAACGTCAAGTGGGTATGGACCCATTGCAAAATTTCAGATCTTCTTCTTCAACTCCTCAATTATCATCTGCAAATCAAAAAAGATTAGGTGAAATTAGTATACCCGTTGATGAATATGTGGCTCCAATGAAGACAATGAATACTAATCTAAGCAACCTATTCAACACGTTTCTTGATAGCTCCAAAAATCCATCCCCTACGACTAGTTCATCGATACCTCCATCAACGAGTGCTAATAGTAGTGCCAAAGGAAGTATTTCAAACACTATCAGTGACCTAACGTCCCCAAATAATGATGATACCACGAGACAACAACAATTAATGCAACAACAGATACAACAGCAACAATTTCATCATCAACAACAGCTACAACATCAGCAGCAGCAGCAGCAGCAGCAGCAGCAACAGCAGCAACCACAACAACAGCAGAGCCAGTCGAACGCTGAGTTGTATTCAAGTATCCCATTCCCCTTACCAGGAAATGGATTATTGGATATATTTGAAGATAAAGGCTACTCAAAAACTAATCGTAGCACTTCATCTCAGTCGGTCATGTCTAGTCCTCGTGATAATAATGGACCTGATTCTCTTTTCCCACTCTTCCCATTGATTGGCCCATCCTACTCTCAAAATTCTGCAACTTCGCCACCCCAGTCGGTGGATTTGATGTCTGCTAATCTAACAGGAAGCAGCAATCACACTTTGAACAATAGATTATCATTTAATAATTTGAATAGCCATAATAGTCGTCTATCACCTCCATCACAACAGCAATTATCTTCATCATCATCGCATCAACATTTACATCATCATCATTCTGTACCAATGTCTCAATCATCTTCATCACATCATCAGCAGTTGTTTAGAAACTTGACTGGCTCTTCAACTCATTCAGGAAGTTCGTTATCTCACTCTCATCATCATCATGGAACTCATGGTCACCAGCATCAATCACATTTCTCTCCATATGCCCATCAAGCTATCAATCATGTTTCACAACCAGTTGCACCTCGTAGATCAAATTCTTTCTTATCAATATCATCATCAAATACTATCAATTCTTCGATTGGATCCCCTGGATCTTTATCAGGTATTGACGAAAGACCACAATTATTAAGTACTAAATCAACTGACTCTGTGAATGGGTTCCGATTGACAAATTCAAAGACTAATACAACCTTGATGGACGATCTGTATCAAACAAAGACATACACTGATCCTAATGCAACAACTTCAAATACCAATACCACATCAGAGTTGATGTCTTTACCTAGAGATGCATCGAATTTATTCCAACAACAATTTGGATCACTAATGGAAGAAGAACCTTTAACTTCTCCACTCTCAAACAATTCAAATACTCCAAATTCAAATCAATCAGTACATCAACAACCATCATCACAACAATCCCAACAACAAAAATCAAACTTTGCTTCAAATTCAGATCCGATCAATATAATGGATATCTCAACGATTGGTACTATTCCAATGTCATCATTCATACCTAATTCAAGACAACCTCTCAAAGAAGAAGGAACATCAGGACTGGATCCTGCTGCAACGTATTCGCAGTTTGAGTCAGGAATGGGTAACGTTCCTTCTGGTCCTGTTGCAAGTGTTGTTGGTGAATCAGGTTTGACTAATAACAATATGAATAATATTGATAATATGATTGATAATTTGAATAATGTTTCATTTTTAGAAGGATTCCTTGGTAGCAATAATCCTAATAATAATATCAACAGATCAAGTACATCCGCATCTGCTACTGTCCCAACCACGCAGCCGAAATCAACACAGGGTCAAATACAAACACAACCACAACCACAAACACAACCACAAACTCAAACACAACCACAAACTCAAACACAAGGACAAGGAACCAATCTTGAGGATGAAATTATTGGATTGACTGAGTTTCTGAAATCTAGTGATCCACCACAAAGTTCCGAACTTCAATCACTACCATCGCAATTAACAGCATCAATGACAGCAAACCAACTAGCACAAGATCAAACCGGGGGTCAAAATATTGACAATTTTATAGATTATGTCAATGCACAATTTGCGAAAAATGATTAGAGTGTTATGTTTCCTTATAAATTATAGCATGCATTTAGTATCTTGTTACAGCGTTGTATTATAGAGAATATTTTGGTGTGTGAAATTCAGTCAGGTTGATTTGTGATGCGTAGTCGTGTTAAGTTAACTAGCTGTACATGTAATTTTTAAATTTTAATTTATATAATTGTTATACTAATGATCCCCTTTAATTGAAAGACACGCAAATTTTAAAAATTCTATAGATTCTAAAAATGAACTAAGGAACCCCTCCCTTTTTAAAAAAAAAAAAAAAAAAAAAAAAACAAAAAAAAAAAGTAATTTAAAGTAGATAAAAAGTAAGGTTAATGAACTTCCACCCCCCAGTGAAAGTTCAACAACACATACTAGTTGAAACATCGAGAGATGAACTGCTGAATGTATGCCGACCCCCATCAACAATACAAACACATCAATAATTTGACCAGATCAATCTCTTCAATTCTCTAGATCATCATCATCATCATACATCAAACACTCATCCCAGAAATCAGCTTCCAAATCACAAACAGTAGCAAATACATCAGCCAACAAATCAATATTAACATCCTTACTATCTTTCATCATCTTCTCATCATAGTAAATACCGTAAATCTCATCACCTTTGAAACACTCTTTGAAAAACCAATCTGAGATATAATCTCCTATCCATTTACCGTAAATCATCTCAACTTTATCATCCTTATGCTTGGTTCCATTCATGCCAGGAACATACCCATCTGTAATAGTATCAACGGAAGAAATGTGATCGATGCCTGTGCTTGGTTGGTATGCTAGTTGAGGCAACGATGTAGCTTTTGAACATGCATGATTGTAACCTAAAAGACAAGGCATCAATGAAGTTATACAAGTTAACGCATCACCAGTTTCATATGCCCAATTCAAATAATCTGCATATTTCGTAACTGCCATTCCTGGTTTGATATCAATTATATTGTCTTCCTTTACAATTTTCTTAAATTTGATTGATAACCGTTTCAAATGTTCACCTAATTCTTTCTCAATATTTGTTAAAACAACATCAATATGGGAAAGTAAATAATCGTTTTTTGTTAATTTCTTGAGATTTTCATGTTGAGTGTGATATTCCTTCAAGTATAAATAATCTTGAATTATAAAGTAATTGAATTTATGTAATTCGAGTGTTCTATCATGAATACGTTTTACAAATTCATGCCCAATGTATCTATTCCATGGCCCTTTAACCTTCTCGTGCTCTAATAATCGAGATAAGATATTCTTACCATTGATCATGGAGTATACGTGATTGATTGATCCATTAGGTTTGTTTGTAGCATGTCTAATACATTCATGAACATAAGTTAATGATAATTGAACAACGGTTGGTAGGTCACTATCAACCGACTTTGCTAAATTTGACGCTATGCATGATGACAAAGTGCAACCTGTACCATGAGTTGATCCAGAATCAATATACTTGGACTTAAAAATTGTTTCATTTTTAGATTCATACTCATAAAGGATATTGTAGACGTATTTAACACCATCATCTTTCTCGATGAACGGCATATGACCTCCTTTCAATAGTATATTGGTTGAAGTATACTCACCAATTGATCTAGCTAAAGTGATAAGATGCTCAGGTTTTGAGATATCATCAATAGATTTGATTTCACCAACGTTCAAAGCATTTAAGATTAGAATAGATTCTTGAATATTAGGAGTGATGACATCGCAATACTTGAACAAGTTAATAGTATCATTCAATTCTCTTGAACTACCAAATAGGTCTCCACTGTTGGCAACAAAAACAGGATCTAAAACAACTTTGACACGACCATTTAGACCGGCTAAAAGTTTATCAACTAGTGGAACCGATTGCTGAGTTAATAATCCAATCTTCACAGCATCAATGTTCAACCCTTTATCTTCACGTAAACATTGCAATATCTTATCAATTACCGGACCAGGGGTATCGCTAACACTATGAACACCAGATGAATTTTGCGCAGTTAGTGTAGTGATACAAGTTAATCCATAACACCCATTAACAGTAACAGTTTTCAAGTCAGCCTCAATTCCTGCACCTCCAGAACAATCAGAACCTGCTATAATCAACACAGTGTTGAGTTTCTGAGGCTTTAAAGTGGAATCCAACTGATAAGACAAGTCAATCTCGATAGTGGATGATGATGATGATGCTTGAGCCATACTTTCTTTTATTTTCAAATTTAGTTGTTTGTTTACAGTTCAAAGCGTCGACAGGTGGGGGGAGTCTCTGTAGATTTATCCTTTGAATTCTTTGAATCAATGAGTAAACAACGACCTGAAAGATGATAAAACAAACACAACACAGTGGGGTTCAATTGAAAATGTTAAAAGAAAACGGGGCGATACTTATACTCGATACATCCAGTAGCTGCCGGTCTAACAGTAAGAGGCTGCAGAAACTGAATATCCGAAATAGCCTGCGTCGATCGACTAACGTCGTTTTTCTACCCCATCTTTTAGAATATTTATAGAAAATTAGGATATTAAGAGAACAACAATAATTATAACAGGTTAAAACATAAATGAAGAGGTTGAAAAAGTATCTACATATCCGGGAACAAAAGATGCAATATAAAGTGAAGAGAAATTATACTATATTATGTACTTATAGATTAGATCCAATTTTACTATAAGCTTCGGCAAAACCGTCAATTAAGGCAGCCAATCCAATAGCACCAGGATCAGGCAATCCTCCTTCAGCTTCAAATTGCTTGAATTCTTCTTC
Source organism: Ogataea arabinofermentans (assembly GCA_001661425.1). NCBI lineage: Eukaryota > Fungi > Ascomycota > Pichiomycetes > Pichiales > Pichiaceae > Ogataea > Ogataea arabinofermentans. The sequence goes on from KV453853.1 coordinate 467,017, forward strand.
ACCAACATATGAAGCTCTACCAAATTTAGCCTTTAACTTTCTGGTTGATTCAGCACCATCATTACATGCGACATTAGCCTTGTTCAAATCACCTTTTGTAGCTAAAAAGGTTTCGACAAATGGAGCTAACGCATCGATCAAAGTTCTGTCACCAACTCTAGCTCTTGTATACTTATATAATGATTCCAATGCATCATTCAATGCAATTGATAAATTGTAAGTTGTCACTTCGTATTTACCATCTTTGAGTTCTTTTTCTTTTAAACTTTTAGCTAGGGCAGAAATGAAAATAGAGTATAATCCACCAGATGTACCACCCATAGCAGTTTCAACAACATCTGTAATTTGAGTAAGGGCTCTCACACCATCATCCAATGCAAGTTTATCTTTTGAAATTAAGTCCAAGATTGCATGGGCACCATTAGCCAACGTTTCACCACAATCACCATCACCGGCAACGGTATCATATAAGGTAATTTTTGGTTCTTTTGTCAATAATTTCTTACAACCAGATTCTAAGATAGCTTTGAAAATAGTAGCATCAGATTCAACCAAAGACGATGTGTTTAAACCTTCATCAATTTCTGGGGCTTCAATAATATAGTCAGCCGTTTTGGAAGACCAAGATTGTGTTGTTGTGTTGCAAGTCCAACCTGGGACAGTTGTTGGATAATCTAAGCATTCCAAGATTTCATCACCACCAGCTTTGGTAGCGTTCAAAAGAGTGATAGAGAAACCTGGACCATCTAAAGATGTGGTAAATGAGCCAGAATAAATTCTGACAGGCTTAATACTATATTTCGTTTCCAATAGTCCAACAACAGTGTTCTGGATAGCAATCAATTCCAAAACAGAAGTACCACCCAAATTATTGATTAATAAGACGACATCATCTTTGGATTCAAAATCAACGTAGTTTCTTTCCTTATCGTCTTTACTTAATAAGTATTCTAATAACTCAGCACATAAATCGTCAACTGTAGGAATTGGGGAAACACGCTTAATACCAGACTCATTGTGAATACCCATACCAACTTCGATTTCATCTTCCTTTAATAAATGCTTTGTTTCACCTTCTTCTTCATCGTCAGATTCTTCTTCCTTATGTCTGTTACCTGGAATTGAACAATGGTCTAATGAAGCACCAATAGTAACTAGATTAGCAACAACAGCTTCACCAACTTGGAAAACTTCTTTCAAGGAAGCTTTATTGCTATCTTTGGCAGATTTAGCACCAACAATTTTATGAACCAATGATGTACCTGCTAAACCTCTTCTACCGACCATACCATTTTTAGTTCTTCCAACAGAAACGTCATCTTGAACAATCAACAACTCAACCTTTAAACCTTCAGCTTTAGCTCTTTCAGCTGCAAGTCCAAAGTGTAAGATATCACCGGTATAGTTCTTGACAACGATCAATGTACCTTTATCACTTGGCTTACTTTTCAAACCAGCGTAAATCTGTTTAGTTGAAGGAGATGCAAAGATGTAACCTGCAACACCGACATCTAAACAACCTTCTCCAACAAATCCAGCATGTAATGGTTCATGCCCAGATCCACCTCCTGATAAGATCATGACTTTTGAAGAAGGAGATGATTTGGCAATAACAACTCTCTCGGAGTCAATTAATCTTAAATCAGGGTTGATTTGGCATAAACCCTTTAAATGTGAGTGAACTAAATCATCTTTGTAATTCCAATGCTTTCCAGTAGACATTTTTTTCTTAATTATAGTCTTTATTTTCAATTGGAATTGTTTTGAGTTTCAGGAAGTACCAGTAAAAGGGCTACCAATTGGTTTAAAACTAGTTCCAACAACAGAGATTTATCAATATATTTATATATATTTTTCACAGCGGCGTGCAATAAAATAGACTATAGTAAGCTCCCCCCACTATTTCCTTTTTCAGCCACTTAAGCGGAATCTTGACTTGAGTAGTAAAGCGACGATTTTCAATCGGAGACAAGTGTCTGGTCGGCCTTCTTGGATCCTTATGATATGTGTAAGTGTACTACTCAATTGATCAACTGGGTAATTATAGCAGTTTTTTCAAACGTTTATGAGCTTCTTAACTTATAGAATGGATGATTGGTTCGAAGCGTAATTATCACAATTAACCCACAATGTTTCAAACCAGAGAGAGAGCTTCCTCGTGCAAAATAAAAATTACAGAGCACATATTGAAAGATCACCTGGTTTGTTTGCGTGACTAGGGGACCCACCGCGATCGCGTCCTCGTGTTTGGCCGCCTGAGATGAGATGTTCCCCGTAGTCTGTAGGCTACCGAGACGCTGCCATGCCAGACTCCGTCCCCAAGGCGCTCAAATCTCCGGGATGTGAGATAATAGCCTCTGGTGTTGTCATCAAATTTTCAGGCGGTGAAGACCACTCAGCCGTTGTGAAATTTAGATTATACATCGTTGCACCAGATACCTAAGATTTTTCAATAAGTACAAATGATGATATGAGTACATGCAGAAGCTCAGAGTGAGTTGATTATAGATCGATTATCAAGCATCTAGTAAGTTTACCACATCAGGAATGAAGGGATTCTCACTGAAGAAACCCAATGGGCCAGAGAAGAAGACAAAGCTAGGTGGGTTCTCCCTCAAAAAAAAGCAACAACTTTCGTCTCATGGGACGGTATCTTCAATCAAACCTTCGTCATTACTGGGAGAAGAGGTACGCAATGATAGCAACATCGGTAAAAAAGTTGAGATATCTTCCATCGATGAAGCTATTACAAGTAAAAATGATAGTGATGATCTCGACGAATTGGTGATAATTCCTAAATTTGGCGAGAATACGTGGGAAAAGAAAAGACAGAAAGCCTTAGATAGATTAAAAACGTTACAAACACAGCAGCAGACAGCTACCGAAGGTGATTTACAAGAGAACAAACTGGTGTATGGTATCAATATTTTGCCCAATGACAAACCAAAAGAAACAACAGAAGCGGATAATAGACAGCTTGCAACGCCCAGAGTACCGTTGTCCATGGAAGAACAGGCTAGAAAAGCTTTACTTTCAAACAATGATTCTGATGCATCCTCTTCTGCTCAAGAAAGTTCAATTGTCATACCACAACAACAACAGACCTCCTCAAGTCTTTCAGATACAACTCTTGGGACCGAATTCGAACGAGATCTAGCAACAAGACCAGAGTCAACAACAGCTGAAGGATACAAAAAGATTCCAGTTTCAAAATTTGGACTTGCGATGTTGAAAGGAATGGGCTACAAAGGTGATTCTAGTGCGTCGAGATCTAACAAGAATACCACAGCAACTGATAAGGGAAGAGTTCCGTTGCTAGGACTTGGAGCAAAAGCATCTGGAATGATGGAGGATGCAAGTTATAGAACAAGTTCAAAAAATTATGTCCCTGTAGTCTTAGTTGACTCAGAAACTGGGGATAGAGTAGATGATGAGGAGGATGGAAAATCTGTCAAAGTTAACACGGGAAGTAATCGTGATAGATCACCAGTTCGTGAGCAAGACAACTACCGAGTGCGATGAGATGGGGTTGTAACTTTGTATTGTATAAAAAATATAGACCTATGTGTATCACAAATAACCACCGACCGATATCTCAGCAATCCCGCGCAAATAGTAGCAACTAATATAAATTTGAGCCTCAAGGCGGATAATGATAAGCGTATCTATTAATCTCAGGATCACAGGCCCTACTAAAAATTGTCGATCTCTGGGGCTCTATTGAAATTGTGTATACTACTTTGCATCTCTTCATCCTTTTTACAAAAATACTTTATATATCAAATAATCATGTTTCCATCAAAACAGACCATTTTTGAAACTTGCTCTGTTCGTGGTTCAGATGAGATTGAATTATCATCCATTACAGCTCATATAACCAAACCAGAGAATGCGAAAACTACTTCAGTTCGATTGGATCCCAATGGTAACTCAAGCATACACGAATCTCATCAGAATACTACCTACGAAGTGATAGACGGTAATGACGAAGATGCGATCAACGGTAACAACGATCCTAATAATGATCAAGATGAGGAAAGCAAGATCCACTACCCTGATGGAGGCTGGCAAGCGTATAGTGTGGTTCTCGGTTCATTCTTCTCCTGCTTTACCTTATTTGGATTGATGAATGGTATGGGTGCTATTGAATCATACATTCAACAGCATCAACTCAAAGATAACAGCGTGTCGTCAGTCTCTTGGGTTTTCTCTATATATATGTTTGTGTCGTTGTTCATGGGTGCTATTGTGGGCCCCTTATATGATACTTTTGGATGTACCTGGTTATTGGCGGCAGGTACTACCTTTATTTTTGTTGGACTATTTACATGTGGAATGTGCGTTGAACTATATCAATTTGTTTTAAGTTTTGGTGTCTGTTGTGGACTAGGAACAGGATTGATGATGTTTCCTGCTATTTCATCAATTTCAACTTGGTTCAGTAAGAGCAAAAGATCATTTTGGATCGGATTAGCACAATGTGGTGGATCTGTTGGGGGTGTTTGCTTCCCAATAATGTTACGCTCGTTGTATCCAAAGTATGGTTTCAATTGGGCAATGCGTATCTTTGCCTTTTTGAACTTAGGTGTTGATGTTTTAGGGATTGTCTTAACAAGGGATAGATTAAAAGAGATCAATCGTGCAGATGAAAGTAATGCTACAAAGATAACTTTCCTAGAAAAGATGAAAGGTTGTGTTGACTTAGAATTTTTCAAAGAAAAACCATTTCTGATGTTGTCAGTGGCTTTGTTCTTCAATGAGTTCTCGTTGCTAATTGCGTTAACATACTTATCTTCATATGCTATCGCACAAGGAGCCACACAGTCTCAAAGTTATATCATGCTTACAATCTTGAATACTGCAGGAACTTTTGGAAAGTTCATTCCATCGTACTTTGCGAACACTTATGGGAATTTCAACATGATGACTCTGATGTCATTCTCCATGACTTTGGAAATCTTCTTAATTTGGCTGCCTTTTGGTAAATATACGGCTGCTCTATACGTCTTTATTGTGTTATTTGGATTCTCATTCGCTTCTACATATTCTTTAACCGGGGCTTGTGTTAGTACCACTACAAAAAATACAAGAGATTTTGGTAAGAGGTTTGGCAGTGCATATGCTTTTGTGTCATTTGGTAATTTGATATCCTTACCAATTTCTTCATCTGTAATCAAAAGTGGAACTCCTGCAGATTATAATAAGATGGTTGCTTTCGCTGCTGCAACATGTCTTGCAGGAACTGTTTCATTCATCATGGCAAGAAGTACCATCGTTGGCTTCAAAGTCAAAACTGTTGTTTAGAGTATTTATGAGCTTGTTTTTTTAATTTTTCTATTGAATAATTTTCAGTAATTGTACTGGTTTATTCTACATATCATTGAAAAACAGTAATAGCAGCTACCTCACTTGAGCTGGTGTAATTCGAGATCGACGCGACGCTTCTCAAGAAGAATCAAAGTATTTGTTATCGTTCTCGCTTATCAAGGTGTCATTCAACACGTCAATTTGTCCTATTATCTAGTGATAGACTATTGCATTCTTCGATATATAAAGGGTGACTTATATTTGGACAGGCTAGTATTGCTTTGCATTGAAGCATGTCTGATTCAAATCGAATTTTGGCCCTAGAATTTGATCGTGACAACATACTAGATGACGTCTTCTCCACACCCAATCTGATCCCAACATCCCCTTTGATAACTCCGCTACCAAGCACGAAGACTGGGGATCTCTCCTCTCAATCAAAATCACCAAGCGAGAATACGATGAATGTCTTAGACCTTAAGATGCAGGATTTTGATCATCAAAGAAGGTTTGTACGGTTCTTAGCTAAGTCTGGAATAAAAAGGCGAGAACTGAAAAAATCGAAGGAGGTCAATAGCAGTGGTTATAGTAGGGTGACTGATATATTTTCAGCTACAGAATCTAGTGGAGATCAGGAAAGCTCAATCAACGGTGATAGTACTCGGTACAATCTTTTTCCTGACTCAAGTGATATCAGCGACCAAGAACAAGATAGTTCGCTGATTGATATAACGGAAGAAGGTTTACCTTCAGAGGTTCAGAAGCCACTTTTGATGGATGACACTGATATAGACCAAGATTTGTTCTATCATGATAACTCAGCTGCATTTCCAGCTAGTGAAGAAAAACTGGATCAAGATCAAAGTTTGGAAGATTCGAAGGTTTTTGATGATTCCGAGAATCACACTATATATTTCTCTGATAGTTATTATGAGAGTCTGGGTAACAGTGATTCTTATGAGAAAAGATCTTTCTCTTTCGAATCAAGCAAATGTAGCATTCCATTGAACTCGAATGATACTTTCTTCAATTTTGAGAATGGTGATAAGGACTTGAGCATCAACCTGATTCCAGATTTTCAAATACCCGAAGGATTTGAAGCTGCTGTTAAGTTTCAACCCGCAGGAAAATTCAAAGATTCTTTGAGGTTGAAATTGCAAGGTTATGATAAAATATCTTTAGGAACAGCCCAGAAATATAAAAATAACGTATGTTGTTGTTCAGCAAGGCATGATATTACGATAACTGGTACAAATTCAGAGTTGACCGTTTTCAAAAGACGCAAAAATGATTACTTACTAGATAAGGAGCCTTATTTCAAATTTGATATCAGACCTGGTGTGACGACTGCTCAACATAGGGAAAGCTCGACATGGCCGTATTATCCCCATACTATAAACTACATAAAAATCGGTGAATTTTTAGAGGCTGAAACTTTAATAGTGGCGTGCGATGATGGTAGAGTCTTAGTCTATATATTAGATGATCTTATGACTCAAATCGATCGATTGAGAATGACAGCATGGAGTGGCCCTAATAACACTAGGTTCTATGGACTGAATATTAATCCAGATTTCAAGTTGGTATCATCAGCTTCTGTTTGGGGTGTTGATATGTACAAAAACATGATAATTGTATCTGACAACAGTCAAAGCATGAAACTTTTTTACTTTGATTTTTACTCTCGTGAAGAGTACTCAGTGCAAACTCATCAGATGTTGCATAACGTTCCATCTGTGAGCTTTATCAAAGGGGAGAATGATGACGAGGATATATATGTTTCTGCTGTCTCTATAAGTGGAGAAGTGGTGATATTCAAATTTCCTTTAGATAAATATGAGGGTCCTCTGAACGAGAATCAAAATGGAGAGAGCTCAGATTTCAAAAGAGTTATTTTTAAAGTACCATATGTCATAAGTAGGATATCTACTCGTGATAGCGCATGGACCACTGAATACGTTGATGCATCAAGCTTCATGAAGGTTTCTAGTTTGGAACATTTGACTGGAGATCCATGGATTGATCAATATAATGTTAAACTCAACAGAATCCTTTATGAGAGTAAAATTCTTGATGTTGAGTCAGATTTTTGTCACTCCAGTCATTTGGGCCTTGCTGCCAACTTCCATTGCTTTGCCATACCAACTGTATCATTGAGCCAACAACAATCGATTCGCTCTTCTGCTAATCTCTTTACCTCGTTGTCAGACAACTATAGGAGAATTCGAAAGATTTACGATGACTATTATTTCACTAAGCAACGAAACAAGGAGAAATCTCACACCTCGATAGAAGGGAAACAATACTGGGAGCCGATCGCAAAGACTCCACAGTTTGAGGGCAAGTTTTTACTTGTATCAACGGGCGCAAAGGTGGCACTACTAAGAGCCAATAAACTAATTTGTAACGCTAATGTCTCAGATTTGTTTCAGTACAAGTCAACTAATGAGAATCTCATGTACTCTAACAGATTATCGTTGCGGTTACTCATCCCAGAATTAAATTGCTACATCGTTGGGTCACAAGTTGGTTTAGTGTCAGTGTTTAGACTAACTACTTTCAGAGGATTGTATAGTATGAGACAGGAATATATTATTCCAAACTACAATCTAATATACTTGAGTGGGGATTTCGGAATACGAACTTTGATAGGGCTGTCGTGTATGGATTTAGGTGACGGGAGATGGATTTTGTATTTGACATATATAGATGGGCTCTGCTTAGCTTATGAACTGAGACGTCCTCATGGGGAAGGGGTCAGTGGGATAATTGCAGACCCGGTGTTTATTTGAATTTATAATTTGGCGTTTTTTGATATTATCCTATCAGTAGACTTAAAATCTCGACGTCAGCTGAGATGAGGGAGCAACTACCCTCGTTCCCAAGCCGTAGTCTTCGTGCACTTTGCAAGTATGCAAATGATACTGACAACACTGTTGTCTAACACCGTATTCACAGTTCGAAGGGTTAACTGTACTGTCATCACCACCAGGTGATCCCTCTTCTTCTTGGTCAACCAGCGAGCCAGCCAGCTTCCAACAGCCCGGGTTGCACACGTGACCCGACTCGAAAAGTTTGCCGGGTTTCGGCGTCTGATATTTTCTCTCTTTGCTTTCTGCACCAGCGAGCAGAGCACCAGCCAGCATGCATTTTTTTTCAGCACTGGGGGAAGACAATGCTTATCACTGGAGAAATAAAATGGATTATTGTCTAACCAATTGCGCAGCACAGTCATACAGGGAAGTGTGACTTATATAGAAACTTGAAATAAAGATGAATAGGGAAGTACTATTGCAACATTTCTTGAACACTTTGTCTCCTGACAACACGCTCAGAAACCAATCAGAGAAATACCTCCAGTCAGCTGAAAACGTCTCTGGTTTCCTGTCATTATCATTAGAAATAGGTACTAGTTCTGATGTGCCTCAGCATATTAAACTTGTGGCAGTCACTCTAGTTAAGAACAAGATCAGAAAAGCGTGGTTCATTGCAGACCACCACCCGGATGTTTTAAAGACACAGATGATCTCAAAGGATGAAAAAGATTATGTCAAATCGATGATTGTTCAAGGATTACTTCAATCAGTTGATAACAAAAGTATTACACAACAATTGGTGAATTGTATGGAAATAATTTTGAAAACGTCCATCTCTTGGGACAAAGAATTGATGGAGATTGCTTACAACTTGCTATCAGCTCATTCAGATGATTTTAATCACGTTTACACTGGACTTTTGATCTTATACAGAATCTCAAAAGTGCATACCTATGACGGTACAAGTAGAGAGTTCATTGAGAATATATCAACCAGATTCATGCCAATGTTGGAAAGTTTGCTTGAGTCATATACGACACAGGTACCAACAAATCCACAAGTTGGCTCTATGATTTACTTAATTTTGAAAATTTACAAGTTTTGTACATTAACGCAACTACCAAAATACTTTACTAATGATTTGAACCTATTGAGCAAATGGTGTGCATATCAATTTCAAATCATTGATTTGCCAACTTCTTCATTAAAAGAAATTGACATTGATGAAAGACCACAACAACCACTAATCAAATGTCAAAAATGGGCATTTGCAAATTTACATCGAATCAAATCCAAACATAGTAACAACAAAGAATTCCCAGAATTATCACAAGCTATAGCGCAACATTTCTTACCTTCCATCTTGCAACATTATTGGACGGTTATTGGTAGATGGTCACAGTCAAAAGAAGAAAACTGGTTCAGTGAAGCATCATTATATCATCTAATTTCATTCATTACAGAATGTCTTCCACTTGATAATATGTGGGAATCAATACGTTCTCAACTTCATCCTATTTTGAAACATGTTATCATACCAATGCTAAGCTCGACTGAAGAGACAGTTGAATTATTTGAAGATGATCCACAAGAATATTTGAGAAGATATTATGATTTCAACAATGATTCGAAAACAGCAGATTTAGCAGCAAACACTTTTGTATACTCATTGACCTATTCTAGATTCAATGATTCAGCTATGATTGTGATGGAATTAATTACAGAGGTTTTCAATGCTCGTCAACAAGATTCAACAAATATAATGACAGCATATCAAACTGAAGCATGTTTAAGAATATTGGGTAATGTCTGGTTGAAATTGAACAGTGATTCATCACCATTCAAAGATCAATTGAATGAAATTGCAAGATCATTTATATTGCCTCAATTATCAGATGAAAAACATAAATGGTTACAAACTCGTGCTTGTGATACTATAGCATTAACAAGTCCACAATTCAAAGACTTACAATTATTATCTGAAGTTTACGAACAGGTTATGAAATGTTTTAATGCTTCGAATCCTTTACCTTTGAGAATTGAATCTGCTGATGCTTTAAGATATCTGGTTTCATTTGATCCTATTTCTGATGCTACAAAACCAAACATTTCAGTAATCATGTCAGAACTATTGCAGATAAGTAATACACATCAATCTGAGTTAATCAATGATATTATGGAAGATCTAGTTTCGAAATTCAGTAAGGATCTGGAACCATACGCAATGGAACTTTGTACAAACTTGAATTCCCAATTCTTAAGAGTTGCAGAAGAATTACTCACACTTCAAAATGGTACTGGAGTGTTTGATAAAGTTTCTCTTGAGGAATCCGAAAAGGAAAATCAAGCGGTTTCAATATTGTCTACAATTACAACAATGGTCTTAACGATGAATTCACAACAACAAATAACTTTCAATTTAATGAAAACTTTTGAACCTTCTGTTAGATTTGTTTTAGAAAATGGTATGGCTATGATGTTAACCAATACTATGAATTTACTTGAGAGTACAAATACAACTTTGAAAGTGATGGCACCTGAATCTTGGGAGATTTTCAACCTTGTTTTAGACTCTTTCCAAAATTATGGTTTTGAATATACTGAGTGTTATTTACCTTATTTCGAAACCGTTTGTGTTTACGGTTTTAAAGGTGCTGATATCAACAATGATCAAAATTATCAACAATTTGTTCTCACAATCTTGAAATTATTAGAAGATCTAGATATGGATGTTGAACCTGAAACTATGATTGAATTTTCATACGATATTTTACATTTCTTAATCTTGTCAGTTGGTGGTCCAAACATTGATGCTATATTACCTCGTATCTTGGAACAAGTTATGAAGATTACAAATGCAACGAAATCCGACTTTGAATATATTGAAGTTTTCAATGATACTCTGAAACCATTATTAAAAGTTTTTATTTCTTCTGTTTATGCTAATCCAACTTTAACATGTTCCATAATTGGAGATCAAACATTTGTTCAATTTGTTGAGATGTGGTTTACGAATTCTGAAAATTTCTTGAAAACTGTTTTTGATTTAAAATTACAAATTCTTGCATTGATTAGCTTAATAGAAGCTAATTTACCAATTATTTCAAACAATACTAATGATGTGTTACTTCAATTGGTTAAATCTTTTGAAAGATTACCTGCAGCTATTGAGAACAGAGTTAGATTGATGAAACGTGATCTTGCTACACCTATCTTAACAGAGACGGGAGAATATGATTGGGGTGATGAAGATGATGAAGAAGAATTTGAAGATGAATTGGATCAGATGATGAGGGATACTCCTATTGATCATATTAATGTTGTTGAGGAATTCAAAAGATTTTTCAGTAAAGAACGTGAAAAGCTGAGTGGAATCATTCCTGCTGAAAAACAACAATTTATTGAAAACTTGGCTAATGCCAATACGTAAATTGTATGACTGACTACATTTACTAAAGGGTTGTCGCCTTATTTATTTGTTCATCACATAGAAAAGACTTTAATAAATAAAAATATAATAATGATAATAATAATATACACTCCACGCAAAACTAATATACAAACAACCTCTCTGCTTGGACTAATAAATATAAATATAGAAAAGAAACGAAATGCTAAATAAATAACCGAGCCTCAAACTGTCTCCATTTTACACTAATTATCTTCTTCTTTGACATTATTGCCTTGTTGTAACCTATTTCTACTGGCTCTGAATAATTCTTCTTGTTGTTTCAACAATTCTTCTTCACTTAATCCACTATTTTGAAACTTGTTACTCTTTCTTTCTTTAACTTTAGAGGTTTCTTTGAATTCATTCAAACATTTTTCTAATAGAGGAAGATAATCAACAAATCCTAAATCTTTAACAGCTTTCAAAACATGATCTGTAGATATGGTTTTTTTCAATTCTTTATCAGCAATGTCATTTGATTCAGTAGATAGAATCATTAAAAATTCTATACAACATTCAATAAGTGCTTCTCTTGCATCTTTAGTGAATGAAAATTCAGAGGGAAGTATCTCAGAAACAATCTTCTGAACGGTAGCTTTGGGAAGCGATAACTCGTCTTGTGGAACTTGACCTTCAGACATTTGTGAAAAGGTATGCTATATGGTATCTACTGTATGGTGAGTGAGTTATGGTTAGCTGTGCTGCTGAGCTGTGTGTGCTGTGCTGAGCTGTGCTGTGCAGTGCTGTGCTGGTAGTGTACTGTGGATGGGTGGTGCCTTGTTTCGTTCGCACGGAGCATAAATTTTGATCTCGAATCGCGGGAAAAGCGTCTCTATATATAATAGCATGGCAGCAGCGGCCGAAGCGGCGGGCGGCGATTTCATTTCAAGTTTTGAATTTTCGGCCGGGTAATGTTTTTAGTGATTTTGTTTTGTTTTGTTTTGTTTTATTTTTATCGACGCGTCGGTGATGGTTGGTCGTTGACGTCTGCGTCGATTTGTGATTATCTAATCCATTACATCATTCATTGAAATATTTTTTTAAATTTTTTTTTTTGTTTGTTTGAAAATTTTCTAAGTAGCTAACTATGCAAGTGTAAGTAGATCTAAGAGGGATCCACAAGTAGAACATCTGGAAAGACTTGCACTATACAGAAACTAGAATCACCATGTCTGAACAGCCGCTTGTCACTTCCGCGTTTGATACAACTGGTCAGTTCTTTGCCAGTATCATAGTATCTCTTGACTCTCATACACTTAGAGTGCAATCAACATCTACTACAACTGCTTTCTCAAATGTGTATCCATTAGGTAAAGGAGTCAAAGTGAACTCTTTATCATGGTTACCCTTCAGTGAAACTTTATCCAATGGGCATACGGCGAAGAAACAGAGAAAATTGGAGACTTCATTAGAAGACCAACTGATTTCCTTGTCTTTAGACAATGGTTCCATCTATATTTATTCTCCTTCGAAAAACGAATTATTACAGAAGTTAACAACACCAAATCACACATCTAACTCGTTCTTCCATTACAGTACGTATAACAACTGTGGGTATGGTGGTGATTTACAAGGTTATTTATTCGAGTACAATATTTCCAATTGGCAAGTCAATAAGACCATCAAGCCTCTAACAGAAGATTCTAACGTCACCCAATTATTGAGTATATTATATGAAGGTAAACCTCATTTACTTCTGGGATCTCATTCCATTCAGTTGATTGATCCTGTGACTCCTACCGATGTGATCAAGACATTACCTGGTCATATTTCTCCAATACATTCAATTATAGCTTCCAATGATGATGATACAATCTTAACTGCTGCCAAAGGTGATAGATTTGTTAATGCTATCTCAATTTCTAGAAATATCACCACCAACGTTTTTGTCTCCGAAAGTCCTGTCTTAAGTGCATCTTATGTTTCCAATGGATTTGGATTGGATATTCTAGTGACTGTCACGGAAGATGGTGTTGCAGAAGTTTTCTTAGATCCTTTTGCTAAAGATACTGAAGATCAAAATGAAGGTAATAGCTCGTTCAGAAGAAAAAGAAAACTTGTGAAATCGAAAACTTCAAATTTCAAGATTCAATTACAAAGACCAACAACAGAATTACATGAAAAATTACCATTACAAAACATTATCCTAACTCCAAAACACTTAACTATAACTTGGCTAGAAGACTCAAGTATTCCATTCTTTGAAAGTTTAGAATGGTGGGGGTTGAATGAAACCTCAGAGAAAGTTTATAAGATTACTCAAGATTCAACAATAATCAAACCAAAACCAAACCTCAAAGTTACACAACATTCTAAATATGGTCACGATGTTGCATCTTCAAAACATTACAATGAAAGTCATGCTATCATTGCATCTGGGGATAACTTCAAAGACTTACAAAATGTCGATTCCGATAACGAGGAAGATGATGATAATGATGAAGAAGAAGGAATCTCGTTGGCTGAAAGATTAGCAGCTATTCAAACAACTACTTCAACAACAACAAATAAAACAAGAGCTAATACAGGTACTTTAACAGTGGTGCTATCTCAAGCTTTGAAAGCAAATGATCATTCATTACTTGAAACTGTCTTGAATAATAAAGATGAGACAATCATTCGTAATACTGTTGCCAAATTGGAAACAACATATGTTTTAAGATTATTAGAAAGATTAGCTGAACGTATTTCAAGAAATGGTAATCGTCAACTAAATCTAAACTATTGGATCAAACATATATTGATTTTCCATGGTGGTTATTTGATAAATTATCCTAATTTAAACTCAAGTTTATCTGTTTTATCAGGCACATTGAAACGTAAAGCTGCAACATTGGATAGATTACTTGAATTGAAAGGTAAGGTGGGTATGATAATTGATAGAATCGAAGTTAAGCGTGATATCACAAAGTTAGAAAATGGTGTCACTGAAGAAAACAATGAAGAAGATGAAGCTGCAGTTGAGTATATTGAAGAACTTGATGATGCTGGATTGCTTGATTCTGATGATGAGGATTTGATGTCTGATGATGGTGAAGGTGCATCTGATGATGATGATGATATGGAAGATGACGATGAGGAAGTGGAAGAACAGGTGGAAGAAGCTGATGCTTCCGATTACGAAGATGATGAACAATATTCTGATGTTGAAGTTGAATCCAACGGTGTTAAAATAAATCACGATGTGGATATTAATGGTGATGAAGATGCTGCTGTTATTGAAAAAGTCAAGGCTTTGAAGAAAAAGAGAAGCCAAAAATGAGGCTTTCATAAAAGCTACTTTTAGCATTTTAGATCATTTTAATTACTTTTTTTTCTTTGGTTTAATGGCCATTCTGTACAAGTCTTACGCATTTTGTTTATAATAAAAGCTTTTTAAGTTTTGATATCAATAGTAATAAATGTAAAAAAATTTTCAACTCTCTCAACCACTTTTGCATAGTAGATATAGAGAGGAAAAGTTACGATCAAGAAAGGGGGAAAGGGGGAGAAGGTTTAGAAAAGACAAAATAAAACATAAAAGAGGGACACCAATAAAGGAGTTCTAAGAAGAAGAGTCGGAAACACCTTCTGCCGTTAAACAGTTGGCATACTGCTGAGTAGTGAACGATGTAACATAACACCAGAAGGAATCACAATCACCCTCATCACAAAGATCAGGTTCTGGTGAATAACGCATACTGAAATCAGAATACATCTGCATAGTTGAATTTTTATCTTTCATCTTCTCAGCAACTAGATGCCAGTAAGTTGCATTCAAAGGTGATGATTCAGGCCAATCAATATCATATGCTTCTCTTGAGGAGTATTCAAACTCATATTCGGGTTCATTGCTGAAATTATAGAAAGTTTCATTCAATTTTGCATAATATGTATAAGCATTCATAACTGAGAACGTTTCTGTATCAACTTCCATATATCTCCATGATGGATTCAAATAGTAATTTGGAGAGACAGATGGCATAATCCATGTATGTTGAACAACATTGTCAATTGTTTTAGCATTTGAATCAGATCCATTTCCTTGATAAAGAATTTGGAATTGATCATAATGGGTATGACCGTTGAAAACAGCAGCAATAGTATATGGAGAGAATCTTTCTATTATATCACCCATTAGCTTTGAGTGAATTGGAAGTGCATCTGAAGATGCTGGGATATGGTACATGATCCAAACTCTTTGACCCTTGGATTCTGACTCAAGTAATTCATCAACTAAGAAGGAATAATGACCAAAGGAATCAGGATCTTTAGTCATGTTGATATAAGCATAATGGTTTTTGAAGTAGAAGACATTTGAATTCAAAGCAATGATTTTCAAACCTCTTTTTGTAGTGACTGAAAATCCACAATAGTGTTCCTTGACTTCTTGAGCAGTTTCAAAGTCAATCCAATCGTAATCTAGCCATAATTCTGACATTAATTCACTGTTCCAATCAAACATGTTATTAAATCCATATTTCTGCATACCTTGTTCACCATATGGGAAATTATCATGATTTCCCATGACTGAGTAAACAGGAATATCTTTCAATTGATATTTGATGTCTCTAAAGATAACTTCTTCTGATTTTTTAGTCATTTCATAACCTGTATACTTAACTTCATCATGATCAACCAAATCACCAGTGAAGATTGAAAATTCAAATGTTAAATTGTTAGCTTGTTGAAATTGTGCAATTGCAACTAAAGAATTATTTATCAAAATTTCAGGAGCATCACAAGTATAAGTACCGAAAGTACTGGCAGGTTCCCAAACTAAGGCGTTATCAATGACAGATTGGTTGAAAGAGCCCTTGACAAAAACTCCATCAATATAGCTTGAGTTATACAACGATAAACCTTCTGCTTCATCGTCAGTTAGTAGCTCTGAGTAATTATAACCATTTGGCACTGATAACTTATTGACTGCTCTACCATTGCAGCACATGTTAGTGGTACAGTTTGCTTCACCACCAACAACATAATCTAACTCAACATGGAAATCAGAAATGTGCAAAACGTTGAATGTTTCATTACCAGGTTCAGGAGCAACTTTATACTTATCATCTTTTTCAGTCCATAAGTATGAAATATCGAACAAGTCAGCATATTTTTCATCATAAACATCAGGTAAACTACATTCAACACTTTCTTTATAGTAACAGTAATAATCAGCATCAAAACTCATAACGTCAATCTTTTGTAGCATATCAGCAAAATTAGAACCTGTATCTGAATTAGCAACTGTATTTCTGTGATAATTAGTTGCACAAAAAGTACTTGTTGAAAAATCAGAGCCTAAACACCATTGCTCCCAAATTGTTGGAATTAATTTTTTTTGATCACTATTAGCAAGTGTTTTACCAAGCATTAATCTAAATTTACACTGTTCACAACTTGAAATTTCAGTATTGTTCCCAATTGAGTAAAGTTGTTCTAACATTGTTGAAACAACCTGATCATCTGAAGGACTGTTTGATAACATGTAATTATCAAGGTATTGAGCCAAATCATCACCAGAAGTAGGTGCTGATAAAGCTGTTCTCACAAGCAATGGTAAGGTATATAAAGATGAAAACTTCATGATATTGCCATGTCCTTGAATATTGTTTCAGAAGAAACATATTAAAGATAGTATTCATAAAGGAGGATGATTAAATATATATATACTGGTTGATTTTTCCATACTCTGCACAAAGTGAAAAATAATTTACAATCACTCAGATCTTTGAAAATACCTTCCTCGATATAATGATCGTCGAAACGTGCTCTTTGTTCAAGGAATCTAATTGAGTACAACGGGGAAAGGTTTAAGAATACTCCTTACGGATTTGGAGATTGTGTCTAATTAGTAGACATGCGTCCTGTATATGGATAACTCGCAACAAACTTCCTTTTTGGCTGCTGATATCCATCAAAGTATATCTATTTATGTAAATATGTTATACTACGAATTCAACTTTGAATGAAGAGAACATACTGTAGAAGTTCAGTTGTTGACTACTAGATTTTCAAAGCAACCCCTGAAAAGCCAAGACGCCGAGATGGAATAATCATTTAAAAAACGGTGGCAGAGCACTGCACATAAATACAGCCGCACATCAAAATATTCATTTACATAATAGTCTAATTTAACATCTGTAAACAGCATGGAATTGATTGAAATGAAATGAGCCTATACACACTATTAAGAGTTTATACATTTATTGTTTCATACTAGGGAGATCCCTTACTAAGACTAATAAAGTAGAATTTACTCAAGTTAATGAGTTGTATTGCCAGGCGGTTTTCTTAAATTTCTCTGGAAATATGGGCCATGCACACGTACCTGCTTGTATGTCTAAATCATTAATAATTTACTACATGGGGAAAATTACTACATTGGGCCATGCGATTCAATCGATATCATGTTAACGAGCATTGGTATGTATATATATATGTCTATTCAGCTACAGAAAGTATTGTCACCATGATATATATAACTGATACAAGTATTTTGGGGACTTAGGCTAAGTTTCGAATATTTAAAAGGATATTTTCAAAAAAGTTGATTTTAGCAATATTCGGGACTTTGAGCACGAAGTATAAAGAATTGGAGATTTTGAAGAGTGTTTTGCTCGTTTTTGAAATTTACGTATGAAAATGTTATCTACACGTGTGCCATCTAAGCCTCTCGTAGCCCCTTTTTATGTAATCATTAAACATTCACTGCCCCCTTCAAGACCAAGATTACTGCTTGAAAGAATTATTGAAAGCTAAATATACGGAGGTAGGATATATATACACATTGTGAAATAAGGGTAGGTTTCCTATAAATATATTCAAGTGCTTTCAAACATTCAATTGAAGTTAACTGGGAGATAAAGAACTAGAGGATGGAGAACTTACGGCTGGGGATTCCAATAACATAAAAAATGTGCTGTTTATTATGGCTAAGAAGCTGATTCGAGGCCGGGTAGCTTGTCTCATGTTATGTGCAATGCAATATAGGGATGATAGATGTGATTCACCAGTTTATATATATAGAATCAACATTGATTATAGATGTATATATATATATATATACCAACGTAATACATTACGAACTGGTCATAGAGCAAGCGATGCAATAGAAGAGCTTACAATTATATTAGCTAAGTCTGATACATAGTAGAGATTGCCGTTCAAAGAAGATCGACGATCGACGATCGACGATCAAAGAATAAAGATCAAAGATCAACTGTAAAGAAGTGTGTGTTCAGTGTAAACAACGCATGTGATTGGTGTTCAATCAAAGACCGTGAAACATGAGAAACATTGTACACTTCCATATAACAGGAACAGATACAACGTATATACCTAAATCATATACGAGACAAGACAAGATTACAAATAACCCATATGTAATATATTGTATATACAGATATATATAATCACCAGCCACAAGAAGAAGTGGCACCACAAAAGTCAAATTTAACAATAAGTTCTGCACATCAGCCACACCAAGGGGCCTCAATATGTGGCGAGTAAATTGCCGGAACTGTAACTGGCAATAAGCTCTTGTTTAGCGTAGTTTACTTTACTTAACTTTACTTTATTTGTCTTTGTCTTTGTCTTTCTCTCGTATTGTATTATTGTTTTAATCTTTCCTTATAATCACTGTATTTTTGTGAGCAGATACTAGAGAACGCGGGATTGAACAGAATCATAGCACTTTTTTGTTCTTTTTTTATACCCTTCTACCCATCATTCCAATTGATAATCTTATGTCCTTCAATTTATTGCTTTGGTAAAACAAGATAGACACTCTCCATAATATCAATAGTGGATCGCTTTTTTTAACTCAAAATATACTACTACAATCAGTTTAACCATATACTATAGTATAATATTATTTTATCATATTATAAACCATTAATAATTCACTTTAAATTTTTAACAACCCAAAGTTTTACAATCCATTTACTCCCCATCCTTTCCCTTGCTTACATATAAACGTTTCAAATATTTTCATAATGGAAACCGATAAACAACAACTCCCTGATCAACCAGAGTTATTAACTTATTCCTCATTCCCATCAGGTAAACATAAAGGTAAGATACATTATATAATTGTTGGTGCAGGTATAGTTGGTGTATGTACAGCATTTTATTTAACCAGACATCCGAAGTTTGATCCTGAAAAACATTTCATAACAATATTAGAAAGTAAAAGAGTTGCTGGTGGTGCAAGTGGTAAAGCTGGTGGTTTATTAGCTTTATGGGCATTTCCTCAACAAATCGTTCCATTATCTTTCCAATTACATCAAGAATTAGCAAATGAATTCAATGGTGAAGATGAATGGGGTTACAGAAGATTAACAACAATTAGTGTTGAAGGTGATATTAGTAAATCAATGTCAACACCTAATACTACAGAACCATCAGATGATGATTCTGAAAGTAGAAAATCATCAGCCAATTCTCCGGCTGATCATGGTTATTCTAATTCAAATACAAGTGTTTCTGATAATGATGGCACAGATGCTGAAACTAAAATAACAACAGAAGGTATCGATGATAAACCTAAATCTACAACCATTAAGAAAAATTCAATTGCAATTGAATCACAAACAACTTCAACAACACCAAATTTACCTACAAATTTAAAATGGATAAATAGACATATCATTAAAGAATGGAGTCATTTAGGTAATGAATCTACAACTGCACAAGTTCATCCATATCAATTTACAACTTATATCTTGAAACAATGTATTGCAACTGGTTCAGTTGAATTAGTTATTGGAAAAGTTGATGATATTATAGTTGATGAAGATACAGGTGATTGTAAAGGTGTTTTATATTATCCTTCAAGTGCAAAAGCTGAGTATAATAAAAAATCAACTGAAAAAATTGAACTCTTTGGTGATAAAATTATAATGTCAATTGGACCTTGGACTTCAAAAATTTTACCAGATTGTCCGATTAGTGGATTAAGAGCACATTCAATTACAATTCAACCTGATTCAGTTGAAAAAATATCACCATATGCAGTTTTCACAGAATTAAAATTGAATAGAAATAAATTTGTTTCACCTGAAATATATGCTAGAAAAGATGAAGTTTATGTTTGTGGAGAAGGTGACTCATCAGTTTTAATACCCGAAACAACAGATGATGTTGAAATTGTTGCTGAAAAATGTGATGAATTGTTCCAATATGTTTCAAAAATAAGTGATAATCTTAAAAATGGTAAAGTTTTGAAAAGACAAGCTTGTTATTTACCTGTTTTGGATGTCCCTTCAAGTTCTGGTCCATTAATTGGTGAAACGAATGTTGAGAATTTGTATCTTGCTTCTGGACATTCATGTTGGGGTATAAATAATGCGCCTGCAACAGGGTTACTAATTAGTGAATTATTACTTGATGGTGAAGCTAAATCTTGTGATATCAGTGCTTTAGATCCATCTTTATATTTTGATGCTTCGCTAGTATATGATGATGATGATGATGATGATGATGATGACGACGAAGAAGGAGCAGAAGAAGATGACGAAGAAGAAGGTGATGAGGATGATGAAGAAGAAAGTTATGATGAAAGTGATAGTTCAAATGAAAGTGATTGAACCACTTCATTCTACATCCCTTCTTTTCTACTTGTACGCTCTCTTGGTTGTTCCATGTCATTTCATGTCATTATAGTATTTAATTGTATAACCTCATTATCTCATTATCTCATATCTATACTTTTCTATTTTTTAATACTTTTTTACTGATTCAATTCATCTGCTTTTCTCTTTCTGCTTTACACATTCATTCATTGCTATTTTCCATCACACTTTAATAATTGTTGCTACAACATATATTAAAACTTAAAAAAAACACCAAAAACAGGTGATTATTAGTAACAGTTGAATATTGCAATGACATAATCAATGACATAATCACAATTACTCAAAAGGTGTAAAGATGTGTTTTTACCTTTTCAAATTTTTTTTATTTGTTTCCTTTTATAAGTATTCGCCCTGCATTTTCAATTTTGTCATGTTATGTTGAACCCTTTTAAGAACAATTATTATACCATTGTTTTATCTACACTTGAATCGAATCAATTGAGTGAAGTTCAACAGGTTTAAAGAAAGTTAAAAGTATGTGGAAATTAGTTCAATCGGGTTTATCTGTTGTTGCAGGTACACAAGAGCCAGAATATGGTCCTGAATCTATTCATCCAGTGTGTTCAGCTTATTTAAATGGTGATAAATCTATCCCATTATACAGTGATTTAACTCGTAAAGATTTATCATATCAAGTGCCTAATCATACGAGTGTTGAAACTCAAACATTTTATTTCATTGATGATGTTTATTCAGGTTTTGCACAAGTTATTCATAGTAATATCATTGGATTACATACCACTGCACAATTTACTTTTAAATTATTTAAAAAAATTACACCTGATGATTATTTATGGACAAGTACAAAATTAGATAATTTTAAAATTGAAAATGGTACTGATTTTTATGCTGATGGTGTTAGTATTGTTTTAAATCCTGAATTAAATGAATATAATATTAAGAGTGAAATATGTTCTGATAATATTGTTAATTTAACTGTTAAAAGATTAAGTCAAGGTATTAAATTTGGTAAAGATGGTACTACTTATTATGGTACAGATGTTGAAAATCCATGGGGTTCAATGAGACATGTTTTTTGGCCAAGATGTTCTGTTGAAGGTACAATTAAATTGAAAGATGGTGAAACTATAACTTTACAAAATGGTAGTACTATGTATGTTATGGCATTACAAGGTATGAAACCACATCATGCTGCTAAATCATGGAATTTCTTAAATTATCAAAGTGAAAATTATAGTGTCGTTTTAATGGAATTTACAACTCCAAAAAGTTATAATACAACTATTGTTAGTGTTGGTGTTGTTATTGATAAAGATGGTAAAGTCTTATTTGGATCATGTGATAATCAAGTTGAAACTTTAGAAACTAAAAAAGATGAAGAATCTGGGTGGTTAGTTCCATCAAATATCAAATTTACTTTGAACAATGGTACTCAAAAAGTTGAAGTTGTTGGTAAATTAGATAAGTTATCTGAAAGAGTTGATGTTATGGCCGAAATTCCTCAATTTGTTAAAAATATTGTTAGTGGAGTTGCTGGTACTAAACCATACATTTATCAATTTAGTAATGAATTAGAATTTAAACTATATGATAATGATAAGTTACAAGTTGAAGAAACAGGATACACTTATAACGAAGCTACTTTTATTACTGAATCTTGATGAATTTTATTGTCCCATGATTACTTTGTTTTTGTGTTTTTAATTTTAACCGTTCAATCCATTTTGGCTTTTGATTTGACCTAATTTTCTAATAATTGTTTTTTTTTTCTTCTTAAATTTTATATATCAGAAAGCCTCTCTTTTTTTCTATTTTTATTATTAATATCCTTTTTGCCTCTATTACTATTACCACTACTTTCTTTTTTATATTGGTTTAATTTATGTCATGTCATGTCAACGTCTTTTAAATTTTACTTATACGTCACTTGCTTGCTGTGCATGAGATGTTTGTAAGATCACATACTCAGTATACGAAAAAAAATAAAGAAGCAAGCAAAACGTTTGATTGTTAACGGTTATGGAATTTCTTTCTTTTTATTACATACATCGATATTACCTAATAATAAACATGGATGAATAAGACTAACAAAACAGGTTGAATAAGAGTTATAGCACACTGGAAAAAAAAGTCGTTTCTTTTGCAGGCCAAATGAGCTTGCGAGCCAATCGGAAATGTAGTTGGAATTCCCCGGCGTTGTTCTTGTTTGTTTGTTTGATTGTTTGATTGATTGTTTGTTTGTTGGATACATTCTAGTGAGATCTGTTTGCCTGTTGCTGTTGCTGTTGCTGTTGCTGCCAGTGTTGTAGTACAGTCATGTGAATTATCATTCTTTTTGCTTTATTACACATACACCGACAGAGAAAGTGTATTAGTATTTGTATTTGTATATATAATACACACAAACCACACTTTATACACGCGGATCGTCTCTTATCAGTGTGATCCCGTTATCGCGCGTGCTGAAACGGTATCTTCTAATAGCCTAACTAGCCACCACTGTTTAATTATACTTGATATATATATACACTGGCTTACCTTTTGTGTTATCAAACAACAACAACAACAACAACAACAAGATCCTAATACGTTACAGTAGACTACACTACAAATCATGAATTCAAATCATAATCAGTCGATGATTATGAATCATCAGAATCAAATCAACTCAAATAATAAAAGAAAGTATAGCTCTAATAATCAATCATCTATAAGTTCAAGCACATCACTTAATGAATTACTAAATAGCAATAGTTTAAATGTTAGTAATTTAAATTTCCATCTACTTAATTATAATAACAGTCCACCAACTAATGACTATGTGATTGAATCATCAAGATATGCTAAAGTATCTGGGAATAGATCAAGTCACCATCATGATAATATCAATAAGGATAAAAATATTAAAGTTTCATCATCTATTGTTGAAAGTGAAAATAATCTGTTAGATTCAAGTGAATGGATCTTATTCTCTCCTGAACATCAAGATCATGAAGATGCAACAACTAGTGATCCTTATTATGATGATGTTTTATCTTCAACTGTTGATAGAACAGATGATATCAATGATAGTTATATCGATGTTGAAGATGAACTGAGTCTAGATGATGATAAAGAAGCAGAAGGTGAAGAAGAGGAAGAAGAAGAGGATGATGATGATGACTCATTAATTGAAGATTTACAAGAACATATAAGTAAAAACATACCTTTCAAAAAGGAAGATCTAAATAATCGAATAGATTCATGGAGAAGACAACAAGTTAATATTTTATTAAGTGAATTGAACAGTGAAAGAGAACTGGATGATGATACTCTAGATTTAATCAAATCTTGGGGGATTGATGATTCTTTCAAAGATGAGGCATCTCATGCTAATAACTTGTTGGGTAGATTAAACAACAGCAATAATAATAATAGTACTAATAGTATCATTCACAATAGTTATCAAGGTAAACACTATGGTGATAAGTTGTTAATACACTATACTAATGAAGATCTACGAACTTTGAAGAAAATCCTGATGGATTTATCGAGTGCTTTACATAGATCCTCAAATTCAAAGATATCTAGACCTAAGAAAAAGATTCATCAAGTGGATTCAATCAAACATAAAAAACATAACACGGTCAGTACAAGACATGAGAGATTCATGAATAATAGAAGGTTACAAAAATACATCCCAATATTCTTAAAGAATCTAATCATTCAATCTGAACTCCTACCAGATTTCCAGAAAAAGGAAGATGAGGAAGTTGATGATGAGAATGATGAAGATGGAGATGAAGATGATGGTGCTTTGACTGATACAGATCCTCCAAAAAGTAAAGGGAGAAGTGAGAGTGTTTTAACAGATCTAGATACCCAATCAAACTCAACACAAGGAAATGACTTTGACGTTCTTGAAGTTAGAGATCCTAATATCAATAGAGTTTCAAGATTAACCAAGGATAAATCTCATGTTGGTGGGAAAGCAACAGCATCGAATGAAAATTTTTGGGAAGGTGATTTGAATAGTGTTAATTCAAGTGTGTTAACTTACTCCACCGGTAGTATTGTTGGATTTTAAAGTTCAAATACTCAGTACTACTACTACTATCATTACATATCTTGCATTTGTCTTTAAAATTCTTGTTCATTTTGGTTTTGGCCTTTAATTATATAACCTTCTTTTTTGCTAGTTATTTCCTTTTTGTTTATTTTACTCAATTTCTCGGTAGGGTTGAAAAGGATCAATACTCAATATCCTTACTCATTTCTCTCTTTTTTTTTTTTGAATTGTTTCAGTCTCAATGGGGGGACTTATCTAATTACTCTAATATAAATTTTTTTCCTTGTTTCATTTATGTCATATACAATATATAGTTTATATTTTCACTCTTTTAAATCCTGCTAATCTGTATCTCGTATACAAAAAGGCTATCGATGCAGCAGCACTGGTACCTCCTGCAAATGCCGCCATACCGTTATATCCTGCCGAAGTTTGTGTAATAGCACTTCCAATAGGTAAACTTATCAAATTACCAAAACTCACAAAGAAGTAAGCTGTACCGTATCTCTTACCCATATCTCTTGGCTTGGAAATAGCACTGGTACAAAGTGGGGATAGAGATAACGTACCAGCAACTGAAAATCCAAAAATTACACAAAAGGTGAAAAAAGCACCAATGTTATAACCGAATGGAAGCCACAGCACAAATATAACTAATGTCATCATGCATGACATCAATGAGATCATGTTAAACTTCCCCCATGAGTCAGATAAATGTGAAGGAACATAACGTCCTAATATCCCGGCACCATTAACTGCAGTCAATGCAGTCAATGAGATTGATTCTGAGTAACCCTTACTAATTGCATATGATGGGATATAAGTGAGTGTTAAAATCAATGAGAATTCATTGAATAATAAAGCAAGAACCAACGTCATGAATGTTTTATCTTTTAATGTATTAAAATCAATTAAGGTTCTAAGCTGTTTCCAAACAGATGGCCTCACTGTAGGATCTGTTCCTTCAACTGCAGCATTGTGCTTTCTGATCTCCTCGGTCCGATCATCAACTAATAAGCACACCACTCCTAAACATCCCAAGAAGCAAAATCCAATCACACGCATCGTCCATGGGAATCCTATCTTTCCATAAAGAGATCTACAAACCTGAGACCAGATAACACCACCAAGACTGGCACCAGGCATCGCTATACCTAATGCTAATCCACGCTTCTTATTGAAGAAGTGACCAATGCAAGACACGAGGGGAGCTAGTAACAGCGAACAGGCTGTTCCACAACAGATACCAAATGATAGAATGAACTGCCATGTGGTTGTACTATTCGCAGTAGCCATTAGGCCACCAACTAACATGATTGATCCAGGAATCACAACACGTTTAGCTCCATACGTATCGAATAAAACACCAGAAACCATGGATCCTCCAAATGTTAAAAATGAGAAAAGCGCAAATATCCACGAGATTGTTGTTGTTGATGTTGTCTTTAATGTATTTTTCTCAAGATACGATTCAATCGCACCCGTTGAGTTCATCAATCCAAAACTACTAACCATACCTAGTAAAGATGCAAGAACGACAGAGTATGCCTTCCAACCCCCTTCGGGATATTTTAACTCACCGGAATTTTGCTCTTGATATTCATCGTCACCATAAACATCATCTTCATTTGTTGTTGCCGTTGTCCCTTGAAGTGAGTTTGTAAATGATAAGTCATTACGATTATTGAACGAAGTAGAATTTAAATCATTTGAAGTTTTAACGTTTTTTGTTTTTAGGTTATTTAAACTCTTCTTCATCTTGAAAAAAGCAGAACTTTTACCATGATGTAAGTTATCTAACTCGATTTCATTATCTGTGACTTTAAATTCTTGCTTAGGTTCAATTTGAAGAGTTGCTGTCATTGTCGTTGACGGATACATTGCAACTTGTGCTATAAATGAAAAACTCATTCTTGTGATCTCCATAAATATTTTCGGCCAAAAGCCCTTCTTCTTATATTCCTCGGTGCGAATCTTATCGGCAGCCTCACCTCGATTCACGCGCGATTTTTAGCGATAAGCTTTGCAAGTGGAACTACTTTTGCGCGTAGGATATTGCAGTATACGGACGTATTCTAGAATCACATAACAGAAACAACTACCGCTAAGAGTATCATTATCTGACATCTGTCAAAGATTACGATTTCATTTATCTGTCATTTTAGTACCTTTGCTGGTTTGTAGAACGTAGCGGGTACTGATGTATTTTATTCATATATGTTGATACTCCCTCAATTTGTACTGCATATGGTCAAGCATTATTCTAGCAGCAAAACACTGATGCCATGATCTACATTTAATAAATAAAGTACAAAATCGTAACCCCTATATTAATGAATTAAAGAACCTATTTTTTCTTGGTAGCCTAATTATATATATTACTATGATGACATTCCCTTCAAATCTTCACCTTTTTCAAACCAGCTAGCCTGTATCTTGTATACAGAAAAGATATCGTCGCAACAGCACTGGTACCTCCGGCAAATGCCGCCATACCGTTATATCCTGCTGGAGTCTGTGTAATAGCACTTCCAATAGGTAAACTCATCAAATTACCAAAACTCACAAAAAAGTAAGCTGTACCGTATCTCTTACCCATATCTCTTGGCTTGGAGATAGCACTGGTACAAAGTGGGGATAGCGATAACGTACCAGCAACTGAAAATCCAAAAAATACACAAAAGGTGAAAAATGCACCAATGTTGTAACCGAATGGAAGCCACAGCACAAATATAACTAATGTCATCATGCATGACATCAATGAGATCATGTTGAACTTCCCCCATGAGTCAGATAAATGTGAAGGAACATAACGTCCTAAGATCCCGGCACCATTAACTGCAGTCAATGCAGTCAATGAGATTGACTCAGAGTAACCCTTACTAATCGCATATGATGGGATATAAGTGAGTGATAAAATCAATGAAAATTCATTGAAAAATAAAGCAAGAACTAACGACATGAATGTTTTATCTTTCAATGTATGGAAATCAACTGAGGTTCTGAGCTGTTTCCAAACAGATGGCCTCACTGTAGGATCTGTTCCCTCAACTGCAGCATTGTGCTTTCTGATCTCCTCGGTCCGATCATCAACTAGTAAGCATACCACTCCTAAACACCCCAAGAAGCAAAATCCAATCACACGCATCGTCCATGGGAATCCTATCTTTCCATAAAGAGATCTACAAACCTGAGGCCAGATAACACCACCAAGACTGGCACCAGGCATCGCTATACCTAATGCTAATCCACGCTTCTTATTGAAGAAGTGACCAATGCAAGACACGAGTGGAGCTAGTAACATCGAACTGGCTGTTCCACAACAGATACCAAATGATAGAATGAACTGCCATGTGGTTGTACTACTCGCAGTGGCCATTAGACCACCAACTAGCATGATTGATCCAGGAATCACAACACGTTTAGCTCCATACGTATCGAATAAAACACCAGAAACCATGGATCCTCCAAATGTTAGGAATGAGAAAAGCGCAAATATCCACGAGATTGTTGTTGTTGATGTTGTCTTTAATGTATTTTTCTCAAGGTACGATTCAATTGCACCCGTTGAGTTCATCAATCCAAAACTACTCACCATACCTAGTAAAGATGCAAGAACGACAGAGTATGCCTTCCAACCCCCTTCGGGATATTTCAACTCAGTCGGATCATTCTCGTTCTCGTTATCGTCTTCGATAGCAGATTTAATAGGTGATTCTGATGCGTCCACGTTGGAATTGATCGTATTGAATGAATTTTCACGATGAGTCTCGTTATCATGGGAAAGAGATCTGGGAGTTTTCGATTTCAAGTTGTTCAGATTCCTCTTCAGTTTGAAAAATGCAGAGCTTCTGCCGTGTTGAAGATGATCTAACTCTATTTCACCGCTACTAAATGCTACCTCTTCCCTTTTATCCGTCCCGAGAGCTATCGAGGCAACTGTAGATGAAGCTGAAGGATACATAATCACAAATGTGTGATTCGGCAAGAGAAGAAGGGGCATAGCAGTATGATGATTGGACTGCCACTTTGACCGTTTAAAAATGATCCAAGCAGGTTGGGGCCATGGTGTCACAAACCAGTTGGTAGTCAATCGCGCTCGACATCTGTCCCAAAACGGTTCGATGATCGCCAAAAATATAATTACGTAAAAGTAAGGCAAAATAGTCTCTATTATGACATAAACAGAATTTTCCCAAAATTTTCCCAAAATGTTCCCAAAAGGGAAGTCCTATTTTAGTACTAATCCTAAAAGAGAATGGTAGTTGGTAATCGCGGTGGTCGCGATTACCAACTGGTTTG
This sequence comes from Ogataea arabinofermentans, assembly GCA_001661425.1. Taxonomy (NCBI): domain Eukaryota; kingdom Fungi; phylum Ascomycota; class Pichiomycetes; order Pichiales; family Pichiaceae; genus Ogataea; species Ogataea arabinofermentans. The sequence continues at coordinate 496,519 of KV453853.1, forward strand.
GGACACCATGGTTGGGGCTCGCGGGGAAAAAACACCGCAAAAGGGTGAACTGCATAGTAAATTGGGCGGCGTGAACTGCCTTTTCAAGTCTCCTGGTAAGTGCGGCTTCTAATCTCCGGTCTGGGCTCCATTTGGACGGCACTTGTAACAGTTCTTCAAAATAAAGTCAACAGCTTTCTTGGAAATGTACCAGTTACGCCTCACTTGATTGTACGTTGCTAAGTTATTCAAGCAGCCAAAATGTAAATGAGTGGCTAACACGATGTAAGGAATGTCGTCGTAATCAGGTATGACCACTTCCAGATCACGTAAGTAGTGAACTGTTTTCGACTGTGAATCATATTTGAATCTTTGATTTATCCATCTACGTGCATTAGATACTTGTCTCATCTGTTGTTGATTAGGGTAAATGCCCATCTTGGCTAGTTTCTGAAGTAATGACTTGGTTGCTACCACTTCAGATGAATTGATGATTTCAAACTCGATCTGGGTTGGACCATACATTGGAAAAGCAAACGTCTTTTCATCTTCTAGACCTGACATCAAATTATCCGACACCCATTTATAGTAAAATCGCCGCTGAATATCATCATAAGTACTTTTAAACTCTTCAACAATCTTGCGAAGCTTAGTAGCATCATAGTCAATAGTATTTCGTATCTCTTTCAAATTATCCATCGTAACATAACAGGGTCCAAAAGATTCCAATTCTTCTTGTGATTGTTTTGAGAAAAAATTCTTCTGCCAGCTCGTGGACTTTGGAGTTTCTAACAACTTGTCTGTTACTGAGTTGCCAGTTATAGGTGGCTCCATTTTAACGTTTTTGGGTTGTGTGCGTACTTTAGTCTTTGGCTTCTTGGCCTCTTTATCCTCGGTTGCTGAAGGATCTTTCTTCTTAGCAGACTCTGGGGTTTTCTTCTTGGATTCTGGTTCTGGACTTTCATCTTCTTGAATGGCTGGCTTCTTTTGTCGAAGGGATGTACGTAAGGATTTAGTTGGTTGTTTGATAGGTAGGACTTCCTGTGATGCACTATCAATTGTGGTAATTCTTCTCTTCCTTAGCGATCTACCGCTAATATTAGAACCTTCAGAGTCACTACAACCGTCAAAGTTCACACCCGTACTTGAAGTTATCAACGAGTGGCATGTATTTGACCATTGGAGTAGCATATTGTAATCAGTCTGGAAGTTTGAAACTGATAAATTAAATCCAAAATTAGAGTACCCTTGTATGATCTGTAGTGTGTTTAGTAAAACCAATGTTTCATTTGAGAAGTTTTCATCCTCCAACGAAGGCATGCAGTAATCAAATCTGTAAACTATAGAAGGAACATCCAACAATTGGGATATCACCAGTTTAAGAGCCAGCTTAATATTCTTGCTAATTTCCCCCAATTGTCTTGGTTTTGAATCAACCTGAGTAATTGTTATGAATTTAGAATCGTTGAATTTGATCCAAATAGTGGTCCACATATTCCCCAATTCTAGCGTAAATATAACTGCATGGTTTCGAAGACGATTAACTTCTCCGTCATATGATTTCAAAGATTCTTTGTAATTCTCAAGCTTTTTTGATATTTTGAGAAGGTAATCCTGAAGTTCAGTATTTGAGCTATTCAAAGTCACCGGGATACTTGACAATTTTTGAAGCTCAAAGTCATCAATCAATAGAAAGATATGATAGTCAACATGTTCAAGTGCTTTTGAGGAAGTGTCTGAGACAAGTTTATTGGACGATCTATAATCAACATTCAGTTGTTCGGTGCAGATTAGTCCAATTTGGTGACTGAGCTGATGTGAAGTGTTTGCATCCAAGCTAGATGTCTTGGTTCTCTTTGAGCTTTTGTTATGGCCACTTTGTAAGCAGGCGCTTTCTACTAGAACCCGTATCTCCTGCATATTTCTCAATCAATAGGATAAATGAACTTCCGTTCGGTATCAGCTATCTAGGCTGTCTCTGAAATAGTCCAGCTCGGATCAAATATTTCATCACGGGGAAATGAGCACGACGCTGCCAATATCGAGACGCGTCGATTAGCGTGTGGAACAGCTTTGCAGGCAGGTGGTGTTTGTATCTAGTCCTACTAATCAAGATTCTTAAATTTATTACATATTTAAAGAATGTCTATATAGTGATGATTATGTACAAAATCTCAATGCTCATGAGACTGATCTATTTCTTCTTGTAGAAAATGGCAGTTGTATCACGGCCAGTAACTATGACTTGCTCGTACTGATCGGTCTCCTTCATCTGTAATCTATTATTAACATCTGTCTTGTCGAACTTCTTATTCGAACCAGGTTCTAACAACTTAGGTAACGTGGTTGGTAAACCGCTTCTGTATCTACGCCCATTACCGAGCTGACCAAACTCATTGTCACCCCAGGCATAAACGTCATTGTTTGATAATGTGACCAAGGTGTGATTCTTTCCGTTGGACCACTTTTTAACACCTGTCGTTTCGATTTGCTTGGATTTTTCATTGTAGTCCTTGAGTGAATTTAGACCTTGAATCTTTGTAGGTGTTGGTTGCCCATGAACAAAATGTCCCACACCTAATTCACCTTTCAAACCATGACCCCATGCAAAATAGGTGACTGATTCAGACTGGGAGTCTGTCAATGTATCTATATTCAAATTTTTCTTACCCTTGATTGATTTTTCAAACAAATGATATATATTGGAAGAAACAAATGTGGCGAATGCAGTATCACCACCAGCTCCAATGCCAATACATTGTGGGAAATCAGTCTTGCTATAATGGTTTGAGATTAATTCAAGTCTGGTAGGATATGGAATAATTTCTGTGTTATATGAGACTTCCTTACCAACTGACCCGTAAGTATTTTTACCAAATGCCCAGACATAACCTAGATTATCCAAACATAATGTGAAATAATCTCCTGCAGCAACCTGTTTGATTTCTCTACTTAGGATACTGTCGTTTTCTCTATATTTGTTCAACAAAGTGACTTCATGTGCTTCATTTGGTGTTGGAGGGGTATCGAACTGAGAAAACGATGGGATACCGAATTGTCCAAATGACTTCTCCACTGGCTTCAACCCAGTTGCTGCTGTATAAACTTCTCCATCAGAGGTTAATAACACCAGATGCTGCTCACCACTTGAAATATCTTCAACCTTCTTAGGAAGTGCGATTTGACCAAATGGTGTATTTTTAGAGCCTAACCAGGCTTTGGTCTTGAAGGTCAATTCCTTTTGAAGCGCTGATGATTCAGGTAAATAAAGAACCTCACCCTTAGATGACAAAGCGTAAATCACACCATTGCTTATGGCAACTTTGGTCAAATTATGTCCTTTTAAAGTTGATTTGGTAGAATCGCCACCAAAACCCTCACCCCACTGGTATAAGTCACCTTTATTGTCAATAAGAGCACCACAGTCTTGACCTAGAGCAACATCTCTAGCCAGGAATTTGTCGAAAATTTCAAGTCTCTTGAAAACAGTTTGGAATTTAACTTTTGGATCTTCAGAGACTAAACCAAACTCATTGTTACCACAGATGTACAAACCTGGGACAGAAGAGTCATTTGGGTTTGTGATCGAAAAAGTTTGCTTTTCAAGTTCTTGCTCTTTCTTTGACTTCTTTCTTTTGATTTCCTCATAAGCCTCATCAAAATGGCTTAAATCGTAAGGGCCCCCAAAGATGGACTTTTTGATGTAAGTAAAGTTGTTATAAATTTCATACGCAATGACAGAACCTAGCAGTAAACCTAATCCACTGATTATCAGTTGAAATCTCTGCGCCATTGCGTATGTTTCGTCATCAGTAGATTGTTCATTTGATGATTCAGTTTTGTGTCCTTCCTCTTGATTGAACTCCGAGTGCTGACCTTCAGTTAGCTTCTGAGAACTCGAATGTTGAATCGGTTCCGTGTGGAAAAAGTTGTAGCTTCTTGCAGGTGGAGCTTCATGATCTTGATTAGCCTGACTATTCTCTTCGGGGGTAGCTTTCGGTTTCTCATCCTTCGATGAAGAAGAGTTGAGTCTTTTGAAAGTGGCAGTAGGGCAGAGAACGCCGGCATTTGCCCTATACGTTGGGGCAATTGACCTTGAGAGCCTAATACCAAACTTTCTTGAATATCCTATCATTGCTGTATAGTTTCAAGGTTGAATCAGAGGTACTAATCTTTAAAAACGAAGCTAAAATTATTCACCAAGCTAATATACATTACCTATAAGCGTTCCTTCATTGGAAGGTTAGCAAAAATTTGATGTCACTATTCGATACAACACCTCTACACACTCTTGCACAGCCACTACTTAATACACCGCCACATCACTGTTATCTGCTTGTTCCCAAAACGGAAATAAGATGACCCGCCACGAAACTGCCACTCTCGGCTATATAACAGATGCTATCTGCTGTTTGCCCTCCGCAATTTGAAGTTTCATGTACCTATATTTTCTTCACCATCAATTGTTGCTATTCCAAGTTTAGTTAATTCACTAGGTTTAGGCTCCAGTTATTCTCTCTTTTAACAATGAAACTATCGACACCAATTCTAACTCTACTTGTTACTGCAGTTGCCACTTCAAATGCAGTTGCCGTCGCACAAGACCAACCTCAACAGCCTTTACAACATGAAAGCATCAAGGACACCACCAAGAACATTTTTGGTAAGATTGCTAAAGGAGGAAAATCTTTGCTGCAACAAGCCTCTGACATCTACGGTGAGTCGATTGATACTCTTGACAAGGAATTAGTTGGTATTTGGTCCGAAATGGAATTGAAGTTCCCTGATACTTTGAAGAACATGCAATTCACCAGCAAGCCAAACTTCAAAATTAACAAAAAGCCTGACTCTTTCTGGGATTTCCATGTTGACAATAAGGAAAAGTTTGACAACTACAAATTAAGAGTCAAGAAGACTGACCCTGGTGCATTAGGTGTCGACCACACTAAACAATATTCTGGTTATTTGGATGTTGAAGATGAAGATAAACATTTCTTCTACTGGATGTTTGAAAGTAGAAACGACCCAAAGAATGATCCTTTGATTTTATGGTTAAATGGTGGTCCAGGTTGTTCCTCTTTAACTGGTTTATTCTTTGAATTGGGATCTTCCTCAATTGATGAAAACTTGCAACCAGTCTTCAACCCATACTCATGGAATTCCAACGCTTCCGTTATCTACTTGGACCAACCCGTTAACGTTGGTTATTCGTACTCATCATCATCTGTGTCCAACACGGTTGCTGCCGGTAAAGATGTCTATGCATTCTTGGAATTGTTCTTCCAACAATTCCCTGAATATTTGAGTGTGCCATTCCATATCGCTGCTGAATCCTACGGTGGTCATTATGTTCCTGTATTCGCATCAGAAATCTTATCACATGCTGACAGATCCTTTGATTTGGAATCTGTTTTGATTGGTAATGGTTTGACTGATCCATTAACTCAATATCCATATTACGAAAAAATGGCTTGTTCCACCGAAAACGGTTACGAACCAGTCTTACCAGAAGCTGAATGTGAAGGTATGTTGGATACATTACCAAGATGTTTATCACTCATTGAGTCATGCTACAATTCTGAGTCCGTCTTTTCATGTGTTCCAGCAGCTATCTACTGTAACAATGCTCAAATTGGTCCTTATCAAAAGACCGGTAGAAATGTCTACGATGTTAGAAAGATGTGTGAAGGATCTTCATTATGCTACAAGGGATTAGAATACATTGACAGCTACTTGAACCAGGACTTTGTTAAGGAAAAGTTAGGTGCTGAGGTCGAAACTTATGAATCATGTAACTTTGATGTCAACAGAAACTTCTTGTTCGCTGGTGACTGGATGAAGCCATATCATAAAAACGTCATTGATATTTTAGAACAAGGTTTACCTGTTTTAATCTATGCCGGTGATAAAGATTTCATCTGTAACTGGTTAGGTAACCAAGCCTGGAGTAACGAACTACCATGGTCCGGTAACGATGGTTTCTCCTTAGCCAAGACTCACAGCTTGTTCTTGGATGATGGTATCACTAAAGTTGGTAACGTTAAGAACTTTGAGAAATTCACCTATGCTAGAATGTTTGATGGTGGACACATGGTTCCTTATGATCAACCTGAGAGTTCTTTGACGATGGTTAACAGATGGATCGCTGGTGACTACTCTCTAGGCACTTCCAAGAAGTAGAGCTACTGTTTACAGCGTACTGAAACTTCTTCTTTGCTCTTTGTTTTATTTTATTTTTCTTTCTGTTATACCATATTTTTCTTCTAGTTCTACACCATGTGTTTGAATCTCCGTTCTTTTATTATCTACATATCACTAAACACCTAAGACAATTGTTCGTTTCATAAATGGATCTACCAAATGGCTGTTCGCCAATTCTGTAGCTGAGCTATACAGTCTGGCATTTGACTGCTATTAAAAACATAACTTAAACACATTGACTCATAAAAAAAGATATATTGTGAATTATACTTACTTGGGTTTCAAGACAAACTATCTAAACTCTTCATTTAAGATCCACCCTTTCTTGGTTTTATCCCAGGTACAAATACTCTTCAACATACCTCTAACAACCTTAACAGTTTTCTCATTACTTACATCAACATTCAAATTATCTAAAATTGCACCCGACGTACTGAAAAACCCATCAATTCCAGACATGTACTCGCTCAATCTGCGAATCAAAGCAGCGTCATCTTCTGTGGAAACCATTTGCCTACGAGCAGTCTTTGGAGCCATAGTCTGCTGTTTTTTCTTTTGCATACTCGCAAGGATACTCGATGATGAGACTATTGGAGATGGTGAACCTTCTCTTGAAGTTGTATTGGAGTTGACCCTAGAAGTTGACAAGGATCCACCAATAGACATAGAAGCTTTCTTCTTCTGTGGTGATTGCAGCCTACCAGCTTTACCAAATTTACCTGTCCAAGTTGGCACTCCGATATTCGTCTTTCTCGTTTCTTTTCTTGACTCACGCAAAGCCTTCACTGCTTCCTCTGCTATACGAGTAGCTTCACTGTCAATAAGGTTGGCCTTGGCAGCAGTCGATGAAAACGAATTGGGCCCTACGTCTGATGAAGCATTTAACACAGAGTCATGCTCTAGAGTTGAGTGTATCCCTGAACTTTTGAATAAACCAGCCATCAAGTCAGCGTCCTCCTTCTCACCATCATCATTACTATTGGAGCCATCTTCGAAGTGTTGAAGACTCGAAACACCTTTTATCTGTGAAACTTGCAAGAAATCGTCATCGTCTTTTCCATTATTTAATGGAGATGCTGTAGATCTCGCTGCTTGTCGTTTAGATGCTATGAAACGAGGCTTACGATCAATTGTTCCTTTGTATGTCGTTTCATCAGTCCCAAACATATCTGCCGTTTCTGTTCCTTTGGTGTTATCATCACCTAAGGTGAATAAATCATACAAATCATTCATCTTGAAAAATCTTTTCTGTTTTGGATCTTTCAAAATCTTATTAGTTAGCAATTGCTTGAAAATTTGTCTGTGATATATTTTCTCTTCAATGGAGCCTGCAATCATCAACCTATAGATAGTCACGTCTTTCTTCTGTCCTAATCTCCAAGCTCTCTCCCTTGCCTGAAGATCAGTGGATGGATTCCAATCGGGATCGTAAATTATAACTCTAGAAGCACCTGTTAGGTTGACACCAAGCCCACCCACACGCGTGGTCAATAAGAATACAGGATACTGTGGATCGTTATTAAATTGATCAACCAAAGTCTGCCGGGATCCAATAGGTGTACTACCATCCATCCGCAAGAAATTATACCTCATCTTGTTTTCTCGAACCTTGGCCTCCATGAACTGTTGAAGTATGTCAAGCATTTGTCTTGTTTGTGTAAACACCAAAACTTTTCGACCCTCACCAACCCAAGTATCGAGTAATGTGTTAACAACTTGAAGCTTACCCGATCTTTCTTGTATCTTTGTAGATGTACCATTTGGAGCCAACTTACCTTTGACACTCAAATCAACCAAATCTGGATGATTGCAGATTTTTCTCAATATATCAATACCATAAAGTGCATTACGGCTTCCTTTGACTATCTTGGTGACGTCCTCAGAGCTAAGAAAGTTCTCGTATAGTGTTCTTTGTTGGGAAGTTAATTTACAAAACAACACCATTTCAGACTTCTTTGGTAGATCTTTAGCAACATCAGACTTGACTCTTCGTAACAAATAAGGCGCAATCAAATCACGTAATATAACTGCACATTTGTAACTGGTTTGAACTTGCACATTGGTTGCGTTGGCGTATCCTCCAAGGTTTATTGGAACGCAAAATTGTCTCTGAAAAACCGGTAACGTTCCTAGTCTACCAGGAAATACAAAGTCGAACAAACTCCAAAGCTCAACTAAGTTATTTTGAATGGGAGTTCCAGATAGTATAACTCTATTAGGCGTCTTGAACTGCTTACAAGTCAAAGTGATGTAACTATCTGGATTTCTTATCTTGTGTCCCTCATCTAACGCAACATATCCCCACTTAACGGGTAACAAGTACTTCGAATATATTCTAGCACCAACATATGTAGTTATTATGACATGGCCTTTGGAAACAACTTTATTGATAAGATCCTTAGCATTTCTATCACTTTGGAGACCACCAAGACTCTTTTTGCTTCCATATTCAGACTGTTCCATCAGCAGTTCCAATGCTTCATCGTCATCTAAATCCTTTTTGCTCTTCTTCCCGGTCATACCAGTTCCTATTGAATGTAAAATCACGGTTCGCATAGCTGGCCACCAACGATGAAACTCATTACACCACTGTTTCAACACAGTCGCAGGACAAACGATAAGTATTGGCTTATCTAGTTTGCCACTATAATGAAGACCCGCAAGAAATGATATCAATTGGACAGTCTTACCTAGTCCCATCTCATCCCCAATGATACCTCCTGTTTTTTGAGCGTAAAGCTCCCACAACCATTGAACACATGTTTTTTGGTAGTCAAATAGAGAAGGATATATATCACCAGGAATTCTGAATTCATCGTTCAACACAGCATCATTGTTTGTTGGATGTGGTTTTCGCCATTCTTCAATAGTTGGATCATCTACGTAATCTGGCCTGTTCTCAGCACGGAGTCTCGAACGTCTGGACACCCACTGTTTTAGTCTTCGTTGGTAGGTTGCTTCGTCACCATCATCAATATTCTTGAACTCATTTACTTCTTCCACTTCAGCAGTTGAAGCCTTTCTCTTTTTTTGCTTCTTCGGTTTGATCACTGACTCATCTTCACTTGCAACGAAATCATCGTCGTCATCAATATCCTCTTCTGAATGGCTGGCAACGTCAATCGGTTCAACGTATTCATCGCTTGAAGAGTTTGGTGAGGCTGATTCAGTCTTCATATTTTTAACAGCCTGTGTCGGAAAAACTTCCACAATTTCGTCATCATCGTCGCTCACTGATCCATAGTCATATTCTTCATCATTGATCTTTTCCAAGCCTTCCAAACCTGGTGCAATAAGGTTTTGATGATTGGGTAGGTTTTCAGGTTTGGCATTATCATCTTGAATGAATCCGTTCGAACTACCAAACGCAGTAATCTTACCTGTTCTGATCAAGAACTCTTGTTTTGTCTCTGTAGGTAACTGTGTTGTCGAGTCATCAATCTGATTTTGCGTGTCAATAGAAGACTTCTTTTGAGATTCGGCCAATCTTTTTCTCAAGTCTTTGAGGTCGGCAATCAACGGTTTGAGGTCAAGATCTTTTATATCGGCAATTTCCTTCCGTATTGCTTCCTTTTCTGAAATCCTTATGTTTGGTCTTTCCAGCTTGCTTTGCAATTGGCTAATTTTATGGGTATACTTCTTGTATTGCTTCTCCGTCTTTTCTAACCGCTTTTCATCTAGTTCAATCTCTCTTGCAAGCATAGCCTTGTCCGCAGTCTCTGCCACCTTCTTTTCTAGTGAGTCTTGTGCCATTAACTGAACTCCAAGAGATTGAAGCGTTGATGGGGCTGATCCTTGATCTGTGCCATTTTTCATCTCATTAGAAGATAATTCATCCTGATCTGAATCTTCGGTTATAAGACCAGCGTCGATTGAAAAGAATTCCTCCTGATGTGACATGATACTTTAAACCACTCCACCCTCTGTAGTGTAATTTATTGCAATTGCCTCAAAAATTACAAGTATGACAGTTTTTCGTAAACCAGGGGGCAAACAAAATAAATATTTCAGTATTAGTCTTGTTCGGTTAAAAAGTATCTCCTTGATCTTCACCAGCCACAACTTAAAACTACGCCAGATCTGCTGTGGCGTAAATTTTCAGTTTTGGCATTATTTGAAGATGTTTGTTGCAATTCATCTTAACTAGCAATTGTGAAAACCACTAAAGTATGATGAAATTCATCTGGAACCCTAGTATGAAGCACATTTTGGCTTTTTTTGTGTAAAGGTCAGATTTGGCTATAATTTAGTTAGAATTTAACCCCCACGCCCAGCATTTTGGCATCGTCGGCGTATACCTATCACATTGCGTAATGTAATGCTACTTGTTGGTGTTGGGTGTCACATACTAGCTGTTGACTGACTACCAGCTGCAATCCAGTTGTCGGCGATCAAACCTACCAGCCAGCTAGCCAGCCAGATAAATAGACATCGGGGTTCGAGTCATCAAACACGGACTTTCAGATACTCGAGCGGCTCGCACTGCAGATAGAAATTTTCTTGCGATAACATTTATTTAAGATCTACATATCTCTACACACATAGCTGTTTCTGCTTCAATCAGTAAATCACAAAGAAACCAACGTCAGTTAACATAGATTAGCAAAGTATGACTGTAACAGAAAAAAAGTTAGTTTGTGATCTCGAATCAAGCAGAGTTGATGAGCTTGAGTCCATTTTGAAGCCGGCCATTGAATTAATCATCAACCACGTCAAAGAGACAGATGCGGGCAAACGTGATATTGGACCAAAGTTTGATAACCCAAAAGACCTTTACAAAATACTGAACCTAGATTCTGCTGATATTTTTAGTAAAGCTGTTCGAGATAGTGAAACTCCAGCAGATGATATTCTTCTTGTATTTGAAAAGATCTTGAATAACTCAGTCAACACATGGCATACTGGTTTTATGGATAAGTTGTACGCTGGTACAAATCCAGTTGGTATTCTATCAGACTTGCTGTTGTCTGTTTTGAATACCAACTCCCATGTTTTCACTGTCTCTCCAGCTCTAACTGTCATTGAGCGTAAGGTTGCCCAAAAGTACGCCAACATGTTTGGATTTGATGGAAGTGCTGCAGGGGGTTTGACTTTTAGCGGTGGTTCTTGGTCGAATATAACCAGTCTACACATGGCTAGAAGTATTCTGTATCCAGAAACCAAGCTAGAAGGTAACACCAAAAAATTCGCAATCTTCACTTCTGTTCACTGTCACTATAGTGTGGAAAAAGCTGCTACATTGTCAGGTCTGGGTGCCAAAAACGTTTTCAAGATTCCCGTTGACACTCACGGGAGAATGGTGGTTGAAAAGTTAGACTTGGCCGTTGCAAAGTCTATTGAAGATGGTTATACTCCACTTTACATCAATGCCACGGCAGGTACTACAGTTTTTGGTTCCTACGACCCATTCGAAGAGATAGCCGTAGTCGCTAAAAAATACAATATATGGTTCCACATTGATGGATCATGGGGTGGTAATACCATTTTCAGTGCAACAAGAAAACATTATTTGAAGGGTTCCCACCTCGCAGATTCCATCACCACCAATCCTCACAAGATGCTAGGTGTGCCAACTACTTGTTCATTCCTACTGGTACCAAATGACAGAATATTTACTCAGGCTAACTCGTTGAATGCTCCATATCTATTCCACAGCGCTTTAGATGACGATGAAAACTTTGACTTAGCCAATGGTACTATGGGTTGTGGTAGAAGAGCAGATGCTTTGAAATTTTACCTAGGTTGGCTATATTATGGTACCAAAGGTTATCAAGAGAGAGTTGATCATGCATATGATATTGGAGAGTTTTTTGCCAGAAAAATAAGCAGAATTCCGGGCTTCAAATTAATCAGCGATATGCCTCCACCATGCTTACAAGTCTGTTTCTACTACAATCCTCTGATTACTACACGATCTGATCTTAAAGGGGAAGAAATGACCATGGCTACTAGATACATTGCTACAAAGCTTCATAAGTCGGGCCAATTTTTGATCGATTACGCACCAAACCCCGACGATGCTATCACCGGAGAAGATAACGGTGAATTTTTCAGAGTGGTATTCAACTCCCCGGTGATTTCTAGTGATGTGATTGAAAAATTGGTTGACCAACTGATTTCAATAGGAACTGAACTCAACTAGACTTTATATATAGAGCACTACATTTCTTGGTTAATTTTTACAGTTATAATTTAATTACCCTTATCGCACTAAGTTACATAGACTTATTCTTTTTCTTGTTTTTCCTCGTTTGAAATTATATAAAATAAGTGACACTATATACACATATGTACAACGGCTTTGTTTTGTTTTGCATTTTGCTGAGTGCTCTTCATTATCGATGAGACCAGCAAAGCTGACTAATAAATATTTGCTGACCAGTGAGGTTACTTCCATAAGTAAAACTACGGCAATTAGGACTTATGGGTCGAATCCAAAGCCTGTAACTTCTTCATTTCTTCCCTAGGATCAAAGTTACCACTTGACAACTTCTCATACTGATCATCATACTTACCTGTACTAAGCGTTCCATTGCCTCTGATTCTCTTTCTCATATCCACAATACCTCTTTTACACTCCAAAAAGGTCGAGAGTTGGGCCTTACATAGTTCTGGTAAGTCTCTTGAAAGTTCTGGATTGGTGATACAATCTTTTGGCTTGTTTCTTTCGATCATTACGCACGGTGATCTTTGTAAACAGATCGCCACCTGTTTTAGCTGATCCTTGCAACTGAAGAAATGGTGATAAATATAGTTAGTAATGCGTCAACCCAAAAAAATGTTCTCCCCATTCGAAGCAAACTGCTACATACCTTGCAACCATGATAGAATATTTTATATAGATCGTGTGATGATATCTAAGTTCTTGCTTAAACTGGCTGATCAAAATGATCACTCCCTATACAGGCCATTAAGCTATCGGAATATTAAAGACATGCCATGAAAATTTCCAGCTGCAACTTCTTGGGCTGTGCACTTTAGCACCTGTACACCAGAGTCAGATAAATAACCGGAACTACAGATCATCAATGGATATAGTAGAAGCACTTATGAGCAAGTTCCTTCTTCGATATCATTCAAGGAATTCCACAAGTACATACAAGTCAAAAGATCATTGTTGGATGACACTGAACTTTCTACCTGGTGAGCCGAACAGGTCGCCTCATTGTTGTTGTTTCGCCAATTGGAACGAGATTCAGATTTTGAGTTACTGTTCTGGTAACAATCTTGTGATCATCTCCAAAGACTTTCATCATTTGCAGACTATATATCTACCTGCTGACTGTTTCAACGTTGATATCAATAAAATCAATGGTAAGATTGCTGTGTCTCTTGATAGCAAGGTGCTCATATATACACCAACAATCTCAAACTTTTACAACTTCAACTTTGGAGGAAGAAAAAATATTTCAGAATTGAAGATTAAATGGGACCTTGAATTGGAGGTAGTCAATGAGCAAGATAGCACTAACATCAATTGTTTCAACTGGTCTGACTCGTGCGAAATTAAAGAAAACGAGTTGGATTCCAATCAGTTTTTTGGTGTACCAGACGAATACAACTCTGAGACTAGTTGTGAACTCATTGTTGGATCGCAAGAAACGCTTACATTATGGAGGTTTTATTATAACAACATTGATGGAACAAAATCGATCTACAAACGTCTACTTTGGATCAAGAAACAGCCGAATCCAATTTATATTGTCAAGTTTTCACCTAACTCAACTTCAATTGCATCGATTGGGTTATACGACAAGTTGGTGAAGGTCTGGCGGCGAGTGTCCTTTGGTATCGAGTCATCAGAATTTGAGCTGAACTATATTCCTCATCCTACTCATGTCACAAGCATAACCTGGAAATCTCTGCCTGTCATGTCCGGCCCGTCGGGATCAGCATCTCGGCCTACATACTCGAGATTATCATCGGTTCCTCTGACACCCACATACAGTGATTATTTGAAGCCATCCAACAGTATCATCAAGTCAGATACATCCAGAGCCGCATTTGTGTCTGATATTCAAAGCGTAAATAATTTGGCCTCGCATATGAAGGAACATAACGTGTTGTATACCGTATCACAAGACTCGGTCTTAAGAGTTTATACAACATTCAATACTGAGAAAGGCTTCAAGATATACCCCAATGGAGAGCTCAATCTTTATGATGGATACTCAACCAAAAGAGCCGAAAATTTTGTGGCTATGGTCGATAGTGATCTAGTCAAATTAGGTCTTAACCAATTGTTAAGAGAGATGGAGGATGCTCATCAGAGTGAGGAGGACTTGCTGGACACTGCCAAAACACCAGGAGACGGGCCACGTAGTAGAAGTGGATCTAATTTCAGCTTGTTTAACATAAGGCAGACCAAATTGGTTGAACTTCTGGAGACTGAAATGGAGTTATGTATTGTTTTTAACGGTGAAGGAACCGTCTCTTTATTCGGTCTGACGAATCTGAATTCCCCAACACCGGCTCCACTGGAATCTTTCAAACTCAATATGAAGACAGATAACAGTGGAAGAATCACTCATAGTATCATCAATTTTGGAAACAACTGCATACCTAAAGACTGTAGGATGATGTTTCTTCAAAACATCCAACCTTCAGCGACTAGGAGCCTCACCCATAGTACCGAATTATCCCTTGTTATTCATGATTTGTTCAAAAACTCAATAAGGCACGTTGGAATCTCTTTTGAGGATCTATTTCAATTTGACAAAGAGGATCCTTTTGACTCGACAGATAATGACTATGAAGAGTATCAACGTATCACTCATAGCAAAAATACATTGTTAATTCCGTCAATGCGTAACCTGTCCAAAGTGACGATTGGAGAATTGCAGCATAAATTTACAGGGCATAATAAGTCCATTCAAAGTCTAATTAGATCGCATGATGGTATGTCGATCCTTTCAACTACGAGATTTAATGAAAGTTGTCTATGGATGGCTATACCCCTACACAACAATAATAAAACACTCAATAAAAGGGCTATATTGATAACACCGTCTCCAATTATTGATGCTTGTATTTGGAGCCAAGGTGATTTTGTATTGGCCTTGGTTGAAGGTAAAATTCTTTGCTTTGACTGTAGGCTCAAGTCGTTGTATGATAAAAATACAACTACCAAACTCGCTCCAGTCTGTTTCTCCTATGAATTGCCACCTACCTATGAAAAGCCTCTGAGTTTTTTCTTACTCCCAGAATTAGAAAAGAACAAATGCCACATTGTTTCTATTCAGAAAGATGGTACCTGTTCTGCTTTTGAAGTTTTATTGATTGATGAAAAGGTAACCATCTCTAAATTTGTGATAGAGGATTTAACTGAATCATACGAAGTGCCTATGCACGATGCCAAAGCCATTAATCCTGTTGGCTGGAATACATCCATTGCTGATAAAGTGGATAGAGATATTTTATCGACAATTGATGTCAAAGGGTTTGTGAGAGTTTATTACTCTTCTATAGCAAATAGTATGATAAAATGGCATTTGAAAGACTCTTTCATGACCGGAATAGAAAACTCTGCTTTCTTAAATGGATCCTCTGTTCATAGACTTGTTGTTGTTAATCAGGAAGTAAACCGACTAACTATTTGGGATACGAGACTTGGTACTTTGGAATATGAAGAGTTGTTTGAGGACGAAAAAATCAAAGATATCGATTGGACCTCTACTGAGTTTCATCAAGGTATTCTTGCCGTTGGATTTAGACTACATACGTTGCTATATACGCAGTTACGTTATGATTACACCAACCAGACCCCAACATTCTCAAAGATTAAACGAATCTGTATAGATGCGGATCAACAAACTACACACGAGATCGGTGATTCTATATGGATGGCAGATGGTTTACTAGTGATAGGATCTGGGAATCAATTTTATATCAGTGACAAATCATTGGATCCAGCAAATGACCTTACTGCTGGACAGGCAATTGGTACCTTAGATATTGTCTCGAACGATATATTCCACTTGTGTTCGGCTTTAAATGGTCCATTACCTTTGTATCATCCTCAATTCATAATTCAGGTTTTGTTGGCTGGTAGGTTTGCTATCATAGAAAAAATCTTAATCAGATTGTGTAATGGATTAAGGGAACATGATTTGGGTCACGAAAAGATTGTAGATGCTGAGTTGGGTTTCCACACCGATGATTTGATAACTGCCGGAGAATCGTCTGTGAAAGATGGAGATAAATACAAGAATTTGTTTTCTAATGAAGTAGATGAGGGAGAGTCTTTCACAAAACAGATGGCTGAAACTTTACTGGAGAAGCTTCAGAAGATTAAACTTCCTTATTTGACAGGCCATCAGCAGATCACGCTTTCTTCAACTATTCAAGTTATTTCAACGATAGTTGAATCATACAAAAATATTTTGGATATGAATGGTTTGAGGTTTTTCCTCGGTGTCAAATTGTTCCAATTGAATATGTCTAAATCAATACGGAGTCGTCGGCATGAATCTAACATACTATCAATAAAAACAGTAACTTTAAGAGACGTTTCATTTGCATTACATAGTTCTAACAAGGACTTACTCCTCAACATGATCAATGAGCAGTGTGGACTGAAAATCGATGCTGTTAATTGTTCCAGGTATGGATTACCTTATTGGCTAGATAACGACAAACTTGTTGAAGTAGTGGAGACAATAGCCAAAAATGAATTTTTCAAGCATCAGGATGAAAACAATGGAGCCAAAGACCCATCTGGATCTTCGATCTACTATTTAGCATTGAGGAAGAAGCAAATTTTATTAGGACTATGGAGGAATTCTCTTGGTCATCCCGAACAGCAAAAAATGATAAAGTTCTTGAACAACGATTTCAAGCAGGATAGATGGAGGTCAGCAGCGTTGAAAAATGCTTTTGTGTTATTGGGAAAACATCGTTTCGCCGACGCTGCATACTTTTTCCTGCTTGCTGATAGCTTGAAGGATGCGGTGAATGTGATTATAAACAAGTTGAATGATTTACCGTTAGCGATCGCGATAGCTAGAGTTTATGAAGGTTGTGATAGTGGGCCAGTGTTGAGAAACATAATATTCAAAACTATTATGCCATCCGCTTTAGAATGGAACAATAGATGGGAAATTAGTTGGTGTTTCTGGATATTGGGCGACAAGAAAAATGCAACACATGCTTTAATCAAGCCAATACCTGAGGTTATTAAAGATCTTGAGCTAGTGGAACCTGGTTTCAAATACGATGGTGATGGGAAGCAAGTGAACAGTTTGAATAATGAAGATCCTGTTTTGCTCTCTATGTATAGTGATTTAAGGCAGAGACAATTAAAGGATATCAATAAGGGAATCTCTGCTCCGCTAGATGCATCATATGAGTTCCAGTTTATCACTAAAGCTGCTTCAATGTATGAGAAAATGGGGTGCGATTATCTGGGGTTGTCATTGGTTAGAAATTGGGAATTCATTGAATCGGTGCCATCAACACCCTCGCATACACCAGTCGAAAAGAAACTTGAAGTTAGTGAGGATGCACTGTTTATCGGTTCACCACCACAAGTTGCCACATCTGGTGGGTTTGGTTCAGAGTCTAAAGAATATTTGAAGAATAAGATCAAACCACCTCCTTCTGCATTCGTTGAGCCAGATATGTCTTCTTTTGATTTTGGTTTTTGAAGCATGTACATTTCCTGGTACTCTTGACTTCAAAGTGAGTTTAAGTATTTATGTTTTATTTTTTTATTTCCTCTTCAAACAAAATAATATATATTATGTACATAATAAACAAACAAAATAAATTAATGGATTTTCAAAATAAGACTCATACATCATTAGAAAAAGGTTAAGATAAAGCCGCATGACTTTTTAACTCATCGAGCTGAGAAAATAAACTGTTTCCTTTTTATTCGTAATTGCATATATCCATCTTTCAAGGGCATCGTCTAAACGTTGCATGTCTGGGCTCTGTTCAGTAATTGCTCCTAGTTTGGCACTAGTTTCAACGAACAATCCTAGCAACTCGCTTTGATTGATATCCAGGTTCACAATAACTTTCTCAAACCGTATAGCAATTGCAATAATATTATAAACTGATCTCAAACAGTTCGTAAAAACAATAGAAACAGAAGCCTTACTCAGATTCTCTTCAAAATTTTCATCCCCGTTGAACTTCTTGATTAGTTGAGTACTCATTGTACACGTCTCATTCAACAATTTCTTGAAAAACTCGAAATGTAAGTCAGATATAACTGATTGATGAATATCAAATAGCGTGCAGAATTTGATTACTACCGTTTGATATAGCATGATCACGGTATTCGTCACAACGATGGTGATGAGTGGAGCGGAATTCAAGTCAAAAAGCAGCAGATTGCTCTGTAATGCCTCAAAATTTTTAACTAGTTCATCAACCTTGTTGATGATAGCTTTCAAATTAGGCTCGTATTTTAGACTATCAACGTCAACCATGTACAAAAACATCTTACACCATTTAGTTATATTCTCTGAAATAGTGAAAAGTAATATTTTAGATGACAGCGAGTTCAAATCAATTAGAACTTCATTTTTCTCCAATTTTTGCATAGCTTCATGTAAGTGGAAGCTTTGAACACCTTCATTTTGGCTTTGGTCTAATTCACCAGTTAGAGACAAGAAAGTAGTTGGTGATGGTAGCAACGTGAAAATCACAGAATTTGAATCTATTGAAAAGGCACAAGGCATCCCACTCACTGCAGAATACCATTTATCAACGATATAAACCTCCCAAAACGTTCTTCTTGCTTCTTCAGCTAAAGTGATTTCAGAGTCTAATCCATCGTCAAGAAAAGAACCTTTGGAACGAACACAACTACTATGTGCAATAGGCACTGCTGATACAGGACTATCAGGTGAAGGATCAAATGATTCTATATCTGTATCCATGTCTGAGCGTATACCTGTCTTTCTACCAATCCTAGAATCGATTTGATCGTATCCAAATAGTTGAGCCAATCTCACAGCAGAGCAAATAGTTAGCGCAGATTCAAGCTGTAAGTTTAGTCGGTATTGGCAATGAGCTTTCACAGACATGCATTGTAGATAGTACATTGTATCAAGTTCATCAGAGTGCTTGTAACGTTCCCAGTGCCTCTCCATCAATTCAATTCCTTTAGTGTATAAAACTAGTGCTTTTGATCTACACTTGGGAATATTAAGAGCAGTTGCAGCCCAAATAAAATAGCTAAAATATAGAATAGATTGAGGGTTTGTTCTATACTTGTGTAAATATCTCTTGGAGGAAAACATGAAACTTCTGATATCACTATCAAAGTAATACTTGTGCAATTCATCGATATCTTTCAAGGTTAATCCTGTGCATTCAATCATCAACATTTTCGTCATCGTATCTTCTGAAAAAGTATGAGTTCCCGATTTATCTCCTAAATTTGAATCAGCTAACGTAGAACCACTTCCAGTGGGGCTTCTCCAATTGGTGTCTTGTACACCAGCACATGAGTCACCATGTACTTGATTGTTTTTGGTCGGTTTCTGTGAGACTTTCGTTTTGACAACACGGGCTGAAATTGGTTTGGGTCCCTTCTTCTTATGTGACACATAAATGCATGAGATTTTTCTCGAATTGCATCTTGAACATACAGGATAAACCTTATCACATTTTAATTTCTTTTCACGACACGATACACAAGCTGCTTTGTTGGGTTTGTCTTGCTCGGGATTCGTCCCCATCAATGTATCAGAAGTCAAAATTGAATTACCAGGGGAAAATGACATAATCTATTTGGTCTATGTTGAAGAATTATCATCAAGCAAGAGAAGGATCAGTTGTTATATTAGATAGTGGGACTCTACCCCTGATCTGTACTGCTAGCTTTACCTTGCACGGCGGTGTCCCTATTTAGCAAACGGTGCAAGTTTCAAGGCGGGGTAAACTTGGCAATACGAGATTTCGATTCAAAGTAGAAAGTGCTTTACTATATAGTATATACATGAGTCAAAATTTCGATAATGAAGATGAAAATAAAGCATTATACAGAACACAGTTGATATGCTGATTGCTTGTTCAGTGGAGATTTTGAAGAAGATGGAGGATGGAGAGGTAAGTGGAGTATTGACAAGAAAACAAAGATCTTAACGACCTAAGTTCAACAATAATGATTGACCGGTTGAGCTAGAATCGTTACCCTTTGAGCCACTTGGCAAGTAGGTGACGTTAGGTGAAGAGGCCAAAGTTTGAGCAATTTCCTTGGAAGCCTCTAATCTTCTAATTAGTAACAAACCATCACCGGCTTTATCCAAAGCTTTAGAAATATGTTCAGCAGCTTCAGCTTCACCTTCTGCTCTGATAACACTTGCTTTTCTTTCTTGTTCGGCTTTTTCGACAGTGAACTTGGCTCTCTCAGCTTCTTGTTGAGCGATTTGTTTCTGTTCAACAGCTCTAGTGAATTCAGCACCAAAAGTCATGTGAGTAATGGAAACATCCTCAAGCTTGATCTGGAACTCGTTGGCTCTTGCTTCCAATTCATCCTTGATTCTTTTTGAGACAGTTTCTCTCATTGTAATCAATTCTGCTGCATCGAATTGAGCAACAATGGTCTTCAAAACTTCATTACCAATTGATGGTAACACTCTTTCATCATAATCTAAACCCAAGTTTTGATAAATTGATGGCAAGTTTTGCACATCAGGTCTATGTAACACTCTTAACGTCAAGGAGACGGTTTGTAAATCTTTGGAACCAGTTGTTGTTGTAATAGTTCTAGGTTTTGTTCTGACATCGAAAATGATTGGTTTTTGTAACCATGGGATAACGAAGTTCAAACCTTCACCCACAACTTGAGACTTGATACCTGAGAATCTATCAAAAATAACAGCTCTTTGACCACCTGTTATAAAAAGAATTATCTTTGTGTTAGTATGACAGTTTTTTTTGAATTGAAAAATTGAATGTAAACTTACCTTGAACATCATAGAGGGAGTATTGAGCTGCCATGACGGAAACACCGACAGGGACAGCTAACTTAGAAATAATATCGGCAATTCTAGACATTTGTATTGCGTTACTGATTCTGTATATATAAATTAATCGGGAGAAAAGAAGAGCTAGTTGATCAAATTGATGTTAGGCTTCCCCATCAAATCAGTCTATCCAATTAATTCGCCTCTTACTTTCTTTGACAAGGCAACTAACAATTGTGTGTGTGAGAAAAGCCCAAGTGGGCTCATAACCTCTCAATGTTTCCAGTTCCAAATCGACGCGTCGTTTATTTACATTCATTATATATAACCGGGCAAAATTACATTTCGATTTAACGTTGTACCTACAGTAAGTAAACTTATACATGAATCTAGTTTTCGTCATCGTCTTCATCCTTAACAATTCCTGACTCTTTCAACAACTGTTCGATTTGTGCAGGTTTCCATATGTTCAAAACAACGTTACCTTCTTTATTCAAACCTATTGTAGAAAATTCAACTTTTTCACTTGTCAACTTATTGCTATCTGTAGTTTTACTTAACACTTTCAATGCCAATTGTTTGGCTTCTTCCAAAGTTAAGTCATCTTTATAATCTTGCTTCAATAAAGTTTGAGCACTTGAATTGTTAGCACCAATACTGGTGGCTTTCCAACCTGAATAATTACCTGATGGATTACTAGTGTATAATTGGAATCCATATCTATCATCATAACCAGCAAAAATGAAAGAGACACCAAACGGTCTTAAACCACCGTGTTGTGTATAACCTTGCTTAACATCACAAATTCTCTTCACAAGGGTTTCAATTGGGATGTTATCGTTGTAAGTTTTCAAATATTGTTGAGCACTGTATCTAATGTGATTGATTAGAATACCAGCATCAGCAGTCATACCCGCCACGGCACAGATCGTATTACTATATGAGAAAAAAGTATAGATATGTTAGTATTTCACAGGGATAAGAAGAGTACTTAAAAGAGTTCACTTTATACTTACTCATTCAAGATATACATTTTTTCAGCAGATGTGTCTTGCTCTAAAAGCTTACTGGTAACTTTTCTTTCAGCAGCCAACACCACACCATCTTTACACATGATACCAATTGCTGTACCTGCATGGTTAATGGCTTCCAATGCATATTCAACCTGTAGATAGCGTAAGTGTGTTAGTAGTTCAAAATTCATATATATATATTCTATAGTGATGACGTGAGAAACTGAGGTCAACATACCTGGTACAATCTTCCTTCTGGAGAGAAGATGGTAGTTCTACTATCGTATCTTCTGGACATTATGATGATCTATATAATTAATTGGCTGATAACAAGGAAAACACAACCTTGTACCAACTCAAGCCAAATCAACCACGGCCAACTCCCTCTATACAAACTCAAATTCGCCCCCCACGAGAAACACCCAAGAAACCCGGCTTACTAAAATGACAGTTTGAATACAAAAACACCTTTACACCAAATCTGATTATCATCACGCTTATTAAGAAGGAGGTAGTAACGCTTTGTCCGTTTCACCTTACACTGATAATGGCTATTCCCCTTATCCATTGCACTGGCTTATCCTTTGAATTACGTTTCTGTTCAACTCAATTGATTAAATTTGAAAAACTTGCAAGCTAAAGGGCTTTGTTCATTTGCTCATCTCATTCTTCTATATATTTATATGGTCAAACCCCAATTCAACTCAATCAATTTATCTTGTTGTTTTTGGCTGCCCCGTTTATAGATAAAAATTCAAAAAAAAACGTCAAATCAACAATACTTCACACCACATTTCTCTAATCCCATAGTGTCATAGTTGGACTACAATAATAGTCAATTACTAAGTTACTTGCTTTTTACTGCCTGTGTTTCGTATTAATTGTTCCATATAAGCATAGAGAGTCTTTTCGCCTCATATTTATACTGCTGCTTTTCAATTCCTGTGGTTTATTTTGATCGTTATATTAAGTATTTCCCATCTAATTTAGAATCACACATTAGGATTTGAATCATCAAACACGATAAACAATCAATTGTGCTTGGCTTTTTGAGTTCTGAATTACTTTCAACCAGTTTACGGTCTCTGACTTTACATGCGTTCTAAGCTATTGCAAAGGCTACATATTGGATCAAGCCAAAACTCGGATAACAACAATTCTTCTCAAACTAATACTAGCTCAAGCTCCGGTTCTTCAAAATCATCAAACACAAACCCAACAGCAACAGCAACCGTCTCGACTAAGTCCAAGCTTAATTCGCCAATCGCAACTATAGCAACAAATTCATCTGCTTCACCTTCAGCAACAGATAATAATAGTAATAAAGAAAAAGATACTATAATGGATTCACAACAATTACAATCACAACATGATCAAGAGCAGCAATTGTTACATAATACTACTGCTGCTCTCAATATGGATTTAGCAGCACAATATGGTACTGCTAGCTCATCAACGCCGGCTTTAGATCAAGCTCAATTACAAGCTCAACAACAACAAATGGCATTCTTACAGCATATGCCTTCATATCAAGCAATTATACAACCGAATTTTGTGCAAATGCAAAGGGTTGCTGGTGGTTCACTTTTACCTCAAAGACCGACAGTATCTAAAGGTAAATATTCTTTAAAAGATTTCACAATCATGAGAACTTTGGGTACTGGTTCTTTTGGTAGAGTCCATTTAGTGAAATCTGTCCATAATAATAGATTCTATGCAATCAAAGTTCTTAAAAAGGCTCAAGTTATTAGAATGAAACAAGTTGAACACACAAATGATGAAAGAAGAATGTTGAAATTAGTTGAACACCCATTCTTGATTAGAATGTGGGGTACTTATCAAGATTCAAGAAATTTATTCATGGTTATGGATTATATTGAAGGTGGTGAATTATTTTCATTATTAAGAAAATCTCAAAGATTCCCGAATCCTGTTGCTAAATTTTATGCTGCAGAAGTTACTTTAGCATTAGAATACTTACATTCTCATAATATTATTTACAGAGATTTGAAACCTGAAAATATTTTGTTAGATAGAAATGGTCATATAAAAATTACAGATTTTGGTTTTGCTAAAGAAGTTGAAACAGTTACATGGACGTTATGTGGTACGCCAGATTATATTGCGCCAGAAGTTATTACAACCAAACCTTATAATAAATCTGTTGATTGGTGGTCATTAGGTATCTTGATATTTGAAATGCTGGCTGGTTATACTCCATTTTATGATCAAACACCAATGAAAACATATGAGAAGATTCTTGCAGGTAAAGTGCATTATCCATCTCATTTCCATCCTGATGTGATTGATTTATTATCAAAATTGATAACTGCTGATTTAACAAGAAGATTAGGTAATTTACAAAATGGTCCTGCTGATATTAGAAATCATACTTGGTTTAGTGAAGTTGTTTGGGAAAAATTGTTACTAAAAGATATTGAAACCCCATATGAACCACCAATTACTGCCGGTGTTGGTGATACTTCATTATTCGATCATTACCCAGAAGAACAATTGGATTATGGAATCAACGGTGAAGACCCATATGCGAAATACTTTGTTGATTTCTAATCTTATCGTTGTTTGGTTGGTTTCTTGTGTTTTTTTTTTTTTTTGTTTGTGCGTTTTTTGTCCTGGTTTCAAGCTATCTCGTGGATTCAACTTCTTTATAGGTGTTTTGGATCATTTTTGTTTTTCTTTTTCTATGTGTTTAATTTTTCATCTATTATCATCTTTTTTTCGTCTTTTTTGAATTGTTTACTGTTGTGGATTTTTCTTACTTTTTTTTTACCCTGTCACACTATTGCAGTATCACTTATATATTCTTGATTTTCCCTTTTTCATGTTAGTTTTATCTCTCCTCTCTATCTGTCTCTTTATTTACAATTCATATATTCTCTTGAGATATTAAGAATAATCGATTTTCCAACTATCTGTGAGTATGGAGTGTAATTCTATCAACAGCTGTTACCTCGATCAAATTCAAGTCAGCTCAATCAAACATGGAAAACGAAAAATGTTAAAACGTCTGCCGCATCGCCGCTGATTGATTACACGCTATATTTTGTTTGTTTGTTTTTCTCTCTTTTGAAGTATATTAAATAATTTTATATCTTTGTACATATACTGATAGTAATTGAAGGTGTTAGTTGATGAATAGCATATAGATCATATAATTGAAGAATGTTTCCTCTTTCAAAGTCTAGGTCGTTGAAAAGGCATCTTAAGAAACAAATTGGGTCAACATCAACGGGAAGCGAGACAACGTCAACAACGGTTGGATCCGAAAGAGATGATTTGAGCATTGGTGGGTTATTCCATACCGATATACGAGATGGCACGAGTATTCCTGAACGATTCTTTGAAGAAGTTAGTAAGGAAACAGTTAGGATAACTCCATCACCTACAACTAGTTTAGAAGATACGAAGAATGGAAGCACTACTGGTATGGGTAATGCTACTGCTACTGCTGCTGCTAGCGTAGAACGATCGAAAGAATTGGAAGACCTGTTAGGAATAGAGAACTCTCTTTTGGATATCGTTAATCAGTTCAAATCCATAGGACCACTGAAACGTCGATCTATAGTGAATTTGATCATTCATACCTTTCAATTATTTAAAAGTGAGATCAATGATAATAAAAGATTAGTTGATTTACCTAGCTTGGAAGTCTATGAAAAGGTACAAAACGTAATAAACAGTTTGATTTCTTTTGTCATGTTACTGGATCAAAAAGAACAAATAACGAAAACTCATGAACAATTAACAAAAACAAACCCACAAGCTACATTACCCTTCATGACAGAAAAGCAAGACGAAGACGAATTTGATGATTCTGATTATGATGATCAAACGAATACATTATCAAGACAATGTTACTCCTCTATGCGTAATCCAAGTCGTTCGACAATTGGTCTTACTCCAAGAACAGTAACTCCACATCGTTTTCATTCACCTGAGAGTAATCGACAGATTATATCGAGTGGTTCCAGAAGCATGCTGTCTCATCATCATCAACAGCCATCACAACAGTCATACCAGTATCATCAGTTCTCAAATAGTGGAGCTTTGCCACAACAGCAGCAACGTCATCATGGGTTAGCTTATCGTCAATATGGTGATGGTGGAATTGGAGTTGCTGAATACGAGTTACCTCCACCTCCATTCTTAACTCCTATACACCCTAGATCAGGCACTGCTGGTGGATTCGTTAATGGAGAATTATTGCGCAGTTACGCTCAAAAAAGTGTTGTTAATGATTCAGGACCATATGAAGAAGTATATGGAGGACCCATAAATGATGGATACAGGATGAGTTCTAGTCGTACGTATAGATAAATAATCAGTAAATCATCATTAGCGCTAATGAACAATAGAATAATTTCATAAGATAGTAAGTATACGTGTATATGTAAGTTTATGAAAAACAATAATAGTTTTATTATATATTTATTTTTAAAGAATATATACAAGTTCAATTTCAATAAAAATGATGGGAGAATGTTTTCAGAGTTGATTTTGATACTAGATAAAATCTATAATCTGAGAGGGGGGAGGGAGATAAGGCGTTTTATATTTTTTGTTCTATTTTTTTGGGCTTTGGTGTTTCTGAATAATGATGTTGCATGTTAGCTATGAAGACGAGTGGAAACGTCATATTATTTATTCAAGAGTGATCTTAGCACCTAAACCTTCTAAAGTAGCCTTCATCTTTTCAGCTTCATCCTTTGAAACATTTTCTTTTAAGATTTTAGGAGCTGATTCAACGAATTTCTTGGATTCAACTAATGATAATCCTAATAAAGCTTTAACTTCCTTAATAACCTTTGGTTTTGATTTTGGATCGAATGAATCCAACTTGATGTTGAAAATAGTCTTTTCTTGAACTTCTTCTTTAACTTCTTCAGCTTCAACTGCAGCAGCAACTGGTGCAGCAGCACCACCTGAACCTGCGCTGAAGTTGATATCAGGAATATTCAATCTAGTTTTCAATTCTGAGATCAAACTTGAAGTTTCTAACAAAGTTAATGTAGAAATTTGGTCAACTATTTGGGCAATTTTTGGATCAACAGGTGCTGATGCTGATTCAGTAGCACTAACGGTAGAATTTAATCTTTTAGAAACGACTGATGGTATAGCTCTTAACCTAAGGATAGATCTTGTTGATTGTCTGATCATTGCGGATGACATTGTTTTGTTGTGTATTGGATATCCTGTCCTGTATTAATATATCTACAAAATCAAAATAGTGTGGAAGTGAATTGAAATAAATCACACAGTCTTCTAATTGTCAATATGCTAGTCCTGTTGGTTGATCATCATCCACCACTGAGACGAGACGAGACTCGCAGCTCTGAAAATTTTTGGAGAATTTCAGCATAAAATGGATGTACAATGTGCTTGTCAGTTACGCGCATTGACTGACTGGACTGGTTTTCTCAGCGACGAGACTGTTAGTGTCATCAGACCTGGTTGTTAAACCTACAAGATCAAGATCAAGCTTAGACTATTAGTTCAAGATCATTACCAAGGTACTTTGAATCGGTCCAGGTTATCATCAACTAGTCTCTCTTTTAAGCATGTCATTCAGATTCTGTGCAGAATGGTAAGTTTAGCATCCTCAATTACTTCCCAGTAATATTCTATCTAAAATTGTTCAAGCTTACTAACATCTTTCTGGATCTTATCCTACCCCACATCTATCAGCAATAATATGCTTTATCCTAAAGAGGACAAAGAGAACAAGAGACTACTTTATCAATGTAGAAATTGCTCTTACTCTGAGTTGGCAGACAACTTGAAAGTCTATAGACACGAGTTAATCACGAATATTGGTGAAACTGCAGGTGTTGTTGAAGATATTGGTTCAGATCCAACTTTGCCTAGATCTGATAAAACATGTCCTCAATGTTCGAATAAGGAATGTGTCTTTTTCCAATCACAGCAAAAGAGAAAGGATACAAGTATGGTTTTATTCTATGTCTGCTTAGAATGTAAGAATGTGTTTAGAAGTTGAAAACAAATTGTCTCTATGAGATCTTGCTGCTTCAAAATAACAAATTGATTTGGAACAAGATTGGGAATTTGGCTCAGCTTCATGATAGTTTGTTTGTCCCTCGAGTATTGAAGTGATTTTCGTTGGGAAATAATTGTATACTAGTTAAAAATAATAATGTGTTTTGTGAATTTTCTTGAACTTTGTCTTTGGAATCATTGTATGTTTGGATTAGAATGATGTTGATTCAGCATCACTCGTTTGAAGTAAAACAGAAAGGTTAAACCCTCTGAGGGATTCTTACAACCTTTGTATCAGGAGTATAGGAGAGGGGCTTAGAGGTAACTTAGTAGAGTGTCAGTGACTGCTGATTGTAGATTTGGTTCTTACCATATAAGAAACTATTATGGTAGCCAACACTGTGGGGAGACAGATCAATTCATTAGAAGGAATGGTAAACAGTAATAAACAGTAATAATCATCTGGGACAAAAAAGGGGCAGATTTGGAAGCCTCACCAAATACGGATTACGTGCGTGTCTTTGAAATTAAAAGTACATCATATTAACGAATGATTGATTGAAAATAAGTAAACCACAGAAAAACAAAAACAGAAAAGTTGATTAATTAATTAATTATCCCCAAACACAAAAATAAATAAACTGATAAAATGAGTAAAGAAAGTACAAACCGAGAACCGAAAAAAAACGTCTAACACAATTAAACGAAAAGGATAACCAAGAGCAAGAGAGAGATTAGTTTGAAAAAAAAAGTAGTGCAACGACACCACTAAATGAATAGCAAGTAAAATTAAACAACTCTAATAGAAGGGACCAGTGGGTGAAAAGAGAAAAAACCAACAATGATCATTATATTATAAATAAAATTGGTGGAAATTTGAAGCACCACTACCAGTACTCGAACCAATCAATGATCCATTACCACCATTCACATTAATACCCAATAATGAACCGTTCCCTGTGCTGGTTGGAACAGAACCTGATGTGCCTCTTATAGATTGAAGGGAACCTTGGAAGGAATTCGTTAATGATGGTAGCATGATCTTTTCATTTGTTCCATTAGCACTATTAGATCCACTTATACTATTCGAATTACTATTCGAGGTTGTAGTATAGTTGAATGAAAAATTGTTTGCATTGCCGGTATTATTGTTAGCGGATGAATTCGTCAAGTTATTACTTGGTGAGCTTATCCCAGAAGTTGGTGAACCGGTGTGCTTCACACTTGCATTAGAGTTGAGCATACCTTTCAAAGCTGTCATGATTTTGTAATATGTATCCTCTTTAACAGAATCATTGACAGAGGTTGAAGCATTAACATGTAACAACAGATTGTTTATTTCAATATGAAGCAAGTTCAACTTTTGAGCTTGTTGCTGTTGTTGTTGCTGCTGTTGCTGTTGTTGTTGTTGTTGTTGTTGTTGTTGTTGTTGTTGTTGTTGTTGTTGTTGCTGCTGTTGTTGTTGTTGTTGTAATTGCTGATGATGCTGATGGAGTTTTTGACCTCCAGTTAAGGACTGGTTACCACTAACACTGCTATTGCTTGAGATTGCATTGTTGTCTGAAAAAGAAGGTCTAGGAGATGAGGAAGAGGAGGAAGTTCTTGAACTTACCGTATCGTTGATAAGCTGTTGATTTTGTTGACTGAAGTTGCTAGGTAAAGGCAGTTGGAATTTGAGAATTGGTGGTGAGAATTGTTGTTGATATTGATTTTGTTGCTGTTGTTGTTGCTGCTGCTGCTGTTGTTGTTGTTGTTGTTGTTGCTGTTGATTCGTACCTTGCTGGTTTGTACCTTGCTGGTTGTTCACCGTTTGAGCAGCCATCAATAAGGAACTAGTTGGACCGAAATTCAATCTCTTTGGATCTTGCTTCTTATCAGCACTATTGTTAGTCAGAGATGAGATGACTGATTTAGAGTTATTACTCAAAGAGTTGTCAACCGATGGAGAAGCATTCATTGAGGAGATACTAGGGGATTGTGATTGATTCACAGGATAAATCGAGTGATTATGCTGATCATTAACCACAACTATGGACCATTTTTTTGCTCTCAGTGAGTAATTAGCTCTAATTCTAAATGGACAATTATTCTTATGTCTCTTGTTTGTGTCTTTGAAAGGTAATTTAGTTTTGCTATTCTTTCCTCCAGGACTAGCAGCAAAATTATGATTGTTCTTACATTTGAAAACAATCTTGGTATCATCTGATCTTTCAATCACAATGTTAATACCCTTCAATATCAAATGAGAGTGTAACCAAGGCTTGATTTCTTGTTTGTCATCAAAAAGTTTCTTTTCAGAGATTAAAGGTTCAGTCATCCTTTGATAGCTTGATGAAGAAGGTAAGTTGATTGCAGAAGTAGTCATCACTGAAGGTGGAGTCTGTAACTGATATTCCATCTTGATTTGAATAGGGGGTATAATAAATAGTATTTATACTGGAAATTATTTATTAACTGTAAACTGTAATCTGGGGTGCACTTTGAATAGAGCTATGATGAAAAAAAAACTATAAGAGGGTGTGTATCTTTTTTTCTCAGGGTGTATCACGCTAAGTTGTCTGCAATGTAAATGTAAGTCCCCTTTATTTAGCACGTGATAGAAAAATGATTATTATTGAAGTGTCAAAGAATATAGATAAATAAAAAGACAGAAAACAGGCTAAGACATAGTATATTTTTTAATTTTGATAACCACCAACATACAAGTACACTTATATATATTTATAATAATTCCACCTGAAGAGGAGCAACAAAAAGAAACTCACAAACAACTTGATTGTCTCGCAAAAGTGACCAAAAATGCCAAACAGACACAGAAGAGGGGAAGGTGATTACCAGCGTGCCCCACTCACACTCGCCTGTCTCGGATTCCGCTGCGGGCAGACAGCTATCCGCACCCCTACCGCCGCTTTAGGGGGTTTACTGCGGGTGCGGGTCCGCCTCTCTAACCTTTATGCTTATAAAATTGCGTCGATAGTCTTCGTCATTGCACCCTCAAGCCTGAGTCAGCACGGAGCACGGAACGGCAACTTGTAATAGCCACTCATATCACATGATTCACATCCGCTGTACCTAGAATTTGACACTATGTGAATATGATACATATATACATAGATATCATCTTTCGTAGTTGAGTCTTACAAAGATTTTATCGTAATCTATAAGATCTCTTTTAAGTTGGTGGGTTTGATGTACGCATTCACTCAAACACATGATTACTTACAGCTAAAAGACGTCATTTCTCTCTAGAACATTTCTCTGTAAAAACTTCATCACTCACTCCGTATAAATCGCTCTATTGTTGGTTACACCACTAAGAGAATTGGACTTTTCAAAGTCCGATCTAGTAACGGGTAGATTGCTACTTCATAGATCCGACTTAGTACAAGGCTAACAAACCATAACGCTAGTCATCATTGTCCCTTTTGATTCCTACTTCCCCGTTGTATTCAATCAGATGATAATTTTTCCGGTTTCATAGAAGATCAAAATCATCTGATCTCTAGATTCCTCGTCGTCTCAAAACATGAGACTCTGTGTTTCGATGAATCGCACACTTGTATGAAGAACGGCAAGGGATGGTTTATGCATGGTAATAAATATATAAACGAACACATATCCGTCTCGAGATGTTACTGATATCTTTAACGATTCATTTGATAAACTCGTTCTTTTTTTCAAACTGACACCCCCTCTTTAATTCTCAAGCCAGGTTCGAAATCTTGAAGTGAAAGCCGCAGTCTGGAAATCACCCCATTCTTTTATCACGTCCCTATTGCTTCAATTCGTCCCTCTGGAAATAACAAACGGACTCCGGGTGTGGGTAACTCAAACTACCCGTTTGTGTGTGGTTTTTTGAGTCCTGTGAATGCGATGGTGCACCACGCACCACGGAGGTGCCTCTGCTTCCATCGGTTTAGCCTAGGGTGTGTAATTTGTCGGCTGTGTATATGTATATTTATGTACCTCTTTACAATGTCATACTTTTAATGGTGTTGAGATATCTCGACTTTGAATGTCATTGAACAATCATGAACAGTATATTTGTATTTGCTCAGGTAACAGCTCCATAAACCCATTTGTAATCACGGATTATGTTGCACATGAGTTACATCAATGCACACGATGTGATACTCAACGAACTTCTCGAGACTTGCCCGGGTGGGGTGTTGAGCAAAAACGGGTTGGTGTCGAAAACATCCTTTGGGTGGAATATCACTTGTCGGGGGTATTTATACTGCCTCTCAGGCTTTACACCTGATAAACGCATCAACTAAGTATCATATGCTATTCCCGTCTCTACATGATAGTAAATAAAAACAAAAAACATGGGGAAACACCCCTCTTTCTTTCACATCTTGAGATCTTTCGTTAATGCTCCTTTTTTTTAACCCCCCCCCCTCCTTCACGCCCCGTTTTTTTTTCGCCATGTGGCTGAATCCCTTATATTGAAAGGGTCTTGCATGTAAATATAGTTGCTAGAATCAACTTGATGGGTTTTCAACACTCTTGATTCAATAATCGACTTTGGAGTATGATTCGGGCTGATTTATGCATTCACCTATTTCAGAAGTACATCATAGAGAGGGGGTGAACAAATAATAAACGGTGAGAGGGGTATACATCATCACTTCGCGATGGGTTTTAAAACCACACACCTACGCGGAGAGGAGGGGGTTCTCTCGATGTGTGTGTTTTTTTTTTTTTCTTTTGGTAGCAGACGTCTGAAATTTTGCTTTCGAAGATATGCTGCAACTGTAATTTAGAATGATTTTCTTAGAAGTCACCACATACAACAGTTTATATCTGGTGACATAGGTTATAGATTATCAAGAGAGTAAACTAGTTCATAATCCACTATATAGAATCGTATAAAAATCTCATCTTGGGGTTCGATTTGAGTGAAAACCTTTAACTTCGGTGGTACCCCGACTTTCAGGAAACAACCCCACACATGGAGAAAATCAAACATCATAGATAGTGATAGACACCTACCATATTTCTGTGTTTATCTTTGGGTATGTTTTTTTGACAAAAGAGGGTCATCTCGTAACTGTTCGAAGGATCATTATGCTGACTTCCTCTATGGCTTCATCGTTCTGTATACATT
This sequence comes from Ogataea arabinofermentans, assembly GCA_001661425.1. Classification (NCBI taxonomy): domain Eukaryota; kingdom Fungi; phylum Ascomycota; class Pichiomycetes; order Pichiales; family Pichiaceae; genus Ogataea; species Ogataea arabinofermentans. The sequence continues at coordinate 529,761 of KV453853.1, forward strand.
GGTTTTAATAATTGTATGTGTTACTCTGGTTATCTGAACGCATTTTGCATAGAGTGTTCTTTATTGATGGTTGAACCCCCCAAGACTTTAATCCGTGGAGAACTAATTGTTCCTAACTTTGGCGAGTACACTGACGGGCAAAAAGTAATAGTCCCGCTCTTAAATTTTGATCACTCACCCCAAAACGGGCTTCTACCTCGGAGTCTAAGTGGCGGTGGGGTGAAGGGGGTGTTGTGGGGGTAGAAACTTGCAACTTTCAAGACGGAGATGAAGTACAGAACAGATTATAAGGTTGAACTTCTTCATTTTTTCTAAACAGAGAAAAACAGACATCAGCCATATAGTATGCAAAGGGTAGAATACGATCTCCATTGTAAGGCTGAGAATATCTGCCTTCGGAAAAAACACTGTCTTTTACAGTTCTCACCCCTTCACTAACCTTCATCAACGGAATACTCAAAACGGAACAACAGATACGCTTCGTTAATATTCACTATAGCCCACACAGAAACCCTCATCTAGGTAATTACTAATAGCAGCTACTTGGCTTTGATTTGTATTATTTCAACTATGACAATGTAGTATAAATCGGCATTTGAGTAATAATCACCGAAGTAACCAGGAAGGAGTCCTGTATTCCGATTGATCAATTGGGACCTGAGAAGTCCGAACTCAACCTCCGACTAAACCCCGCCCGTTGAGTGACTGTGTGCTAGTGCGAGAGAAACTTTCTACTCCGGAGCGCACCACACAGGGTACAAAAAAAATATGCCCCGCAACAATTCCCGATAGCAGTCCGAAGTTCTCACAAGCTCTCACTAAATTCATGTAATACCTGACTTACTGGTTTTAGTGCTGTCTCATCTAGTCATCTATATCTTGTTCAATATATTTGAATTATATACAAGCTACTATAAGCATAACAACATGCTTTTACATGAAAGCTCTATATTCATTACAAACTGCTGGATGGTTGGGGTGTGCGGAGAATAGGGGGGCAAGCGAAGTGGGGGGGCAGAGGGGAGAATTCATACACATTCGCACGCCTAATGATTTCAACCCTGCTGGATAAGGTACTGAACTTGGTTAGCTAAATTCAACATACGGACAATACAGCACAATATGATCATAATGATTCAAGAATTCAGAAGATCTTCAGAAAAGTGCATTGTTGGGAGGGGAAGGGAGGGGATACGTAGAGGGGATTTTTAGCAGTTGTGGCAGCTCACTCGTATTAGATTTGGTAGCAACGGTGCGCTGCGTTTGCACTTATTCCATTTTCAAATAACTTCTTAGATTTTAGTTGAAGACTTGAACATCCTCACTGTTTACTGAAAGCGATTAATTATACTTAGTGTTTTTTTGTTATGTATTCAACTAATTAATTATACAGGCGATTAAATAGATAGTTTATGATTAGTTTATGGATGGCAGCAAGTATATTACAATGCAAATGGATGCAATTATCTTCTTCCACCTCTTCCTCCTCTACCACCTCTACCACCTCTTGAACCTCCACTAGACCCACCTCTACCACCTCTTGAACTTCCACTAGATCCACCTCTACCACCTCCGAATCCTCCTCTGGAACCACCTCTTGAACTTCCTCCTCTTGATCCTCCACCTCTACTTGGTCTAGCATTCTTTTCCATTCTTTTCTCTTTGGATTCTCTCTCTTTTCTGATTTGTTCGGTAGTTTTGATTTCATTCTTTTGGCCGTTAGCTTTCCAACCTTTAACAACAACACCACCTTCAACTGCCTTTTTGACTTTTTCAAGTTGAGTGTGATAATTATCTCTTTTCTTATCAGGAAGTTTTGGTGCTTTGAGTTGACTATGTTGGAATTTACCACCAATTTTTTTACCTCTTAATTCAGAATTAAATCTATTGTTGGTTTCATTGGCACCAGCTCTAAAGCCACCAACATTATGATGAGATTTCCAATCTTCGAATTTACCTGATCTATAAGAAGCTGGGATTTTTTGACCGGATTCACCAATGATATATTTCTTATCATCTTGAACCTTCATATAGTTACCTTTCTTTCTATCCCATTGAACTTTAGGAGCTTGTTTATGAACTTGAACTTTATCATCTTCAGCATCAATATCAAAGGCAGCAGTATTAGCTGCATTAACAAACCCAGTATCAAGTGATAATTGTTGATCTTGGATAGATGAAGCAGGAGCATAATGAGGTAAAAAGAAGTTTGGATCCTTGTATGATTTCTTTGTCTTTTTACTGTTTAAAACTTCATCACCATCTTCGAAATTGTTCATTAATTCTTCTTCATTGACACCATAACCAACTTCATTATCATTATTCTTCAAAACTTCATCTTCAAGAGTATGTGTTAAACCTGCAATTCTTTCCATTTCAAGTAATTCTCTTCTTTTCTCTGCTTTTCTTTGAACTGGAGCAATCTGTCTTCTTCTTTTGTTCATCAAGTCCATCAAAGAATCATCTCTTTTACTGAATTCGAAAACAGTTTCTTTAACATTTCTATTTTGCAATTTGGCAAGGAATAGATTCTTCTCTAATTCTAAATTCTTACCAAATAATAAATTCTGTTCATCCCAACCCATATTAACAATTTCTTTTGCTCTTCTTAAAGATTCTTGAGATGCAGCGGTTCTTGTTCTGAAGTACAACTTTTCAGCTTTTTCAGAAACAGATTTCATCAATTGTAAATCATAGTTATGTTTCATGATTGTTTCATAAGTTTCTTGAATTCTTTCAATGTTTGCTCTTGGAGCAGATCCAAGAACTAATCTATCAATATATGAAGGTTTAGGTTCTTCAAAACCATACAATGAATTGTCATGTTCACTCTCCCATTTTTTTCTCAATATTTCAACTTTTTTATCATGCATTGGAGACAAGTAAACTTTTCTACCTAAAAAGATTTCCAAATCTAAAAGGTAAGGTAATTCAGATTCATTGACGATAGAATATGCCCAACCTCTATTACCAGCTCTAGCTGTTCTACCAACTCTATGAATGAATATCTTAGAAGATGAAGGTAATGAGTAATTGATAACATTAGCCAAAACAGGAATATCAATACCTCTAGCTGCAACATCAGTAACAACTAAAATTGGGCAAAGTCCCATTCTGAAATTCAATAGTTGTCTTCTTCTAGCATATTGATCTAAAGAACCATATATATATGATGTTGCATAACCTGCATCTTTCAAGATATTTGTAACGTATTCAACATGATGCTTGGTGGGCACAAAGACAATAGTTGAAAATTTAGATGGCAATTCATCAGCTTTTGGTAATCTTTCTCTTTTAGGGAATTTTCTCTTTCTTCTTCTTTCCCTTTTCTTATCTTTACTATCATCTTCTAAATCTTCATCGGATGAATCAGCTTGATTATTTGCATTATTCAATTTTGCTAATTCTTCAGGTGTTGCAAGAGGCATTTTAATGACTTCTTCAAGTAAATTTAATAAATTAGCTTCTCTTTCATTTCTTTTTGTTGAGATGAAACACATTTCTAATTCATCAGAAACTTTAGATTCAGAATCTAATCTAACTAAAACAGGATTAGTTAAACCAGCTTTAGCAAAATCAACTAAAGATCTAGGCAAAGTTGCTGAAAATAATAATGATTGTCTCTTTGGTGGTAATGAAGCTAATAATTCATTCAATTGTTCTGCAAAACCCATTTCAAATAATCTATCAGCTTCATCATAAACGATATATTCAACAGTTTTCAAATCTAATTGCATTTCAGTTTTCAAATGTAAAAATCTACCAGGTGTAGCAATAATAACATCAGGGTTTGACATCATGGCACCAAATTGATCTTCTAAAGAATCACCACCAATCAATAATAATGATCTTAAATCTGAACCTTTTGAAAATTCTTTCATTTGTTTATAAGTTTGTAAAGCTAATTCTCTTGAAGGTGATAAGATAACGGCTCTTGCACCAATTTTAGCAACATGAGTTTTCAATTTTTCAACTAATGGTAATAAGAAAGCAGCAGTCTTACCTGAACCTGTTCTAGCCATACCAACAACATCCCTACCTGACATAATTAAAGGTATTGTTTTACGTTGAATTGGAGTTGGTTGTTTATAACCTTTCTTTGCAATATTACTCAACACAAATTTGGAAATACCAAATGAAGCAAAAGTACCAGTCTTGGCTTTCTTAGCATTTGTTGGATTGATATTTGCAAAATATTCCATATCTGTTTTACCATCCTCTTCTTCATTATCACTTAATTCTAGTAATGGGAAACTATTATCTTTAGGTTCAGGTTTCTTCTTAATTGTGGTGGTGGCTGGTTCTTTCTTTTGTTTCTTCTTTGATGGTTGTGCTTCTTCTTGTTCATCATCATCATCACTACTCACAATCTCATCTTGTAAATCATTCTCAGATTCATCTCCTGAATATTCATCTGATCCAGAATCTCCATCATTGTCTAAGTCACCAGAGACTAAATTGGAAGCGATATCGTATTCTTCCTCGTCACTACTACTCATTGCTTCTTGCTACGATAATACTGATAAAAGCTAATAATAATAAATTCATACAATAGGGGGGTCAAATTTAAATAAAAAAAATACAAATATATTTTTTAAAGAGGAAAAAAAAAAAATTTCAAGTGCAGTCAAATTCGTGTCATTAAGAAAACAAGGCAGTGTTATATATAGCACAGCCCAGATTTGATATTTATTGTTCCTGTTAAAACACTTTAACTAACTAGCTAACTAATAACTAATGATTTGCTTACAGATTGTTGATTTAATCACGGTCACGGTCACGATCACGGTTATAAGGATGGTATCCTCCTTTTCTACTTCTCTCGCCTCTTCCTCCTCTTCTTTCACTTCTTCCTCCACCACCGCTTCTACCTCCTCTACCGTATCCTCCTCTACCACCTCTACCTCTATCTCTATCCCTATCTCTGAAACTACTTCTTGGATTCTTAGGACCAGAAGGTAAACTGACAGAAGTTTCTTGTGGATTAGGAACATCATCATCATCTCCATTTTGTCTATCTCTATTATTATCATCGTAATTGTTGTTGTTGCTATTGCTGTTACTGTTTCTGTATTGTCCGTCATCATTTGGTGAACCTGATGATGAATCTTGTTGTTGGCCTTGTTGTTGATTGAATTGTTGTGCCATTGGGTTCATACCACCTTGAGCTTGCATTTGCATCCAATATTGTTGCATTTGTTGCATTTGTTGCCAATATTGTTGCATATTTTGTCCATACATATTACCTGATTGATCACCACCATACATTTGTTGCATTTGTTGTGATTGTTGGAAACCACCATTTTGAGGATTATTAAAATTGTTGCTCATACCATTATTGAAATTATTTTTATTTTGTTGTTGTAAATTTCTTGGTTCTGCTCTTTTAATTTCCATTTGTTTACCATGAAACATAACATATTTATTTTGAGTAACTCTATCAAGAGCATCAGGAGAATCATAAGTAACAAAACCATAACCTCTAGATCTACCAGTATCTTTATCAAGCATCAATTGAGAGTCGATGATAGTACCAAATTGTTGGAAATATTCTGTAAAATCTTCATGAGTAACATCTGCAGCAATACCTCCAACAAAAATTTTACCAGTTTTTTCTTGTTCTTCTTTAGGAATAGCTCTCTTTGGATCAATCAATTTACCATCTAAGATATGAGTTTCGGCAACAACTTTATCAACACTTTCAGGTGAAGCAAAAGTTAAGAATCCAAAACCTCTTGATCTACCAGTTGCTGTATCTTTCATAATGGTTAAATCAATAAGTTCACCATATTTAGAAAAATACTCTCTCATACCATCCTCTGTAGTTTCCCAATTTAAACCACCAATAAACATTTTACCTCTATCTTTACTGTGAATATCAGCTTTGACACTATCTTTGAAATCATTATTGAAATTACCACCGGTTTGAGGTTGGAAGCTTTGATTGTATTGTTGTTGTTGTGGAGGTAGTGGTTGCGACTGTTGAGGTGTAATTTGATGTTGTTGTTCTTGTTGTTGTTGCTGCTGTTGCTGCTGTTGTTGCTGTTGTTGCTGTTGCTGTTGGAACATTTGTAGAGTGGCCATTGCATCAAAAGCAGCTTGGTTCTGTGCTTGTGGTTGGGCTGCAGGAGGAGGTGGAGGAGGTAACGAAGTTGGGGTAGAATCTTCAACCTTTGAAGTAGTTTCATTAACTTCTTGAGGTTTGGGTTTTTCCACAACTGGAGTTTGTTCTTCATCATCGTCATAAATATCATCGAAAAGAGCTTCGTCGTCGTCGAAAGTAGACATTTTTTGTAGTTTATATGTATATAACTTATAGAGAGCTGATATAAATGGAATTGGCTTGTTTGCTTTCTTCTTTTTTTTTTTGTGGTGTGTGTTATTGGTCTTTACTATAGAATATAGGTAAGTATATTCTTTATGATTTGAATTTGACTGTTAAGTATAATTAAATCAAATAGTTTATTAGTGGATTATTTCCTAACTTTTTTTTTTTTTTCTAACTTCTATTTCTAATAATAATATTATATAGAACTAAAATTAACTAATAAACAACTAAATACTTGTATTGAAGTAAAACGATCTGACAATAATTCTTTCTAAACTAGAGAAAAAAGGGAATGTACAGATCTAACACTTGGTAGTATTTAAGTAAACTTCTTCTCAATCAAAAATTAACAAAATAAGTAATTGCGTAATTGCAATTGTCGTAACTTTTAGAACTATTAAAGAGTAATCTCTCTAGAGTACCAAATATCAAATATAGTATTAATATCTACTAATACAATATAAGATAATAAAAGACAAGGCAATTCAATGTGGTGGCGGGCAATTAACACATTCAAATAGTGAGATTGAACGAAGTTTTTGTTGTCGAGAACTGTTTATTTGACCGGTCTTTGAAATTGGCAGTTTCATAATATTATTTGGTGTATGGATGTTCTAATTATATCTTATCTTGTGATTGCCCTCTTTTGTTTCAGTGTGAAGGTTTGTTTTTTATTGTCTTGTGCTGTTAAGTTATTGGGTTGCTTATTGATTGATTTAGGTAGAGTGAAGTTCTAATGACTTTTAGTTATTCAGTACTTCAGATATGATACAACCAAGTGACAATCAATTAGTAGGGTTTCAATTCTCCTCAAAGGGTAGAACAATTCACAGAACTTGGTTACAAAGTAGGTAGTATTTTATTGTAACATTGTTCAAGTAAAGCATGGTTGAGATGTTTCAATAATGGTATATTGTTAAAGAAGATAAGAAAGAATATAAAATGTATAATTTCTCACGTAAAGACTTAGGGCAAGTGGGGAAAGAGCATTGTTGTTTCAAAAGCGAGAAAAACAGCAACTGTTAAAGTATCTTGTCTTCCAATTCATTTTTACAATCTTCACAGCTACTCTTCTTGGTTTCAACTCGCTTGATCAATAGTCATCATTTAAATGATTGAAATGAATTCCATTACGTTTGTTTTACCTTTATATGCGTTGCTTGGGCAATTATTTTCATGATACCCATTCCATTTCTCTTAGTTCGGTCAGTTATATCATCTCACACACCATCGGTCTTCAACACCATCCCTTTGAGCAACGTGATGTCGTAGGAATCAGTGACTGAGAGAGTGTTCAGCGTATATAAGAATACAACAACAGCACAAATGTCATAAGATCTCAGATCTTAAATTTTAAAAGTCGTGCTGCGAAGAATAAATTATTTTCAAGCTGAAAAAAAAAAATATTAAAAAAAAATTCAACTTTAATCATACAAAGGGTTAATACAGTTCATTTTATTGATAGATCAACAATAAATATAACAAAGATGAAGGAATATCTTATATATTTAGCACAGTCACATACGAATTTCCGTAAAGCTGAATTAGAATCATTAGCAGAATTACATAATATCAAAGTTGATTTATCAACACATGATGAGTCAAGTCCATTTATGATAGTGAAACTTGAAAACGATCAAGATGCATATAATTTAATAAGTAGAAGTATATTAAGTAAAGGAATATATGAAGTATGGGGTACTGGTAACAATTTAGAGGAATTACATGAATCAATTCAAAAAGAATCAAAACAATATTGGGATACATATATGAATACAAGTTTTAAATTTGATAATATTTCATATCAAGGAGGTAAAAAATCACGTAATGAACAACTATCATTATTTGAATCCTTTTCATATTTGGCATTTCAAGGATTAATTAAAATGAAAAAACCTGATCAAGTTTTCGTTATATTAGAAAATTATGATATAATTGATAAGAAACCATCACCCAAACCAAATAAGATGTATTTTGGTAGACAAATAAATTTAAGTGCTAGATCTAATGGAATTTTAGATGAATATGAGATTTCAAAAAGACCATATTATGGAACAACAACATTTGATGCAGAATTAGCATTATTAACATGTAATATATCACAAATTAAAAAGGGACAAATAACATATGATCCATTTGTTGGAACAGGATCATTTTTAGTATCTGCAGGATATTTTGGATCTTTAACATTTGGATCAGATATTGATTTTAGATCATTAAAGGGTAAAAAGTTGAAAAATGGTAGATTAATTGATAATTTTAAAAAATATAATACATTAAATATGTTTGGTGATGTATTATGTATGGATTTTACAAATAATTCATTTAGATCAAATTTCAAATTTGATAATATAATTTGTGATCCACCATATGGAATTAGAGAAGGTTTAAAAGTATGTGGTACAAATAATGAAATTAGAATGAAAGGTAAAGAAAATGTTATAATTGATGGTGAATTAGCATATTTAAGAAGAGATTATGTTCAACCTAAAAAAACATATTCATTAGATTTATTATTAGATGATTTATTAAAATTTTCAGGTGAAAGATTAAATATTGGAGGTAGATTATCATTTTGGATGCCTGTTGCAAATGATGAAGATATACCTACATTAATACCACATCATGAAAATTTAGAATTAACTTTCAATTTAGTTCAAGATTTTAATAAATGGTCTAGAAGATTACTTGTTTATGTTAAAAGGGATGATAGTTATAGAGGTCGTACTGTTACTATTGATGATAGATTGGTTAGTAATAATTTCAGAGATAGATATTTTACTGGGTTTTCTCCAAATAAGAGAGATCAAGGGAGATGATAATGGTATTAGTACTAATAGAAACGACGCATAAATATATATCGATGATAATGATAATAATTGAATACAAATAGTAATAGAAATGATAACGCATAAAATGAAAAATACTTAACGTAATGAAGTAGAATACCAATTCATTTTTAAAAAATGATTAAAAAGATATATTAACTAATAAAAGCATACAATATTATTTTCTTTTAAGTATATATAATCAAATAATTTATTCGTCATCTTCAGCTTCCAAAGTTTGGGCAGCAATACGATCTAAATCTCTTTGACCGTTTTCAGAAATTCTTCTACCACCTTTTGGTGAGATTTCTAAAACACCGATTTTTTCTAAAGCTTGTAAAGCTCTTCTGTTAACTGAACCTGAAGCATCAGTATGTTTACCTGGTTGACCACCTCTGTTTTTGGAACCACCGTACAATTTGTTTAAAGCACCAACACCAACTTGTTTTCTTAGGTAGATATGTCTAGCAACTGAAGCAGCTCTCTTATAGAACCAGTTTTCAGCTTCTTGTGGTGGTAATTCATTACCTGCTGAAGTCTTAACTAATTCAACATAACCTGGAACTTCCAATTTACCTTGTCTTTGCAAGAATTGGGCGTAAGCGTTGATGAAATCTTGAGCTGGAACGTCTCTATATTAATTAAATGATTTATGTTAGTATATCTAAGAACATTTTTTTTGATATTTGGAAAAAATGGGTAGGTGTTTGTCCAAGAGTCAAAATGTACTGCAACGTTGATGTTTGATGGTGTTTGGAGGGATATATGAGGAGTTTAGTGGATGGATGGATGGATAGATGGATGGATGGATGGTTGGTGTACTTTATAAATAAATGAGTAAAGTTTTATGTGACATGGTTCGATCATTTGTGAATCTGTGAATAGATGCAGTGGTTTATGATGTCTGTGTTTGTCTGCTTTTCATGCTCATACCTGTGAGTGGGATTTTTCGTTGTATTCTACTGTTACAATGATATAATATCTGTCTGTCAATCTGTTTAAATGACTTCAATATATCTAGTAATTTGGGTATAACTCAACACTGGATAATGATGTAAAATAACGGTGTTTCAATTATTTCAGTAATTCCCTTGTATTAAATGTTGTATATTTCACTGATTCATAACTTCTGTTGTATTTTATTTTATTTTATATCTCCCTCCAAGTTTGGTGAATTAAATATAACGTTGCAAATCACGATGTTGTATATATCTCTTGTACATTGAAACGACAATACCCATTTGAATGGTGATTAGTTACCTACCTAACTGAGTAACCTGGCATCTTGATAATATATATATATGTTGTGACGGTATACGATAGATCTTATAAAATCACTTATAATAATACACTGTATACTACTATATAATCAAGTTTTTTTTTTTTCAAAGCTCTCTCGCTCAGCTGGACTGAGTGAACTGAGTGAACTGAGTGAGTGCACCGAGTGAGCGCACTGAGTGCACACAGAATCTTTGTTTCTTCGCGGCTGCTAACATTTTTACTTGGTTGATTGGCAGGATACACCTCACACCTGGTGAGTGAGTGTAGCCGGATTAGGAAAGTGCTGCTGTTTCGCAGTCACAAGCTCTACTGTTCGGTACACGACTTTTCGATAATTAATTAATGTTAGTATGTATTACATAACAAGTTACATACAATTCAACTATTATAAGCGATGAAATGAAATATATGTATTATACTAAATACAATTAGAAAATAAATAGGTTGTATATGTGATTAACTATAAATAAAATATTGATAACACATAATAATTTTAAAAAAAAACTATTAGGAAAGAAAGAAAAAAATTTAAGAAGTAACAATGAATAAAATTAATAATTAAATTAGACCTTGAAACCTCTTGAGTTTCTTCTACCTCTAGCTTTTTCGAATTTTCTACCCTTTGACATAATTCTTGGAGCTTTATGTTTGTGTGGACCCATACCAAAGTGTCTAACAGCTTCTCTAGCATTTCTTGAACCTCTGATGGTTAAAGTGTTTGAACCAGTTGGAGCTCTTAAAGCTAATTGATCTAAAGTAATAGCTTCACCACCATTCTTTAAAATAGTAGCTTTAGCACCTGCAGTAAATCTTAAAGCAGCAACTGTAGTCTTTGGGAATTGGTGTAATCTGACATCATCAGTAACGGTACCAACAACAACAACGGTCTTTTCAGAAGCACCTTGTTGTTTCAAAGCTCTAGCAATTCTAGAAACTGAAACAGGTGGTCTGTTGATCTTTGATAAGAATAAAGATCTCAAAACAATCTTGTTGAATGGAGCATCAGTACGACCTATAATAATGGAAAATAAAAATTATAAAGTTAGTAACACACTTTTTTTTTGCTTGTTTTGTTTTTCATTTTCTTTTCAAGAATATAAAATAATAGATCAAATAAAAAATCTATTAATTCTATTCTCTAAATTTGATTCTGCTCATAAAGTCGCACATAATTCATCAATAAGATGATAGCACTCGCAGAATTCGAGTTTGAGGTAAAGTCTAATACTTAAAATAAATTAAGTATCTACTTTAAACCTCCCCTAAGCGAACTGTGGTAAATTAAAACACACAAGTTCAGGTTCATTAGAAACAAAACATTCAAAAAGTAATGTTGGAAAAGATTAAACCTTGTCAACCTAATTTGATATAAGCAACAAGGAAAAATCAACCTAGAGTTAAATTATGTGTGACATTAAATAACAAGCAATAATCAAAAGTGAGAAAAAGATTTTAATATCTAAGGAAAAGAAATTGTATTCTATCATAATGGTTTCTAATTTAATACTTACGAGCTAAGAAAGAGTATAACTTAACTAATGACTTTAAGTAAACATTTTCAGATTTTGGAGCTTGTCTGTGACCAGATCTAGCGTGTTGTTTAGTGGTGTGATCTCTACCCATTTTATTAGTTTATGCTATTATTTTGATGACAAAAGTGAAAGAGTAAAAGGTAAATGATAAAGATTGAAAAAAAAACAAAGATTAAATTTTTTTTGAAAATATCTTTGACAGTGTGAGTGAATGCGAGGAAATGAAAAAGTTTCTTCTCAGTTTGTATGAGAGGGTTTTGAGATTAATTTGAGATCAGGGTTTCTGATGTCACGTGATATATAAATATAGAAAGTGCAAGGATGTATAAAAATGGATTATGATGTAATCAATGACATAATCATATATTCGGATATTACATAAGAGCTGACATAATCAGAAATTTCAATATTTGATTGAACACTTTTAATGATGATTTGATGAAGAACAGTTGGTTAATGGTTTCTACAAGGGGTTATTCTCAACTACACATATATAATACAAAACAATGGACCGTCTAAAGTATGTTTGATTTTAAAAAATAGCGCCAAATTACTTCGAACCAAATTATACTAACATGAATTTCATAGAACTGAAGAAACAAACCCAAGGGGTATACCACAGGCTAAATTCATTGATAAGATTGAAGATTTTATAAATCCTGAAAAATGTACTGATGATGATGTTTCTAATTTTTTGAAAGAATTACAAATGAGATTACAACAATATAAATTTATGGAAGAAAATAAAAGAAATACGTTAAATAATTTAAATGTTAAAATTCCAGATATTAAAAAAACGTTAGATATGTGTTTATTCATAAAGAGTAAGAAAACAGCATTTGAATCAGGTGATGATGATGTTGATGATGAAGAAGTTGAACCTACAATTGATGTGAATTATGAATTGAATGATACTGTTTACTCAACTGCTGAAATAGATGTCAAAAATTTAGATAATGTATTATTATGGTTAGGTGCAGATATAATGTTAGAATATCCAATTGATGAAGCTGTTGAAATGTTAGATTCAAGATTAAAAGCAGCTGAAGAAAATAAATCTACAACAATTGAAGATTTACAATATTTAAGATCAAATATAACAACTATGGAAGTTAATACTGCTAGAGTTTATAATTGGGATATTCAGAGGAGAAAACAATTAAAAGATAGTATTGAAGCAGCATAAATGACCTTACATATATATATAATTGAATAAATAACTTCACCTTCTAAATGTATCAAGGAATTGAGTAGTTAATGGTCTAACCGGTGTATCATCAACAGCATCTTGTTCAAGATTATCATCTGGATCATCATCATCAGCCAATTGCGCTCCTTCTGATTGTTGATTATCCTCTTGTACTAAACTATCATTATTAACCATATTTTGTATATCACTATCCAAATCACGTTGTCTTTTCCTTTTCGTTAATTGATTATATAAACATTCAATTAAACTCAATTTTAAACCTAAACAAGGTAATAAATCATTAAATACTAAACAACCAATGAAATAACCCATCATACTGGGAATTGTAGAATTTATCAAACCTTCACTTAAAAATAGTTGAAGTGCAAGTAATATAGTTATAAATTCATTTGTTAATATTATTTTGAAATCTTCACTACCCTGTTTAAGTTTGATTAAACCTCCAAAATTAAGTTCAAATTTGTATAATATAGGAGTATATTTCGTAGATGCATATATCAAACCAAAGAGAACTCCTAATGGTCCAGCAGGCATAAATAAATTTATTGATAGTATGTTATAACTAAACCACATCAAACTGAAAGTTGCAATCATATTATAAAAGAATAAAACAGTAACAATTTTCAAAAACTTTAAAGATCCGAAAACTCTCTCCAAATTCTTCAAAGTCATAACTAATAACATCACAGATACAATTACTTGTGATTCATTTTGAAATTGTAGTTGAAATATAAAAATTCGCCAATATTGCCTCCATGTATAAATGAAAGGATCATAACTGAGTATGAATAGATGTTTCAAGTCAAGCACCGATATCACTAATGGTACCACTATAAGCAATGTAGTAATCGCTGAACTGATGGGTAGATGGCTGAATCCTTTAGGTAATATCGATGACATTGTGTGTGTCTTAGTCTGTATGTAGTTGAAAGTATACCTCTACAAACAATGAAAATAGATATAACCTGTTGTTAGATAGCCACATCCATTGAAATGCCATTTGCTAATCGACGCGACTCTCATATCAGTCGACGCGTCGATTCCAACTGTATATTACGATAGGCTATCTGTGATTTACAAGGAGAGGGAGAGCTTGTTAAACAAGACAAGACAAGACAAGACAAGACAAGACAACACTAATTGTATATATGCCATTTCACATATATTGATTGGTGATAGTATATATTAAAGGCCATGTCGAGCTCTAATAACTTCTACAATCGGTTGGGACCTCAAGGAAGATCTCTTCTGACTCAAATACAGCAACAGCAACCAAATCAAACATTAACCCAACAAGATCAACTTTATAACATCACAGCACCTTCAAGACTAGATTTCTTGTTCCATGAAATAGCAAATCCAAAATCAACAACAACTCCTCAACAGATACTTTCTTACCTTGCATACTATTACCCAAAATTGAAAAATGAACAAAATGTTCAGCTATTAACTTATTCTTTCCTAAGATGTCCTCTTTTTTTCAATTCAAATAGAGTTATATCTTTCCAAGAAAATTACAAGATCATTGAATGTTTCAACTACATAATGGATAAAAAGTTTCGTGTTAGTCAACCAACTTTACCATTCTATAAATTCTACCATTCTATACTCACAGCATTGATTAGATTCACAGCATCTGATTTTGAATCTCATTGGAAAATCATACCGCTTATGGTTGGTTGTATAATGTCCATTGAAACTAGAAAAAATTATGATAGTCATCCACCACAATATCAATTAATTTCCAAAATCGATCAAAATATATTGAACCTTACTGAGAAATCATTAACTTATAGTTTCAAAAATTATCAATTAGGTAATGATCTTGAAAGTTTGAATTTGATTTGTCTTGGATGTATTAATAATTCAATATCAAATGATAAAGTGTTCACTGATATTTTGAAATTCTCACCTCATTTACCCAATCAATTATTACAGTTGATTTTCAGTTCACCTTATGGTTTGGATAATGGGAAAGTTATTGTTTCTGGAATGTCTTATTCAGTTGAGGTTGGTAATAAAGCTGTTTTAAAACATTTAGGAAATCTTGCATTGTTGTACTCTAAATTGATAAGAGTTCATCCTAACTTGGATATAAATTTGGATGATATTGATTTAGCTTTGAATAAGATTCAAACTTTTACTGAATGTCTTGTTAAAAGAAATGTTGATATTGAAGATCCTAATAACACTGATATATGGTTATTATTACGTCAAGTTTTCTTTTCTGTTGTTGTAATGTTTGAAAATCTTGTTTCTTTGTTTTTTGAAATTAATGATTCAACTTTAAATAATAGAATAATGCCTAGATTCAGTCGAAAGATTCTCACATCTTTGTTCAATATGAGTTTTATTATTGATAAAATTGGTACTGGTGGATTTGAAGCTTATAATTTCATTTATTTATCATGCTTGAACTCAATAATTGAGTATGATTTGAAAGTTGGAGAGTTATTGATTCAAGTTTGGACTTCAAATATTAATTTTGGTGAATTGGAAAGTTCATCTATTGAAAGATCTAAGTTACTCTTTGATTTGAATTTCATTGAAAGCATGATAACTATTGTCTCTGATGATTTAAAATTCAATATGATCTTACCAATAATTCACAGATTGGTTCATACTTCCAAAAATCAACCTATATTGGAAAGTTCACATTCAGTAATGTTGAAATTTTTCACAATCTTGGATACTCATTTCGAAAGCGATGATGATATACAAATAGATTATAACCTTAACATGGCTAAAATAAAAAACCAGATCCTGGATTATTTAACTTTATCATTGGATCAATTCCCTGATCAACTTTCGTTAACACAAGTGGGTATCATAGTTGAAACATTGGCTAGAATCGTTTTTCCCAATTCTATCATATATGAAAGTGATAAAGAGTTATGTAAATCAGTTTTGAATCTCATTTACAACAGATGTCAATCAACTGGAGATGATCTTGTTACAAATGAAATTTCAAATGAACAAGAAGGATTCAAATCAATTTCATCCGATTCCGAAAATGAACAAGATGATCAATCAAAACTCAAGACAAAAAGAGCATCTTTGACCTCATTGTTGATTAGAATCATTCCTTTGATCCCAATTCATGATTTTGAATGTTGGTTGAATTTAATCTATGATAATTTGATTTGCTCAACTAAAGATTCTACTGAGAAAGTGTACTTACTGGATAAGTTATGGGGATCGATCTTGGGTACGAATAAATATTATCCACAAAAGGGAAATTTGGGTATTAATTGGTGGTATGAATATGTCAATATTGAGTTTGAGGATCATAGTGCCAATATTGATCCACCACAGGTTACAAATACCGATGATAGTTTGAAACCAAAACTTTAAAATCAAACGTTCTTTTTCTTTATGAAACCAAAATTCAAAAATAATCAATAATTAATTAAAACATACGTAAAATAAACACAAAAGTAAAAAAGATAAACTATTAAATAAAACACCAGATCCCACGGGGTTTTACAAAACCAGCAAGTTATATAGCAAGGTATTGTCAAACAAAAAGACAGAAATAAAAATGAAGTAATAATTAAGAAAGATGTAGATGATGGTTTCTATATATTTGATCAGTCCTGTTCATTATCAAAGAAATCAACAACGGCACAGTTAGGATGTAAGATATAAATCATTTTAGATTTTCGTTCATTATCTTTTTTCTTTTTCAATTCTTCAATTTTTGCTTCAGCTTCTTCAGGAGTTAAAGACTCAATATTAGCATTAGCTAATTCTTCTTCAGTTAATTCAGAATTATAATCTTCTGTTGGATTAACACAAATGAGAATCTTATCTTTAACAAGTTTTCTAAGAACTTTACGAGCTATTCTTCTCTCATTCCAATATTGTTTAGATGAATTGATCTTATCTTCAATGGAGTCCAAATAATAATCAACCAAAAAGTCAGATGTACATTTACTAGCTTGTTGTTGTTGAATGATATCAACGTCATCATCGTCATCATTATCTGTTTGACTTGTTTGCGTTTCTTGTTCAACTTGACTGATCTTACGAACGAAACAGTTCATTATTTCAGCATACTTGTCATAAGGAACAGACACTTTTTGTTTCTCTGTCTCTTCTTCAACAGTTTGAGATTCACCCATTTGAGTGTCTCCTTCTTCTCTTGGATCTATATGCTGTGATCCTTCTTGTTCTTGATCATTGTCTTCGTCATCTTCTTCTTCAGGATCAGCTTCAATTTCAACATCATCTTTCTCAACTCTAATGATAGATTTTCTCAAAAGGTCATAAGCTTCAGCAACAAAAGTTGGTGTTATATTCTCAGTACAATTTGCTCTAGCTATAGCTTCAGATAATCTAATCATAGATTCAAGCTGTCTAACTGTGATTCTATAACTACTTCTACCTAAACCTTGAGCATCATCACTTCTCAACTCTTTATATCTTTCAATCAAGTAAGAACGAGCATGCTTTGTCATTTTTGGTTTGAAAGTTCTAGCATATTGAATATATCTTAACAATTGTTCTTTTGAATATGGTGGATTGATAGCATCATCTCTCAACATATGTAAATTCACAATATGATCAGCAAGTTGAGTATCGATTCTTTCATTACATTCATCCAAAACAACAAAGAAAAGATCAAATCTTGACATGATAGGAGCTGTCATTGCCAAATTACTCTTCAATCCAACTTTAGGATTATATCTACCACCAATTGGATTAGCAGCTGCTAAAATTGATGTTCTAGCATTAAGAGTTGCATGAATACCAGCTTTGGCAATTGAAATAGTTTGTTGTTCCATAGCTTCGTGAATTGCAACTTGATCAACAATATCCATCTTATCAAATTCATCAATACAACAAATACCATTATCTGCAAGCATCAAAGCACCAGCTTCAATAGTAAATTCTCCACTTTCTTCATCTCTAACAACTGATGCAGTTAAACCAGCAGCTGATGATGCCTTACCTGAAGTATAAACAGCTCTTGGTGCAAAACTATTGACATATTTTAAGAATTGTGATTTAGAAGTTGAAGGATCACCAACAATACAAACATTGATATCACCTCTTAAATTAATTCCATCAACTGTCTTTTTATGAACTCCTCCTAATAATTGTAATAAGATACCTTTTTTGACTGTTTCATGACCAAAAACAGCAGGTGCAACAGAATTGATTAAATGACTATAAATATTATCATCACCAACCATTTCTTTCAATTCATTAACTTCTTGCTCAGATAATGTATTCAAGAATAGTTCTTGTTCTTTATCAGGATCAACGTTTTGTTCACTTGCATTGTGATCATAATCATTGTTATTATCTTTTGAAACCATTGAATTAACATGAACAGCAAATAATGCAATCTTATAAGTTAAATCTCTGGCACCTAATGCTTTTAAACCAGTAATACCAGAATTTAAAGATTCAGTTGTAGATCCCATACCTCTCTGTCTCACAGCTGTTGGTTTAACACCAGGCAATCCTAGTTGTGTGACATCAGGAATAACAACTTCTGTACCTGTAAATTTACATTTATCACCAGGTTTAGCTCTTTCAACTAATTCACCTCTTAAAATAACATCCAAGATTCTTGGCATAGTACCTGTTGGAATTTCACTTGAATTTTCTTGAACTCTAACTTTTTGCCAATCTAAAAATGTAGAATTTTGAATATTTAATGTCCAATAAGCTTGATTTTCACAACTTGGATTAGGACATGAAGTTGGTTCTGTATATTTGAAACTTTGTTCAACGTTCTCAACTAAAGTCTTACACATATCACATGTGAATGCACCTTTATAAAGTTCTGGTCTGACTTCACTTGTTCTTGTAACAGTACCGGATATTGATAATAAGGTACCAATGTTATCAGCTCTCAATTCTCTAACTCTATGAGTGGTTGGCAAGTTATAAAAAGATATCTGGAAAATTCTTTCTGTGACGGATGTTTCTTCATCTTCTGCAATTCTTGCTGATCTACGAAGCAATGCAGGATAAGTTTGTTTTATAACTGTTCTTAAACCACTTAATAAATATGGAAGAAATCTATAGTATTGAGAAATAATTGCACTAGCAAGAATACCATTTTCAATAGTTAATAATTGTTGATAGTCAACATAGATTGTAGCTAAATCATAATGGGCCATTGCAGAGATTTGAGCAATGTAAACTTTACCATGAAATTCTTTATCTTCTTCTTGTATTTCTTCATCAGTATACTCTTTCAAAAATTGTTCAAAAGCTTCTTTAACTTTTTCGGCGGTTAAATCGGTAACTTTTGGAATAGAACTCAAGTCTCTTCTTCTTCTCATAGCTTGAGGAGTATCTTCTTCCATATCTTCATCTTGTTGATGCTGTTGCTGTGGTTCATTTAATCCTTGATGGATATCACTAATGATATTCGAAGTTTGGGTACCAAATCCTCCGGAAGAAGGTAATGGCGATGAAGCTATAGTTGCCATAGTGTATTTATCCTTTTATACAAAATTAAAGTTTCTGATACTTCTACTGAATTGAAGAGACTGCTATAAGGTAAGAATTGAAAGTTTTACGTTTAAGAACTAAGTAGTGCCGATTCAGGTTCAAGCTCAGATCGTGTTACAGGTTTTTCAAAAAAAGACGCGTCAATTCTGCGGCCACTTATTATTCCGTTTTAGGAAATAATCATTTATTCAACGGCTTATTGTCACGTTTTTCAATTTTGACAGCTCTTGTATATTTTCATCAGCCTCAATTTGACTGCACCGCCACGCTGCTGGGATTTCTCTATTGTGTGGCTGTGCAGGATGATGTTTATTACTGAAAATTTTTTTGAGCCTTCTTCTCTTTTTATTTAATGTGATAAAAGTGCTATTAATCTTTAACACTTTGTTAACTATACTAGCATCAATATAACAACACAACACAATGGCACGTAAGAAGTCAGCAGCAAAGAGGGCCAAGGAGGCAGCCGTGACAGCACCCGATGCTTCAAACTCAGCAAAAGCTTCACAACCGGAGATCATTGAATCTAAACCAGTTATTACAACGGAACAATTAAAGAAAGAATTACTAGAAGATATCAACAACAATTCTGATGATGATGAAGAATCATCTGAAGATGAGGACAATTACGGTGAGCTTTTAACGCCGGATGTTGAAGAAGGACTCAGTAAAGTTCTTACTGCCATCAAAACTGGTGACAAGTCATTGTTTGATGACAAGGTGAGATTTTTCAAAGATCCAGAAGAAGGAGCTGATATTCCACGTAAAAGTAAAGATGAAAAACCATTGTACTTGAAAGATTACCATAGAAAAAATTTACTTGATGGTAATGCTTTTGAAGAAGAAGATGGAGAAGAAAGAGATTGGAACGATGAAAAACCTTATGCTTTACAACAAAAAGAAGATAAAGAAAACTTATTATCAGAGATCAAAAATGCTTTTGATGGAGATAGTCAGAGTGGAGATGATGAAGATGAAGGTGATTTCTTAGTGAAGAAAGAAAAAAGTGCCAAATCTAAAGCAGAGGAAGAACTTGCTTTACCAGATCCAAAGGAAAATAGTGAAGAATTTTTACAAGCATTCTTAGACAGTCAGGCATGGATTCCAAAAGGAGAAGAAAAATCATCCAACAGTATGGAAGAAGATGATGATGAGTTTGATGAAGCTGCCGAAAGATTTGAGAACGCTTACAATTTCAGATTCGAAGATCCAAATGGTGCAGATATTATTTCATATGCTAGATCACAAGCTACCATGAGAAGAGAGAATACCAATAGTAGAAAGAGACAAAGAGAAAAGTTGAATGAAGATAAAAGAAAGGAGAATGAAGCGAAATTAGAATTATTGAAGAAGAAAAAGAGTAAAAAAGTTAATGAAGTTATGAGTAGGTTAAAACAAATCAGAGAAGCAGTTGGTGAAGACGTTCCAGAAGAAACAATCACTAAAGTGTTTGGTGAAAGTTTACTAGCTGATGAGTTTAATGTTGCTGATTGGGACGCAAAAATGGCCCAAATCTTCGATGAACAATATTACGATGCTGGTGATAAGAAACCTGAATGGGATGATGATGACGAACTCATGCAAGGCTTCAAAGGTGACGAATCAGATAAGTCTGATGATGATGAGGAGGAAGTTTATGCTGATGCTGATCAGACCGAAGAAAAAGAAGAAGCTGAAGTTGAAACAAAGAGCACTGAATCCAAGTCAAAGAGATCAAAAAAGAAAGAAGAGAAGTTGTCTAGTAAACAAGGAAAGAATAAATTAAAGAGCGTTGCCGAAACATTTGTCAATGCCAACAGTGTTCAATTATTAGAGCAAGTTGAAGAAGAAAGAGGTAGAAAGAAGGAGAAAGATACAGTTTCGTTCAAATACAGAGAAGTTTCTCCAGAATCGTTTGGTCTATCAACAAGAGAAATTTTACTTGCCGAGGATAAAGATTTGAATGAATTCATCGGATTGAAAAAGTTTGCTCCATATAGACCTAAAGATCAAAGACAAAAGGATAAGAGAAAGTATGCTAAGAAGAGAAGATTAAGAGATTGGAGATTAAAGACTTTCAACAATGCAGATGGTCCAGCTGCTGAAGATGGAGATGAAGATATCATTAAGATCCCATCCATTGTAGACGGTGGTCACAAACATAAAAAGAGAAGAACTAATGATTCCAAAGGTAAGAAGAGTAAGAAATGATCTTAACCCGATAGACTTTGTACTTTAATAATCGCGTTTCATAATTAAAATTGCAGTAGATTCAAGCAAACATTATAGTAAGAAAAGAAAGCAAAAATGCTTCAAAAATAAAGGGTGCGAAATCTCGTAAAGGTTGAAACATTCATCACGTTAAATCTAACGCTTCCCTTGACAATATAAGCATAAATCGAGTGCCAGTTTTACCTTCATTTGTTCAATTTGGTCAACGCATAGCACTTAAGACCTTTGATGTTTCTTTTTGGTCGTAATTCTCAACAACAATACTCAAAGGTGATAATAAAGTGAGGACATGTCAAGTTCATCAGACGACAACGACAACGACGATCATGACAATATACTAGATTTTCTCGGGCCAAAGAAAGGTCAGTCGGAACTGGTCTCCAAAAACAATCAAACAAAAAAATTGAAGGTCAAATCATTCTCTACATTATTCGGAGGTGTAACTAAACCAGCTCAAGCATCATCGCTCAATATCAGGCAGACTCGCTCAGCTACACCCTCTATTGCTGAAAAGTTGACATTTGAATCCAAGCCCCGTACGACGGATGCACTAATCCAAAGATTGGGTTTCAATTTGAAGGATTCTTTGAATACGGCTCCAATAACAGCTCCTTTTGCAAATGTTCTTCAAAATTTGAAGTCAGAAGATGAGATTAGAGAAATGGTAGACATTGATCAAAGAAATGCAATCAATAGATTAGCTGAATACGACTCTATAACCAAGATGATCCGTAAGAGACTAGACACTCAATTCTTTGAAGACCGTGATAATGCTGCATATATTGAAAACCTACGAGATTCCATATCGAATGGAGATATTGACAAAGTTATAGATTTTTATCCATTCACGGAAAGTGATGATATTAAAAATGAAGCGCAGAACGATTCTGCTTCAAGACAACAACAAATAATACTTGAAGAGTTTATACAGTCACAAACGTTCACACTTCCGAGCAACGTACCTGTTAAAATACAGCAGAAGAGGTTCATGTCTGTTCTTGAGACGACAAAATCTATTCCACGGTTAAAATTTATGGCAGCTTTACAAAACGTCAACATGGAGATGGTGTTTTTCTTGAGTAAGATAAATGGATATCTTTCTGCTGATGCCAACTTCTTATATGAAGTCAATGATACGAATGAGAAGAAGAAGGAGTCGTCTGATGCTATATTACTGCTAGACAGGAAGAAGAAAACTTGTACAGCGGTGGTTCTCTCACTAAGAACTGAGGTCTTGGTAAACCTTTTGACGTCCCCAACCACGGTTTTTATAGGTAAAAAGAGTGGTGATATTGTTACTGCTATCGAACACTTGCTCACTAGAGTGATCGTTTCAATGGTTGACAGCAAGGCTAACACACCAAGAGGTAGTGATTACGTGTTCAATGAATGGGAAATCGACAGCACCCTCAGTATACTCAATAAGCAGTTGGTGAAATTGAGTCACTTATACTTCAAGCATTTGAGCTTAGATAGAGGTGACTGTTTTCGGGAATTATGCCTACTGATTATAAAGATTTTGGAAAAATATTTTTCAAAAGAGTTTCAACTGATTGTTAGATTTTTGTACAATCTGAGACTCGTTGCCGTGCCTCTGATCAAGAACCTGAAAAACTGGCTAATGCTATTTTATTTGGTGACAGAAGATTACAATGATCTTAACATATTTGAAGATGATGTTATTTCATATGAAGCTTATAAGAAAACCCTGATTACCTTCAAGTTACATTCCCCAGAATCATCGAATCCAGATCCATTATCCGTATCTTTGTATCATTTCGTTACAATCTTCAGTCGCTCTGAACTAAGAGGCGACACCTTGAAAGTTTATAAGCATGATGATAATGGGCAATCAGTTGACCAAGCGGATTACAAAGTTAATAAAAAAGTATATGAAAACATTAGATGTCGATTCAAATTGCTACAAATATTGATCATTGGGAATCTTAAGTCTCTGAGGGCCTGTTCCACTGTTGAACACCATAAAGAAAATAATACGGGGAACCCCGAAAACGATAAGCTTCTGAACTCTTTGTATGAAACATTCACTCCTCGGTTACCTAAAGGGATGTTGGAGGAAGATGCTGCTTTATATGCTATAAAGAGCCTGCTGACAATGATCAAAGGGTCTTATTTTTCTCATTATAAGCATATGATTGTCCCCATCATCACGGATTGTGTAAGTAATCTAACTGCTACGATTTCAAGAATTGACCGAGAACTTACCGCACCAGAGCTTGTCAATTGAATGAGAGAGAGATTTATAGAGCAGACGAATGTAGTATTCAAAACAAAAAAATAAATATATAATGGCAAATATCAAAACTTTATATAATTTACGAAGAAATCTGAGGAAAAAAACCCATCAGAAGAGCTCCTTGCACACTTCCCGTATCTCTAGTATATCTCTAACTATGCTAATATCAGCTTTCAATTCCTCCGATCTATTACCAACCAACTCAGCCATATCTTCATCACGTTCGACGAACTGGATCACTTTTCCCCAACCAAGTTTTTTAGCGGCTTCAACATTTAGCCCTGAATCATCTACAAAATAAGCATTAGATGGATCTGAAACACCGGCATCGTTCAATGCTTTTTCAAACGATTTTTCCATTGGTTTACAAATCAATGGGAAAACACCATAATCGCAGAATGTCATACCATCGAATAAGTCACCAATGCCCAACAACTTAACAACTCTCAACCCGTGGTTTTTATAAGCATTGGTGAACAACCAAAGTCTACCTATCTTCTTAGCTTGTTTCAAATCAATTAGCATCTGTCTGAGTTGAGGTAAAGGCTTCAATATTTGTTCCAAAGGTAGAGCATCATCAACCACTTTGTTATATTCCAAAGCATCAATTTTATGTATTCTAACCAGCCCCTCGATAGCAAGGCCGTATTCTTTATAGTATTTCATGTGTAGGTTATGCGCATCTTCATCATTGAGGTTCAAATTGTCTTTGAAAAACCGATGGATATAAATCTGCATCAAATCATGAATCTTCAGTGATCTCTTATACAAGCAGTTGTCAATATCAAAAAAGAAGACTTTTTTGTCATCTTTAGGAACAGGGCCAAATTGGAGAGGCAAATTGACTTCGGGTAGGTTCTGTGAAAGTTTAATGTAATCAGGATCTGTCTGGTTCACTAGACTGACCTGAGAGCTTGAAGCTCTCATTAAAATGTTTTGCTCTCTTACTAAATCAAGATCCAATCTCCCACCTTTTGTACTGGATGGGAGGAGCGAATGCTCTAGCTCCTCCATATCCTTGAGATCATTAAGCTTTAAAGCAGACATGATAAATAATTTGATGATGCGTAAGTGGGAAACTATGCTGTTATCCTTACTTTCTGTTTACAACCGGAAGAATATAGATCCGTGCTGTATAGTATGGCTGCTGTCAAAAGATAGTGGTGAGTCACTTTCGGTACACCCGTGCACATGCACTTGCACGTGCACTTTCCTATTCTGCGACGGAAATAACGCTTTTTAGCGTCGATCGACTGTTAATTATCTTCTTTCCTAATCGGGAAATGTGCGGCACGCATATCTTTTTTTAAATTAAAAGCGTGTTTTTGTTTTCAATTTTGATTGCATCTCCACTGCCTGGAACGCAACGCCGCGCCTCTCTTTCCCCAGCTGCTTAGTTTAGACGCCAATTAGCATACCAGGATTGGTTTCAGATCCTCTTTACAACTCCCAGAAGTGGCTATTTTCTAGTTCAAAAATATAACTGCCCATCGTATAGTTGTATTATTTCATTCATCACTCTTGGTTTCTTACAGCTTCTCGTCACTTTATTGTTCCTTAATTCTAATTGATTACTCTCGCGCTTCAATCAGATCGTGTTTTATTGCTAGTGGTACAAAATAGACAGCTCCCATTACCAGCAACGCTCCATTACCAGCAACGCTCGTCTACAAACCAACAAACAAACAAACGACGGCTCGTTCCAAATACACCACCAACAGCTCTTTTTCAATCGATGCGTTTCCACGCTCATACGGTTGCCCTCTTGTTTCAAGCTGCTTCCATAGCATTTTTATTGGTAGCAACCCTTACGGTGCCAATATTTGACTCCATATCGCTGGCAGTAGATGATGACTACAAATATGGTGTCTTTGGCTATTGCTCAATAGATTCATCTAGTGGCACTACCTGCTCATCTGTATCAAGTCACTACAAACCATCAACACTCGGGTCTACATCAGACTGGAAAATGAGCTCAGCCTCAAGAGATAGATTGGCCTTGCTATTATTAGTGGCTCCAATAGGTGCTGGATTGACTTTGATATCTTTGGTATTCTCGTTTTTTTGTCACTTTAAAGCATTTGGGAAGTCAAAATCCTTTTGGATAACTGCTCTGGTGTTCAATTCACTATCATTCATTGCTTCGGCATTGATTTGTGTCGTGGTGTTTCTACTATTCTTTCCACATTTGAATTGGTGTGCTTGGGTATTGATTCCCGCTGCTCTGTTAAACTTAATCTCTGTGATATTAACTGGCCTTGCATCTAAATCTAACATCAAACATTATAAGAACCATAGCCAGTACGATGAGAAAAGTGATGAAAATAGTTTGATAAATGGTACCAAAGATACTAGTTTCTTTAAAGCAAACTCATTCAATTCTGATCAAAATAGAACTGGTCATTTTAGCTTACCGCCTCAAATATCAAGTTATGATCATGACATGAACTCCACAAAAAGTACTGAAAAACCTGCTGATTTTACAGATTTCTATAAAACAAATATGAGCTACTCAAACACCTTCACTGACAAAGATTCTACTCGAAAAGTTCAAGAAATCTCAAAAGTCTCATCGTTGGCAGATTCAAACTACAATAGCGGTATTACAATCAATAACGATACACAAAATGAGAATGCTCCTTCTTTAAGACTACCAGACATTATTAATCCATATGGCAGTTCGAGTAGTGTTCTTGCACATGAGCCTGTATTCAAAACTTCCCATGAAGCCAATCAGTCTTCATCGGTCGAGGTCAAAGGTAGTGGCTCTCCGTTAGATAATAGACTAGACTCATTAGACGATGAAACTCATAGTTTACCTCTCAGTGATCAATCTGATTTCACTAGTGTTTCTCAAAGAGAGATCAATCCTAAATACTACAAAGGTGCACCCCAAAAGACCACTTTTCCTGGCCAATTTCAACCTCCTATGCAGCAGCAGTATATGGGAATTCAACAACAACAATATAACATGGCTCCTCCACCGCCACCTCATTCTCAACAGCAACCGCAACAATTCCCTTTGAGCATGCAGTATTATCCTCAACAACACATGCCTCCAGCTGTCTCAGGTCCATACGTATCTCAAGCTCCTGTTCCTTCTCAATTTTACCAACCACAACCAAAACCAAAGACCAACAGAGCGGACGTTTTATTCAATAACAACCCTGATTTCAACCTTGGACAACAGAACATCGCGGGTGCTTTGGGCACTGGGAGCAGACCGGGAGTTCGTAGATATGGTGCTGCCACTATTAATCATCAACGTATACTACAACAGGGTGAGGTACTACAGCATGTCTCCAATGGGGGATATAAAAATAGAAGGCCACCTTTCCCAGCAGCTTCCTACTCGAATGATAGCCCATACGGCAGGCTATGATAAAATATACTCAGTTATTTCTTCAAATTCACGCTCCTCTTTTGTACATTAGTTGTTCGTTTGATTTCAGTTTAATATAAAAAAACATTCAGTTCAATTGCTTACTTCAATTTTCACCCACTACCTTTTTTCAAGTTTGTTCTTCTCTTATTTCTTACTCCTAATTTTATTCAAGGCCCTTTTTCAACGAAACTGCGCCACCTCATTTTTCTTTCTTTGGCCAACTCTCTTTTTACTTCAAAGTACTACTCTTGAAGTTATTATTTTCTACTTCCTCTCGATGTAGGGTTTGTAATCTTTTTTTGGCTACTGGATCAGTACCTTCTTAATTATATCCTTTTTAATCTCTATATTCATTTACAGCGTTTATATGTAGTCGATTGTCATATCATATCAAGGCATTCTTTATCGTGGGAGCACCAATCTGCAGGCTTCCGTCACTACTTTCTTTGACATCACTGCCATCGTTGTACGACTCATCGGGCTTCTCTAAATCAACATGCGTAGTGTCATCCGCAGAAGAGTCTCCGTTGGGAGAACTCACATCAGAGTTACCAGTATTACTGTCACCCCCATCATGATAATAGTGGTTCTCACTTTTCGGTTTCACTATCAAAATCATTATGAGAAGCAAAATCAATAGCACCAAGAACAGCACAATTTTACATTTGGCTGTTGATTTCTGGTAGCCTTCAGCTTTCTTCATTTGTTTTTGGGCTCCTTTAACATCTTGAACTGTTTTGTTCAAATTGTAATCAATTCTGTCCAAAATAGTCCCTTGATCTACCACCATCGTTTCCAATTCTTTGAAAATCGTACTAATCTCGATGACACCTTGAGCAATCTTATAGATCTCTCTTTCCCTTTGTTGTAGATACTCATCTGAGATAGTTTGTTGTGGTAATTGTTGTTGCTGCTGTAGCTGTTGAGAAGATTCTTGTAATGCCGCTCGAGAATACGATTCAATCTTGTCTGTTGTTTCTAGGTCATCTAAATATGCAGCATCGTTCGTGCGATTATATGATGCTGATGCTGAAGAAGACGTAGAAGCGAGATTTGTTGACGACGTTAATGGTGGGGCTTCAAATTCATCTTCTTTCAAATACCTGATATAACTGTTCTGTAGCTTACGAAAGTGTGTGGAAAGTTCTTGCGTTCTCAATGCCAAGTTCTTCTTCAAATTTTCAATCATGGCCATTTCAGACTTTTTAGCAAACCTTAAACGGTCCAATGCCTTCACTTCGGTATACATCAATTGAAAATTTTTTGTAATTTTGAACGTCAACTCATTCATTTTGGCTTCATCCTCACTAGTGTCATTGAATCCAGGTAGTAGATTTTTCTTATAAAGTTTCCCCAATTCATTGATCTTCACCTCAATATCAGCAAGCATCAATTCAGACGAAGACTGCACATCAACTATACTAGGTGGTAGTTCCACCATCTCTATTTCGTTTCCATTGGAGTCACCATCTGAGTACGGACGAGAGCTGATAAGACCAGCTTCTTCTTCTGGAAGAGCATCAAATCTGATGTTGCTATTGGCTGCGGTTGAGGTGTTGAATGTATTATTATGATGCGGGAACGTTTTCCTGAACGAGATATAGAGGTTTGTTCTATCCCGAAACATACTATGTTTTTCAATTGTTACCTTTGGTTACTATTCTTGGTAGTATAGAAGGTTTATATTGTATTTAAGCACTTACAGAAGCTCGCCTCCGTAACATGGTGGTGTTAATATACATGTACTTCTTTGAAGAGCCACGGTGATTTTTGTTTATTATGTGTGCAAGGGTGTTAAATGTAAAAAGTTACTATTCAAATTGGCTTATACACTTTGATAGAATGGACCAGGAGCCATTAAGATATATCTCTCCATGGCCTCTCTAAATCTATTTTTATACTGCTTGGGGGTAATGACAGTCGGCTCCTTACCGACACCAGTACCACCCACCAAACCTTTCTCCTTAACCCAACTTTCTAGTTTCTTATCCCACGTGAACGTTCTGATACAGTCAATTATTCCAACAACTAGTTCGTTACTTTCCGAATCAATTCCCACCACTAGCGAGTAATCCATGACGTTCATCTTCGCCAAAAACAAGGTATCATTCCACAATGATGCCCTCAAAAGTCTTTTAGCATTCTCTCTCACGAATAGTGGAGATTCGTAAATATACTCAACCATATTTTCATCTAACAAAACCTCGTTTTCTTTACCTGTTTGTTCAACATGCCTATTTCTCATCGAACCTTTCAAATCAAATATTCTTGACATCTTTCTATCATAGAACAAATTTTCCATGATAAGAACATCCAAGGTGTACGATCTAGCACCCGGAATGGTGGTCTTCACCTGAATTTGGTAAAAGCCAAAAATTTTAACCAAGACCGTAGGCAAGTTATGAAACAAAGCTTGAGCGAAATACTCAAAATAGCTAGGAGCAAACTGAACGAATGCTTCCAACTCAGCTCTACTCAATTCCTTGATAATGAATCTGCTATCCAATGTCTTCAAAAACGCCGAGCCACTCTTACCACCAGTTGAATCCCACTTGACACATCTTGATAAACTCTCAATGAAGTTTAAGTTGACTCCACATTGTTTTCTAAATGCATCAAACTGTTCAGCAAAGAAAATTTTACAAGAAATGTTGGAATATCCCTCTTCAAATTGGTATTTCAAATGGAAACCTTTCTTCAACATGATCTGCTCCAAGTTTAAATCCAATGAACCACTTCCCAAGTCGGCACTTGTTGAGCTTTTACCGTTCACTTTCTTTTCGTCGGTGCTATTAGTAGAGTTCCCTTTACTACTCTCCTCCATTTTTGGAACTTCACTATCGAGTAATGCAGGGTCAGCAACGTTCTTAATATCTGCAATTGATTCGCCGTTAGATTGACCTATCTCCGAAGGCGCTTGTTGGTCCGTTAAAGCATTTAACTGATCGGAACCCTGACTTTGTGCAGGTCTTTGGTCTCGTTGTCTTGACTGCTGAGATTGAACTTGTTGCTGAGAGTTTAACTTCGAGCTATAATCTGACGTATTCAAACAGAACGCAATGATCGAGCTAGGTTCATCCTCTCTCACAATCACATCGGAATCAACAAATATATGCTCAGATGAGCTCAGTGGATAAGCCAATGGTTCCCACAATGTTGCTGATCTATCAGCCCAAAAGTGGGTCAATGATTTGAGGAGTGACGTCTTTTCAGGCTGAGAAATCTCAGGTTTCAAACTCTTGCGATCGGAATCATTCTCTCCAGTCGACTCTAGGTCTGAGCCACACAAATTAGAATCATCGGGCTTGATTGTTACCGATGGTTTATTTTTGATTGTATTATCTACAGAAGACTCTGGCAAATTGGTTTTATAGGTTTTATCTGGAAGTGGCACCTCAATTCCTCTTTGTGACTCGGTTTCTTTTTTTCTCAACAAGTCTTGAGCTTCAACAGCATCCTCAACATTCTTATAAACCTCAACTGTTGGCCTTGAAACAACAACCTTGGGTCTAAACGTGGTTTCTTGAAGTTTCTTCTTCTCTCTCTCTCTTTCCTTGAAGAACTCTTGGGCATCAAAAAATTCGGTAAGCTTTTTAACAGTACCATTGTTTAGCTGACTCAACTTAGGCAAGACGGTATCGTGAGTCTGCATTATGTGATCCTGAAGTTCCTGATTTCTGGATTCCCATAATAGACGTTTATCACCCAATGGATCATTAACGCCAGCTGGTTGGGGAAAGTTGTACTTAGTCGGACTCATAGCTGGAGAACCACCAGAAGGTCCTCTCATTTGTTGTAACTCATTTATTTTGTCGAGCACTAATTGCCCTCTTCTTCTTGAGTTTGGTGATGCTGATTCAGAACCAGTTGCTAGCGTACCATCCTGATCTCGTTCCGTGGTC
The DNA here is from genome assembly GCA_001661425.1 of Ogataea arabinofermentans. Lineage (NCBI taxonomy): Eukaryota > Fungi > Ascomycota > Pichiomycetes > Pichiales > Pichiaceae > Ogataea > Ogataea arabinofermentans. The sequence goes on from KV453853.1 coordinate 561,169, forward strand.
TCAATATCGGAGGGCAAAGTTTCTGTTTTCTCGTCGTCTTGTTCCACGAAACTCTTTTCATAGCTATCGTCTTTCTCAAACTTTCCTGACACACTATCGGCATCATCACTTTTGGGCTCAGGCTCGTAATTGGTTTTGAAAAGCCGGTCAAGCTGGAAGGCTGTTATCTTCTTGATATCCTTTTCTGTAGGTAGGAAATTCTTATCAAACTCTTGAAACTCAACATTCCAATCACTTGACAGGTCTTGAACTTCTCTAATAGCAGCAGTCAATTTCAAGTGATCTGAAACAGAAACTGTATCATAAATATGTTTAGCTAGAGTAATCATATCGGCATGCTCTATTTCAACTCTCTGTTTTAGTTCAGAGATTCTTTTCTGACCCGCTTCCATCTTATCCACAGTCATACTATCAACCTTAACTCTATTCAATCGGTCTCTAACACTGTCAAAAAATGCAGCCGTTTTCTTCAAAACCTGTGCATAGGTGTCGATCTTGATTTTCATGTCATGTTCTGGTTTCCAGAATAATTGGAATTTTGGTGGAACCAACTCAAGAGTCTGAATCTTGGAATATTCAACTCTCACCGTTAGACTTTGAAAGCTAAAGTAATGAATTTGATCTCTATAGAAATCATGAGTGCAGCTTGATCCCTTGACCTTCATACCTCGGCACCAAAATGATAGCTCTAAGTACTTACCAAACGAGTACTTCCATGCGTTATCACTCAAAGGTAGAACAGGAGTATTATTATGGCAAATCTTACAGTAACTCCAAGACATAATGATGTTTTCTTTACCTTGTATTGATCGAGGATTATTTTCAAGAACAACGTCAACTTTACCGGATCCGTGAACATACGATCTAAAATGCTCTCTCAGTGGCAATCCACAACCTTCCGAACACATGTCGTTAGAGTGAAGACAAATATGTTCGATAAACTGACCTAAACAAAAATCATTCTCCCAATAAAAATCAATAACTTGGATATCAGGACCAACACAAGGAGTTGCGTTTTTAGTGGACACCATACTGAATAGTGTGACTATGTTCTGATGAAAGTTCGGGTCAAAAAATGCAATTTTCCTTGAGGACCAAAATTGTTCCCACTGCCTCGAAGCAATCATGATTTCAGACTTATAGTACTCGGCCCTGTAGTTTTTGATGCTAGTCACGAGCTTGAATAAGTCATCGTATGTCATTGGAAGTTCGCTAATATCAAATTTGATCTCATAACTCTCGATATACTTATTAAACATTCCGGGTATCAAATAATTTTTCTCTTCAGACGACTCATCCTTGAGTCTTTTGAATAGTTGAACAAATTCAGTGTATAGCTTAGTGTTTTCTTCCAACACACTTTCAAAGTTTTTCAATTTCTTTAGAATGAATGGGATGCTAAAACGGACCCAGGGAGAAGAAGATAGAATTCTATTTCTAAATAGTTCCCATACATCTTCATAGCTATTGATAGGAGAATTGTATAGAGGAAGAATCTTACCAGGTGTATAGTCTGAAGCTTGTAAACACTGATCACGCATCAATCCAGATTCTAGTTTGACATTGAAGAAGACGTACATCATCAAATTAGCGCATTCTTTGACCTTAGCTAAGACTTCCTTGGATGCGCCTCTTAAAATAATGGTAAATCCCAAGTCCAGGTTGCAGCCTGTGAAGAAAAAGTAGCTCCTTCTAACATTCTCGTGCAAATACGTCTTTACCTCAAAATTCCCACATTTTCCAAGAATTGGGTTCATCGCCAGCTTGTCAATAGAATTAATGATGTCAGCTTTTGTCAATCTTGATAACTTTTCCAAAACTTGAAACTTTATATTGGATGCCACAGCAATATTGGCCTCGTTGAGAAGCTGCAAAGCATATCCATTCACAGAGGAGTTAGCAAGAACAATATTTGGCTTCAAGGCAACAATTCTTCCAACCAATTTCTTTAAATATTCATCTTGCTGTGCAATCAAAGGCTCTAGACTTGAAAACTTTCTGTCTGCTTCTTGCTCATATTCGATCTGGAACGTGACTATCATGATCCTTGGGTTTCTCACCTCCGATGGCATCGATTTCAATGGTAAGCTTTTGGAAAATGCCATACCATCAACTACTGAGGAATCTTGAATTGTTGATCCCGGTATTTTTTTTATCTTCAAATAATTGGAGATGTCAAAACTTTCACCATTTGTCAAATCAATAGATATACCTGAGATCTTTTTCATACACTTAACTAAAACCTTAGTCCAAAGATCTACATCTTCAACTTGACGATCGTTTAGCAATTGAGCCAACAATTGTTTGGAATGAGACTCACCTGCACGTAAGAGGTCGTCTAAAAATTCGAAATCTTCAGCTGCAAACCCGAAATTAGTTGAAGAAACAGCTCGTCCAAAAATACTGCCAGAATTATTATCACTGATAACCCTACTCCCACTTTTGCTCATTCTTCGATTTTTCAATCTATGAAAGTTTTTTACTCTTCTACTTCTATTAGATGTAAAATTTCTTCTCCCTGTACTATTCGGCAAACTTTCATCAAATTTGAGAGTGCTGTTGGTTGGATACTTGGAAATATTATCAAGTTCTTGATTATGACTTGAAGTTGAATTCAAAGAGGTGAATGCCAGCATTGCTTGTTCATCTTCACTTTCATCATCTGACCCTTTATCGGTAGTACCATGCATTGCATTATTAACTCCTTTGTCCCCGTTATGGTGATGCCCATATGGAAATCCATTTTCGACATCTCTATTGCTATGATTGTAGTTATTGAGGAATAAATTTGAATCAGAGATGGATGTGGCAGAGTTATTTTCGCCAAACTTGTCGGAGCTATATGCCGTTCCTCCTCTATTGTTCTCATTCCTGTTAGGCTCATTATTTAGAGTATCAAATGAGTATGTTGCGTTGCTGTTACGTCTATTGTGAAAATTATTTGGTCCTGAAAGGCCTGATAAAAAGCTTTGGTGGTGACTATTCCTAGTATTGCTGGTACTACCACTATCATTTGTTCCATGGAAAAAATCACTAACGATTACTGGTGTACTACCAAAGTTGAAGATCGAAGATGCTGCACTAGCTGCTGCATTAGCAGCTGCAGCAGTGAAGTTCAATGGTGTTAATAGTTTTTTAGGTTCTGGATCATGGAAGGCACTATGGTTAGAAGCTACAAAATTTGGAGCCCTAATCATTTGCTCGCTATTTGGTGCTAGTTGAGCAGATCGATTACCAAACAAAGTATTGCCTCTATTTTTCCTGCTCAAAGAGTTTGATCTTGGGATATCTATTTCCACAGTCTCACCTTTTCTTGTTGTTGCAATAGCCATCATCGGTGGAGGAGTTGGGGCTGATTCTTTCACTATATGAGATTCAGCAATAGGTGGAAGAACATCCTTATTCGTACTTGCTGCCTCTGAATCTTGTACTTGAGGAGAAAGGGCTTCAGAATTCTGAAATGAGCTGTTTGTATCGTCAATCACCGAGTCATCTTCACTCGAATTGTAATCTTCATATCTATCCGCAAGTTTCAAACAAAGTAAACACACTCTCATTCTTCCATAATGATTAAACTTCTCACCATCTATGAATGTGGTACAATTACTGCAAAAGATCTTTCCACAAATTCTACAGTGATGCTTCCTTCTGAAAGTTGTGAAGCTTCTATCACAGGCTCTGCATTTTGTTGCAGAAGAATCATCAAGCCAGTAGTCTCTCCCAAGACCAGAAACTTCATTCTGATGCTTATTCGTCAGGTTGGATATCAAGTTCAATGTGAGATCATTGTAGTTGTCATTGGCGTTACTCAGCGAACGGTTATGGTATGTATGCGTTTGATTATTTATTTGGGTAGTTGAGCTTGCGCTACTTGAAGTAAGTCCAAGCTGATGTGCCATTGTATCGTGAGAGCTTCACTCAGTCAATTTTCTAACCTGTGTCTACGTTCTTTTTGATAGGTTCTTTCGTAACTAACAGCAAAAACATGCTTAGTGATATGCTTTGATATCAGAGTTATCCCTATCAATTGGTGCACGGATGTACAAGGCTGACTTTTACTTTCAGAGCTTTTACTTTTAGAGCTATAGATACGTTAAACTTATGTTCCTCAATATGATCTGATATATAATAGTTATGCTTTTTCCATGTAATATACAAAGCTAATTATTAAAAGCGATAGCAAAAATCATGTATCGAATTAGTTGAGCCTATTTGCTTTTCTCCGCTTCTCTCTTTTTCAATTCCTCTTTTCTACGTTCTTTCTTCAATCTCTTACGTTCCTCTTTGGCTGCTGCTGCTGCTAGTTTATCTGATTCGTCAGCATCATTGTCAACTTCGTCTATCTTTCTCTTGCTCTTTTCCTTTTTTTCACTATCAGCAATCTCTTTAGTTTCTTCAACAGGTTCTATTTTCTCCGTGGCATTTTCTTCGGAAACGATCTTTTTGTTGGGTAACGAAGGTTCATCATCAAACACTATTTTCTTATTTGGTTTGACAGTGTTATCATCGTCGAAGACAATTTTTTTGTTGGCGGTAGCGGTGATGGTGGTGGTGGTAATGTCTGCTGCTGCTGTTGATCTTTGCTGTTGACTTTCAAGTAGAAGTGGTGGCAGTCCTCTTAGCTCTCTTTGTAGTCTTTTCAACTGACCTAAACTAGTTGGGTTTGGTCCTGTATATGCTGAGTTTCTGGATCCTAGTTCCAATGAGGCTGAAGAAATCATCTGGTTGCTCAAGTTGTCACAACTTTCTAAGAATGAATCTAAGAACTTTTGACCTTCCTCTTTGCTCAAAGATTTCGACTTCACCAACCGGCATGCAACCGGGCTATTGATAGCAGATTGTTGTATTCTTTTAGGACGAGCGGCATTCATGTTTTGTATAGGATCACAATCGAGTACCTCTCAAAAAAAAACTGTAATTGAAGTTGTAAATCTATAAGACAAACTTATCTATTAAAGTGAAATAAATTTTTTTTTTTGTTTTCAAATTCAAGTTGTGATTACGTAATCTCAAAATAGTACTACTGTGATTGATGATATATGTGTTTCTCCAGCATTTGTCTTCTCTCCAACTTATTTGACCACGCTTTGGTAAGTATTCCCACTAATGATTACACGATAACTGCATCTAGATGTCGACAACACACTGCATTTACCCAGACAGCTATGCATTTTGATCACTATGAACAACTAGTCAGATTACCCTGTCTGTAATCAAGGCTGTGTATTTTGTGATGCCCGTTTTTGAAAAATGGCAGCTGTGAAAGAATAATGTTCTTCGAGGTTTGTAGTGGTCAAGTTGATTGATCATCAGTAGTGGTAGTGTTGAGTTGCATAATATATTCAGCGCCTTCTTAATACCAGTATATCAACATTTATCATCTGTAATGTTTAGTTTTGTCTCAAGACCTGCTTCGTCTCTGTTCAAGAAGGAGTCCTCAAGAGGGTTTTCGTTCGTTGCTATGAGCCAGACTCCTCGCTTACAAACTAGAAAACCAACTTCTGCCCTATCATCAAACCTGCTCTGCCAATCAGTTGAGCCTGCAACTGCATCTTCCACATACTCCTCAAACATCATTAATACTCCATTGTCTCCAATTCTCAACTTTCTACAGATAAGATGGGGTACTAGAGGTGGTAATAGAGGTAACACTTACCAACCAAACACTTTAAAGAGAAAGAGAAGACTAGGATTTCTAGCTAGAATGAAATCTAGAACTGGAAGAAGAATAGTGAATGATAGAAAAGCTAAAGGTAGATGGTTTTTGACATACTAATTGGGAATAGCTGAAACTTGATGTTATTCATTCTCTTTAATTTATACTAATTTACTTCATGAAAAAATCTTCACTTTATGTACATATTTATAGCCGGAACATACTCACAAAAAATATACTTATAAACTTTTTTGAGGCACTCTATATATCACAAATTCAAGCCGGGTCGTTTCCCTTCTTTGTGAGATAGTACACACCGTAACCTTGCCTCAATTCATCGGATAAAATGTCATCGTTGACACTATAAACTTCAAACTTTTCAGTTGCTTCTTCTAAAAACGTTTGGAGGAGACTTTCCTCTCGTAATTGAAGACCAACTATAACATGCGTGGCACGATTACTCAGGTTGTCCATTGCATTTACCAGGTGAGGTATCAAATATGGGTTATAGACAGTATCACAGGTGATAAGAAAGTCAGGATAATCGTTATCCAGCAAACGTAATATCTCGTCGTTGTAAGTTTCTTCCCAATCATATTCGACAACCTCAACCATTGGTATATCTTGCTTAGTCTTTTTGATTTTATTTAGCTTTCCCAGCGGCTTCTTTTTGTCATCATGGTTATTCAATTCAATGATCGTAGTCGAGCCAATGTTTGATACATTGTTGAAAATGTTCCTCTTTAGCAGTTTCAGTAGTGGCGCTTGATCTGTGCAAATGAATTTACTACATTTCAATGCCAAAGTACAACCAAGTAAGCCTGATATTCCAGATCCTAATTCTACCACTGTGGATTTTTCAAATTTATTATAGAAAGGATTATTTGGTTCGCATTCCAAGAGCCATTCTACCATCAAAGGCGATATTGACCAGGTCAACCAACCAGTGGTGCTTCCATTGTTGTTATTCGAGTCGTTGAATAAAGAAACCGACTGCTCTACTTGTAGCTCAAATATAGTACCTACGCTTATTGGTAACGCAGATGCCCTTGAAATGTATCCAAGACCTCTATTTGGTGGTGGAGCTCTAGTAGAGTATAGATCAGATAAATGCTCGTATATTAGATCCTTTTCTATAACATCGAGCTTCGATTTATCTATTGTTATCATCTATAAGTTTGTATTACGTTTGCCAGTCTACCTGTTTAAGGCTTCCCGTATCAAAGCAGGATCAATGAAGTATTGAAAAACTCCGGTCGGAAAAATGCAGCCGTTTTTTTTTTCTTTTCGCGTCGATATTTTTTGGTGCTTGTTAGCCGTTGATACCCGTTATTAAGCGAATCTATCATCCTTGTCCATGTTTTTGCAAAAGCTATAAAGTCTGGGGTATTTCCTTTTATTCACCATGATATATATTCACTTTCAAAGAACTATTCATACTCATTAACTATCACTTCAAAATATGACTGGGCCAAAAGATCTTTCTCATTTATACTCTCTTGAAACCATTTCACGTTCTAAGAGTAGACTCTCTGAATGTTTCAAGCACGTTGGTGATCCCAACATTGTTTTTCTAGGTGGTGGTCTACCAATGGCGTCTTACTTTCCTTGGCTGAAAATGTCCATTGAATCACCATTACCCCCTTTCGCTAATGGAATATCTAGTTCAGAAACTAATGATCCATCAACTATCATGAAATACGATTTGCTAAAAAATAGCGGTGAACCTAATGATATTCCTATGAAAAGGGCTTTGCAATATGGTAGCAGTGAATGCTTTTCGGCTTGTTTGAATTTTTTCAAAGAGCATACTTCTCTTTTCCATCAGGTTCCTTACAGTGACTGGGATGTCACAATTTCTGCCGGTAGTACACAAGCTATAGATTCTGTTCTTAGAACTTTCATCAACAGAGGCGATTCGATAATGGTTGAACAATATTCATTTCCAGCCTCAATACATGCTATGAAAACTATGGGAGCCGAGCTAACTGCTATTCCTTTGGATGAAGATGGTATAATACCTGAAAAGATGGAGGAGATTTTAAACAATTGGGATCCATCTAAAGCTAAGCCTAAATTGCTCTATGTTATTCCAACAGGCCAGAATCCAACGGGCTCCAATTTACCACTTGAAAGAAAAAAAAAAATTTACGCCTTAGCTTCTAAGCATGATTTCATAATTGTTGAAGATGATCCTTACTATTTCTTGCAAATGGATGAATGTAGTGAGAATATTGACGTTGAATCTTTGTCTCGAGATGCATTCATGAAATCATTAGTCAAATCATTTGCTTCTCTTGATTTTGAAGGAAGAGTAATTAGATTGGAATCATTCTCAAAGATTTTGGCACCGGGTACAAGAATTGGATTTATTATTGCACAAACAAATATATCCCAACAATTAGCTGCGTACAATGAATCGTCAATTTTGAACGTATCCGGTTTCAGTGCCACCATTGTGAACAGTTTATTGCAAAGGTGGGGTCAAAATGGATACATTGATTGGTTGATTGGCTTGAGAAAAGAATACACAATCAAGAGGAACTCAGCTTCTAATTCCATCAAAAGCTGTTTCTCAAATTCGAACCAAGTGTTCAGTCCACCAACTGCAGGTATGTTTTTCACCCTTAAATTCGATGCTTCAAAGCATCCCAAGTTTTCAAAGTCTTTCGGCAAACTTGAAGTTGAAAACGATATTTATGTTGCCGCTTTGGAGGAGGGCACTTTAATGATCCCTGGTTCTTTCTTCTCTGTCATTGATCCGAAAAATGATACTTCCAATGGAATCTTCTTTAGAGGAACATATGCTGCCGTTGATTTGGAAATGTTGGATATCGGTTTGAGAAGATTTGCTGGAGCTGTGGGAAAAATATTAGAAAACTAAGCATACTCGAATTTATCTTTTACAGAATTTAAGTTTTTGAAAGTAATATAATAATCACAATAGAATTAAGTTCATATAGTCCTTCGAAAAAAAAGGTAATGAAATTGCCAGAAGGAAATCCTGTACTTCAGCAACTGTAATAGTAACAAACAGGGTATAAGCATGTAAAGTAATTCACGAAAAATAAAAGTAAAAGTCAGTAAAAATAAAACTGAAACTAAAAGCAATGATAAAAAAGGTAACTTTGTAACCAAGAAATGCAATCCCATAAAAAAAAAGAATGGAATAGTTCGAAAAAAAGTATTCGTTAGAAGGAAAACAACTTAGAAGATAGAGTTTATACCAAATATAATAATCACATAAGCTAGAGCAAAATAGCTCAAGCCATTTAAAACAAAAAAATCACAAAAACCATAATAGAATTGGAATGAAAACGAATGATAGTCCAATTACATTGCTTGAGCCACCGCCTAACCTGTGAGCACCACCTTCAAGTATGGTTGGAACAGCTGAACTTGTTGCCTCCCCGCCACCGCGACCTCCCATAGAGGAGATTGTTGTAGCAACATGAGCTAAAGAGCTACCAACTTGAGTTTTGGTAGTATCAGTGGTTCCTGATGTTGCCTCTCCGGCAGAGACAGGACTTATTGGAGTCAAAACTGTGGTTGCAGTCACCAACGTAGTAGTTAAAGTTTCATCTCCAGACTTTGGGACGTTTGATGTCTCTAAAGTAGTAGGCCATGATGCAGAGGCAGTACTCACTTCGTCTGGTGGTGAGGCGATTCTACTAGAGCCTAGATTATTACCTGGAGTTGTTGTCTGCTCTTCTCCAGAACCTGGCACAATTGGGCTTGCAATGGTAGTGCTACTTGTTTCATTCTCAGTTTCTGGCACGCCAGTGGTAGGGCTTGTAGAAGTGCGTGTTGTACAGGCGCTGGTGCTGCTTGACGTATCACTGGACGTTTCAATTGTAGAATCGCTAGCGGAGGATGATTCATTCGTGGATGTAGTTGATAAGGATGAAGAGATGGACGAGATGCTAGCCGTGCATGTTTCGCAAATGCCCGAGCTACTCGATGAACCGCTAGTGGTTGGAACAATTGATTCACTTGAGATCGATGGCACTGTTGATGATCCCGATGAAGTTTCTAATGTAGATTCCACTGTAGTTTCCGTAGAAGATACCGTTGAAGATTCCGTTGAAGATTCTGTCAAACTAGATGATGAGCTCGATAAGATTGTATCCGT
>KV453854.1:0-198102 GCA_001661425.1 Ogataea arabinofermentans
AACACCCAACACCCAACACCCAACACCCAACACCCAACACCCAACACCCCAACACCCCAACACCCAACACCCCAACACCCAACACCCAACACCCGAGAAACCCAGTAATCATTATATAATCATGCTGGTAATCTCAATATTACATAATCATGTGTGCAATCACCATATTACCTAATCATTCGCGCACTCTTAACATTACCTAAACTCTATCGTAATCTTCACAGATTCACCCAACACTAACTCTTTGTGAAGAACCTGCTACCATTTTCCCCTTTTTCACATCTTATATCCTTTATACTTTCTGATCCGTGTCTTTTTGAATCGGAACACTGTTGGAACATCGTATAACTCCAATTTAATAGTATACAATTCTCAAATATCTCGTTCTTCCTCCTCATTTCTAAAAATATAACCGATTTACCCAAACTTCCAGAATAACAAACTGCTTTTACTTACTTCAAAATCAAAATTCTAACATTCACGGTATCTTTACTACCTATTTCGTCAATACACAGTATGCCTAATAAAAAGAGGAACCCAAAACTCCCTTTTAGATTACTTCCAATTCTTCTATTAGATCTATACCCCATCTCATATCATTGTGTGTCATCAACACCCTTTCTACATAGCTGTAGCACTCCCACTACCAGTTCTTTCATCACCTTCGCTGAGATGGATAAAGTACCTCTGCATCTCTGAACTCTGATATTACTCAGCACTACTTCATACACAACTAAATTCTATGTACATATTTGATGCTACTCAAAGAATGTATCCTTTCATTTATAGATTGATAACCGCATTGAGAGCTTATCAATTTTCACACCAGTGATCTTTAAAATTGCTTTTTTGTCTAAGTTGAATCTTTCTTTTGACTTTTGCTTCTTTCCCTTTTGAGTTAAAAAAGCCCAAACCTGTTTAATAATCATCATCACCTACTCTAAAAATGTGTATCCTGCAACGTCAGTGTAGAACACTTCATATCACTCTACTTCACAATACATTACACTACATTGCTATACACTGTTGTAAGTGATTGTACATCAATGCAAATGTCTGTGGATGTCCACCTATACACATCTGCGTTCATCTATGAACTTCAAATGACGTGGACATATTACTTCGTTCTTACATGCATTCTTCTGTACCTTCTCGTATGTTTCTGTACTTCACTTTAGTGCACCACCTTGTACTTTGTAGTATCATGTAATACGTCGTGGGAAGAGCCACTAAATTACTTCTCCCCTTTTAATCATGAAACTAGGACTACAGCTTAACAGAACCGAATTGAAATGAAATGAAATAAAATGAAAGAGTTATTAATTATATAATCGTCCCCTAATAAATATATCCTAAATATCCGTAATTACATTCCTTAATGTTCATGTTTAACACCCACTGTACCTATATCAACGAAAAAACTTAATAATAAAGCTGTACCAGATAAAGCAATACCAAAATAATAATTATATTTAATAGCATGAAATAAAGCAGGTAAATCATTATATTCATCAACGGTACCATATAAAGGATACTTTGAAGTTAATATAGTACTTGATAAACCTAAACCAACAGTTGAACTTAATTGAATAATAGTATTGAAAGTACCAGCAGCACGAGACTGTAAATTTTTTTCAACTGATGATAAAGCACATCTATTTGCAACATTGTAAATTAAATCAGCACCTAAAACAGTAAACATAAAAGACCAAAATGGACCTAAAAAATAATTTCTATGAATTGATAAAGTTGACCAAATAATACAAGAAGTTAAAAAACCACAACATCCAATTGACATCAAATATTTACCTTTTATAATATGCATTGTAAAACCAGCAAAAGTACTAACTAGTGTACCTGAAATTGGTTGTGTTAAAAAGCAACAAGCAGTAATTATAGCTGAATAACCTCTAATTTTTTCAAAATATAAAACAGCATAATAGTTCAAAATACCAAAAAACGTCATCCATGAAAGTGAACTAACACCCATAGCTAAACAGAAATTTTTATTTCTAAACATTTTCATTGGAATTAATGGATTTAAAGGAATATAAATTTCATAAATTACAAATGAAACAAGTATTAAAATTCCAATAATCAATAATACTATGATATATGGAGTTTTCCATTTTTTATCAGTTGCATCAACTTGAGTTAAACTGAAACAAATTAATGTAAAACCAGCAATTGATAATAAAGAACCTAAATAATCCAATTTCTTGAAAGTTGATTTAATATGAGTCCAATCCAATTTAGGTTTATCATTGGGAACATAGATATAAACACCAATGGCTAAAGTACCATAAACCATAGATAGAAAAAAATGAACAGATCTCCAATTTAAAGCAGTTAAACAAACACCAGCAATGAAAAATCCAGAAGCACCACCAACAGGTGCCCCAATTGCAAAACAACTCATCACTAAATTTTTCCTTTTTGAATCTTTATAAGTTGATCCTAAAAACCCAGCAGATGCAGGTGTAGCACAAGCAACTGTAGCACCTTGCATTGCTCTAAATATACATAATGCAATATATGATTTAGTCATAAATCCACCAATTAATGTAAATATAGTAAAGAAAAAAAACCCAATAAATAATGCATTTTTCCTACCAAATGCATCTGCAATACCACCCATTAATAATAAACAACCACCATTAGCAAGCTAAATCATTAATAAGTTAGTAAAATGTTAAAAGTTATGTGTTATGTGTTAGTGTCACTTACCATTACTGATGATACAGACCATGTTAAACTGCCACCATATTCATCAAAATGTTCAGAAATTTTAGATAAACTAGACTGATAAGCAGATGAAGACATTGATGAAGCAGCAGGTGCAAATGATGCAATCATACAACAAAGTACCTCTTGTAAAGCAGTTTTGAAAACTGGTGGTCTTTGCTCTGGATCTGAATATTGATCATCTTGTAATTGTTGTTCAGGTACATTTACAACTTGTGATTTTTCAGTGTTTTTTCGATGTATGTTCATTTGAGTATCATTGATGTTGTTATCAATGTTATTTTGAGATGAAACACTCATTTTAGATTAGTCCATTGAAGATGAATGTGTTATATTGATATTAGTACAATATATATATATAGTGTAACAGATATGCGTTAGATGTTCACGCAGTCTCTAAGCCTGTCCTCGTTTTCCAGATGTCGTCGATAAGCACTTCAACCAGAACTCACTGGTCACCAACTACAATCGCCCTTGTTTTTGATTTTTATCTTACTTTTATCTGATTAGAAGGGTGAAACACGAACCTTCAACCTATATAGTTAGATACACGTCTTTCCACTATCATCATAACTATTATCATCATAACTATTACATTAAAATAACTTACCGCATTCAAAAAGAGCCACAATTTATTGAAATTGTGTGATTGTGTGATTATGAAAATAAATGGTTATAGTGATTGATGATAGCAAGATATATTATATTATATACTCTAGTTAATAAATAATATACATACTATTATATACTATAGTTAATATAAGTAATCTGTTGAAGTAGTCACATCGCCTTTTGAGTAATTTTCACTTTTCAAGTTGTTAGTGTTAACTGTGAACTATTAACTGTTGGTGTTCTTAGTGTCATTAGATTAGTATCGTGTTGTCCGTGCCGTATTTCACAGGTTCCATTTCCACTTCAACTGGTAATGTCAAAAAATGAGACAAAGCCGGAATGTAATGACTATATTACTTCAGATAAACACTTCGTTTTTGATGTGGATGATGTTAGAAATGACGAATTGCATGTAATTCCAAAGGTGAGAAAGAATACGGATCTAGAGGTAAACCAAGGATCAACGACAATGCAATAATCAGTTTGGCTAATCTGCAGCAGCCGGTTCAAATCTTTCAAGTTCAAAAGCATGCTATGCAACAACCAGTACAACGGTACAACAACATACTACACAGGCCACACATCAACAAGAGCTGGAGGAACAACAAATACAACAGATACCAGGGGTGCAACAAACACAAGAGGTACAGGAGGCAGATCCCGCTACACAGGCTGAACAACTACCAGTACAACACCTACAACAGCTACAACGGCAGGCTACACCGGGTACGAAACAGCAATTACAGGCAACACCATTTGATGTCCAACAAGGAAATACATCGCTAAATAATGTCATTACAGATCAAAAATCTCAATTGGGGAGCTCATTACTTAGTTATATAGAAGCAGATACATCGGAACATCCAAATACACAAATAGAATTCCAATTATCAACGATTCAATTGATTGGTTTAGCATCACCAGATCGAACTACAAGATTGAAATCAACTTTGGATTTGTCTGATGGAGACTCATCATACGATGAAGTAGACTATTTATCGAATGTTGAGGAATTACTGAATTCAACAAATTCGTATGATTATAAATCAAAATTAAAGTCAGCTCAATGTTGGTCGATTTCAGCACATATTGAATTAATTGGATTACGCAAGATTCAAAATGGTGTTGACACACACAGTACCCAACAATCATTAAAAGAGATAGAATGTTTGGTGTTGAAATATATTGATATATATGGAACATTAGATTCTTTATCACCAACAGTAACATAAATGGTTTGGCGTGTATTCAATGTTAGTTTATATCGTAAATAAGTGTAATCTCGTTTCAAGGTGATAAATTCAATGAGAGTATTGTACAATACACTCAAGAAGGGAACTATATTGAGTATGATTGAAATAGTCAATAAATGTTGGGGTGAAAATATGACCGTTGAACAAGTATTAAGTGATAGAAAATTGTTTCCTGTAGGTATTGATTATTTACCATGTTGATTAAATTAAAGCTTTTCGCTTTTTGTTTTGAAGTTGAACTGCAAAATCTTTTATTTAATAGGATAGAATAGAGGTTTTATTTTTTTTTGTTTTCGATGTGTGTACATAATTATGAATATAATTATAACTGTTGCGTAGCAGTAATATCAACTAATTGAGCGTAATCTTCAGCATCTTCAATGACACCTAGTATAGAACTTTACCATATCCAACAACACAATTGATACGTGAAAAAATATGAGATCAATCCAACAGGAACCCATCTATGATTTTTTTTGATGAAAATATCATCAAAATATTATTCACCCATAAATCAAGTGATAAACTTCCCTCATTCTTAAGTTGAAACAAGGGGTTAGAATATAGAAGCGGGAAGCTAGTGACTAATTATGTAATTTTCCCAAGTAGCAAGTTGATCTGCTTCCTATGAAACCACATGCAACTAGCAAATCATATCGGTATCCATTGTTCAATTCTGAAGTAATGCATCCGATCGGATCACTCAATACTGGTTCTATCGCTCCTTCACTTCTTAATATCATGCAACCAATGCATTTTGCTGAAAGGATTATCAGTAATCCCAATTCAGGGAGAGAATTAATCCCTATTGAATATTGCCGCCTTAAGCCGTTCACAGAGAGAGATGATGTGGTAGCCTAGAATAAATTATTTAGGTATCAGCATACAACTCATGGACCTCAACAGAGGAAATATCTCAATAGCTTTAATATATAGAGGTACTGACAGTAAACTGGAGAATATGTCTCGTTGTGACAAATCGTTTGCCCGTTGAATAGAGCAATCATACTGACAGTATCCATGAATGCTATATAAATATATCCATTGTAATCAACAGCGAGAAGACTCTTTGGAGGTTTGTTTATTTGAAATTGGGATCTATCAGTTCAAATAAGGTCACATTGAGTGAACAGCTAAATAGATATCTTTACATATGGAACTACTCCAGCCTGCAATAGAAAACTCATAGAGAAAAAGCATGCGTCGGATTATTTTAAACTATTTCTGAAGGTCAAACCAATACTAGTTTTTTTTCTTTTCCAAGTATGTTTGATCATCAGGACTTTTATTTTGAGTTTATAAGTTGATTTGTTACTCTTATTGTTCGATTTTTGATTATTAATACTATACTTATATAAAGGGGTAAACTTGATAGAAGGGTTTCTTTTTTCAAATGTAAAGGAAATAAATATTGCCCATGTAGCGAGTGAGACTTATTTATGCTATTGCCTGACTTACTGTAAGCTATATAACTAAAACAATTCTTTTCATGAATGGAGGATAAAAAAACTCAGTCAAAAACCTAATTATTTGAAAATCTCAAAACCAGCATAAGGATTGAAGGAAGTCCCAATGTTAATATCTGGTATCGTATTTAGGCAGATGTTGATTATCTGAGATTTTGAATAAAAAAACTTTCATTTAGTTTTATTGTGATAATAGAATGCTTACTGAGAGTTAACTATACAAAATGACAGACCAATAAAATGATTCAAGTAATGAGATTGAAAATCGTTGAGATTTTATAATTTATTGTTCAAGGGAAAAATAACTGGGAGCGAGCAATTTTGGCTTCAAAGGAGTTTGGCTCCTGAGCAATTAAAGGAAGTATGTCGGACTCCACCATGTAGCCATCTCATTGAACAAAGTCGACAAAGGCCTTGAAAGTTTGAGTTTGTAGTACCTAGCTGTAGATGATAGAACCATTCAGTGAAGTTTTCAAGAACTGATCGCGCTTGGAACCTAGCAATCGAAAGTTGGATACCCTTTTTGAATTGGTGGCTGGATGAAGGTTCTTCAGTAAGATGCGTACTACTTTAGTAAGATGCATACTACTGATCCAAGACTGATTCTGGTATATGACTCATTATATGATCATCTTTGTCCCAGTTTAAGCTATTGGGTAAAACACTGGTGATCCTTCTGGCTGGTAATGACTCTTCAAAAAGTTAGTCTCTTATCTCGAACAATCTTTCAAATTTGAATGTTTCAAAAGATCAGACTTTGAGGTTATTGAAAGTTGAAAATAATCATCTGAGTCAACTACTGGCAAGAGATATTTAGTGAACTGAAGTGAAGTGCTAAGATAATGTAGAAAAGGGAGAAGAGATTTCTAATTTGTCGATGCACCGTCGAAGAGGTAGAAAGTTCTCACTTAGCTATTGAATCAACTTAGTTTATATTATAAAATTAACCTTCTTATATTAAATTTACCTAACTAAGTATATCATACAAGTTATTAGTATTGTTCGAAACGATCATCAGCGGACTACAGTCTACAGATCACTACCAAGTATAATTGATAGTTTAGTCAACAAAACTAGTACTACAATTAACTATAATAGCTTGAATTTTAGACGTTTATCAACCAAACTGTAAACCGTCTCCAGTACTACGTCTCTCCAAGTGATAATTCAAGAGAAGACGGTGAAACATGTGATGCTTTATTCTATAATCACACCTATCCCTCGATACTTTAGATTTGCGCGATACATAGTAAAGATACATTGAAGTTGTACAACTTATTATTCTAGCTTACAATTTGGCTTATATACAGCGAGCACATCAAAGGCTACATAGTAGAGATGCCAGTCAACGTTATAGTGGCAACTGAGAGTTGAAGTCTAGGAAAAAAAGGTAACCGACAAACTGGAGGTCGTCTGAGAGGGAAATTCGGCGGTTCAAGTGCTTGATACACGACTTCCAGCTATTGTATAGACTCGGAGTCTACAAGGAAATGTTTGGGACTGTCATAGTGCATGTAAGGTGCAATATATCTTTCATAAATCAATAGTAGATGGAGACTGAATGCAAAAACAGTTTTCATTATTATTTCTGCGACGTTGAATTCAGCAGATTGTAGGCTCAGTTCAGTAGCGGTGGCAATGAGAACATTAGGAGTGCTATATATACCTCTGATAAACGTGTAGGTACACTTGAATACGATTCAAATTCGTTATAGAGAGAGATTTGAAGAGAAATAATGGTTTGAAATGTGTAATTTTGCGCAAAAAGAAGTGTAGTTAAGTAGTATTAAATACGCTTAAAATGTTCAAAGTTGGGAGATTAGTGTAGTGGTTATCATACCTGCCTTCCAAGCAGGTGACATGGGTTCGAATCCCGTATCTCTCATAAGATATCCCAACTTTATTTTTTTTGATTAATGCGTACTGCTGCTCTCTCTTCTTTTTTTTTTGGCTGTCATTAGAGTGCTACCTAAGGTTTATCAGCAATGTGTATACTCAGCTCAAATAGGTTTTGAGCAAGGTTATTTTTGGAAACCTCTTGACCAATGATGTGTCTTCTAATGTATAGTGATTAACATAAAGATGTGTAGCAATTGAAAATAACGTTTGAAGGTTCGCTAGGTGCTATTTGGCTATAAGCAAGCTTTATCATAACTCGATTACATCTAGTTGTGAAATACAATGATATGTTGAAGCTTTTGCTTACTCAACTTTGTGCTTACTAAGTATTGATCGACTGAACTTATAAGTTTTATTGAGAAATACTTACCTACTTGTTTTTTCTATAAACTTTACCATTTTTCAAAGAGAAATGATCTTTCATAATTGCTTTCAAATTACTTTTAACATTCGGATTAGCACTAACTTTTGCCTTTAATGCCTTGATCAACAATGGAAGTTCTAAAGGTCCATCATTTAATAAAACATCGATATCTTCTTTAGTTATTTGATTAGCATTGGATGCTGCTGAACCACTTGCATCTGACAAGACTGGAGATTCTTCACGAGACTCCATTTTTATTTTAATTTTCTTCAATGGCTGTCCATTTTCCAAGACATGCTCTGGAGATGTTGATCTCTTAATAGATAATCTTGGATTCCAATCACCTGGTGGGAATTCAGTCAATACCTGCGACGGCACTTTCAATGTAACAATTGTACCTGAATATGATTCAACATATATTTTTCTTTTCTTGGTTGGTTCAGTTGAAGTTGATCCATCAGCTTCTTCAGCGTTTTGTAATTTTTCAGAATCGGAATCTTCCTTTTTAACTTTGATTTCATTATCATTATTTTTAGATTCTGGATCTTCAGTTTCACTTTCACTCAAATATGGGTTTTCATCTTCTTCATCATCAGTATCATACACTTCATTCATTGCATTTTTGGCTAAAGCATTTCTTAATTTTTTACCTTCTTTATCAATCTTTCTAGCATCAAATAAATCATCCAAATCATCATCTTGTGGATCTGTTTCGATAAGATTACTTGCTCTTAACATTTCTTTTTTCATTTTATTTTCAACAAGTTTACTTTCTTCATCATTACCTTCCAAAATTGGAGCTTCTTCATCATCTTGAAATTCTTCATCATAGTCCAGGGCTTCATCATCAGATCTTTTAGTTTCATCCTCATTTAATCTTGAAGTTGTTTTCATTTTTCTATATCTTAAATCAACCCTTTCACCTCTTCCAGCTTCTTCAGCCATTCGTTTCATTAACCATCTAGAACTAGAACTACCTTCTTTCATTTTTGCTTCAGCTTCTTCTAAAGTTAAAGTTGCATATTTATTTCTAGATGTAAATTTATAGAATTTTTCAACTGGCATCAATTTGAAACATTTGTTTTCATTATCTAAAACCAGTAAACAATAATTATCAGTATTACCAGCTTCATAATTACCAACCCAAGCTTGTTTTGCATCATAATCTTCCATAACCCATGGATAAAATTCTTCATATCTTAATTTTTTCTTTTCTTCATCATAATCTCTAATTTGTCTTGTCTTTTTCTTGAAGATTTGCTTCTTAGATTTTCTTGCACCACCATCAGGTGCAACAATTAATAAATCTGCTTCCTTTTTAGCTTGTTTTTTAGCTTCTTCAGCTTCTCTTCTTTTTTGATCTTCCCATCTTGTTCTTTCTTCTGGTGTCATACCTTCCAGTTCGATACTTTCATCAATTTGTTCATCAGTTAAAGCTGCAGGTAGCAAACCTTTCTTTTGTAGATATTCTCTTCTTTTTTCAGCTTTTTCAATGAGTCTCTGCTTATCTTGAATTTTTTTCTCTTCAAGTTCTTTTAAAGACAACTGAAATTGTAAATTCTTAGGATCTTTTCTATGCAATTTAGCTGGCTCTTGGAAATCTGAAGCTGGATTGATCTTCTTAACAGAATGGAACTTTAGTATATGAAATCTTGTATCTTCAATCTCTTCTTGGGTACAAGCTTTCAATGGATAAGACTCATAGCTCTCCTGAGACGACACGGGTGGGCCCACAGATAATGGCACTAGACTTGGACTAGCCTCCTCTTTCTTAATGACATTGTTGACAGCAGACATTCTAATAGATTATGGTGATGTATATGATACCGAAGACAATCCTTCTGTTTGGCCCTCTACTATTCTCTATCTCTTGTTTTGTTCGAGACCTTCCTTTGTCAAAAAAAAGCCAAAATTACTGAAAATCGACGCAGCGCCGATCGACGATCGACGCATAAAAAGAGAAAAGATAGCAATCCAAACTCAAACATCCGTACACCACAAAACCCCTGTAATTTTCCCTGCTCTGCAGTCTGCGCACACACAGCACTTGTATTTAGCCAGATTAGCTTGTCTGTGTCTGTCTGTCTGTCTGTCTGTCTAAGTGTTATCCGTGTCTCCGTGTGGAGTAAAATAAGAAGAGTTGGCATTGAGATAGCAATCATGTGGTTGCAAGAATGAACTGCTTTGAAATCGGTTAATATTGTTGTAAGGAGTTTGATGAAGTACCCCCTATTTTATTATTTTCGTTTGACATCTAGTTTACGATAAGGATCTACTGATAAGACAAAATCAACAAAGGGGCCGTGAATAAATAAAACTCCGAAATAATATCGACTCCCCGGAAAGGACTCCGAGATGAATGAAGAATATCGGCTAATTACTCCATTACAATATCCAACTGCAACTAACACTAAAAAACATCACTTCCTCCCCACACTCAGGCGGGTGAATTCATGCCATGTTGTGTTTCAACACTCTATGCTAACTATTCTTTCCAATGCCAAAGTCACACCATCATTTGTTGTCAAAGACCCAATCGCAGAACATGTAGTCTATTTCAAACTGGCATAGCTCAAGGCAGATCGATACAACCCGTTTTAATGTGTAACTAATTTACCCCAGATTATATCAGCTGTTTCAATAGTTTTCTTGTAGTTTGGTTCAACTTGGTAATTGTTGCCTAGTTCTGGTAATTGAACTACTTGTTTCATCAAGCGGAGTTATTATTGTAATTGCAAAATGCTTTTCTAACCCTCTTCAAATTAATTATAAATATCACCTTGTTTATCATTATTCATTTCATTTAATTCAAGTTAGTATTCACCTTCCTTCTTTCAACAATCGTTAGTTTATTTCACAAAATTCTTAGCTGGTTTAAGAATTTTAATTATAACTATACTACACTGTTAATTACTCAAACAAACTTTTAAAAAACATGGCTATTCCTGACGAATTCGATATCATTGTTGTTGGTGGTGGATCTACTGGTTGTGCAATTGCTGGTAGATTAGGAAATTTGGATGAAAATGTTACTGTTGCATTAATTGAAGGTGGTGAAAACAACATTAACAATCCATGGGTTTATTTACCTGGTGTTTATCCAAGAAATATGAGATTGGATTCTAAAACCGCCACTTTCTACAGTGCTAGACCATCTCCTCATTTAAATGGTAGAAGAGCTATTGTTCCATGTGCCAATATCTTGGGTGGTGGTTCATCAATTAATTTCTTGATGTATACAAGAGCTTCTGCTTCTGATTATGATGATTGGGAAATGGAAGGTTGGAAAACTGAAGAATTATTACCATTGATGAAGAAGTTGGAAACTTATCAACGTCCATGTGCAAACAGAGATTTACATGGATTTGATGGTCCAATTAAAGTTTCTTTTGGTAATTATACTTATCCAAATTGTCAAGATTTCATTAGAGCTGCTGAATCTCAAGGTATTCCATATGTTGATGATGCAGAAGATTTGAAATGTTCTCATGGTGCTGAACATTGGTTGAAATGGATTAACAGAGATTTGGGTAGAAGATCTGATTCTGCTCATGCTTATATTCATCCAACAATGAGAAACAAACAAAATTTGTTTTTAATTACTTCAACTAAATGTGATAAGATTATTATTGAAGATGGTGTTGCTACTTCTGTTAAAACAGTTCCAATGAAACCAACAGGATCACCAAAGAAGGCTATTGCAAGAATTTATAAGGCTAGAAAACAAATTGTTGTTTCTTGTGGTACTATTTCATCTCCATTAGTTTTACAAAGATCAGGTATTGGTGCAGCTCATAAATTAAGACAAGCTGGTATTAAACCTCTTGTTGATTTACCAGGTGTTGGTCAAAATTTCCAAGATCATTATTGTTTCTTTACTCCATATCATGTTAAACCAGATACTCCATCATTTGATGATTTTGTTAGAGGTGATAAAGCTACTCAAAAGGCTGCATTTGATCAATGGTATGCTAATAAAGATGGTCCTTTAACAACCAATGGTATTGAAGCTGGTGTTAAAATTAGACCAACTGAGGAAGAATTGGCAACTGCTGATGATGAATTTAGAGCTGCTTATGATGATTATTTCGGTAATAAACCAGATAAACCATTGATGCATTACTCTATTATTTCAGGTTTCTTTGGAGATCATACTAAGATTCCAAATGGTAAGTATATGTGTATGTTCCATTTCTTGGAATATCCATTTTCAAGAGGTTGGGTTCATGTTGTTTCATCTAATCCATATGATGCACCTGATTTCGATACTGGTTTCATGGAAGATCCAAGAGATATGTGGCCAATGGTTTGGTCATATAAAAAAGCTAGAGAAACTGCAAGAAGAATGGAATGTTTTGCTGGTGAAGTTACATCTCATCATCCAAAATTCCCATTTGATTCACCTGCAAGAGCTGCTGATATGGATTTAGAAACATGTAAAGCATATGCTGGACCAGATCATTTTACTGCTAATTTGTATCATGGTTCATGGACTGTTCCAATTAAGAAACCATCTGCTAAGAATTCTCTTCATGTTACATCAAATCAAGTTGAATTGTATGATGAATTGGAATATTCTAAAGAGGATGATAAAGCTATTGAAGATTATATCAGAGAACATACTGAAACAACATGGCATTGTCTTGGTACTTGTTCAATGGCTCCAAGAAAAGGTAACAGAGCTACACCTTTCGGTGGTGTTGTTGATGCTAGATTAAATGTCTATGATGTCAAGCATTTGAAAGTTGCTGATTTATCAATTTGTCCAGATAACGTTGGTTGTAATACATACTCTACTGCTTTGTTAATTGGTGAAAAGACTGCTACTTTAGTTGCTGAAGATCTTGGATATTCTGGTGATGCTTTGAAAATGACTGTTCCAAACTTCAAGTTGGGTACTTATGAAGAAACTGGTTTAGGAAGATTCTAAGTAATGTTGTTGGTTCATTTTATTTTATGAGTAGTTTTCAGCAAATTCATTCCTTTTTTTATTAGTTTATGTGTGTGTGTGTGTTACCTTGTTTTGAACGCTCTATTTACTCAATTACCTTTTTTTCTTTTTTAGTTTAGTTTTATAGGTTTTATAATTGAGATATGTTCTTTTATGAAAATAATAGTAAGTGTTGTTGTGCTACCAAAATTGTGTAATTCGCTGCTGCCATAATAAAGTCTTGTTCAATTTCGTGCGAGGTTCGGTAAAAAGCGTTTGAAGTGATGTGATCTCCACCATATGAAGATTATATGTAACCAGTTTAATGGCACTAGGCAAACAGATACTCATACATACTACAATGGCTAAGATAGAGAAGAAGAAGAAACCAGAGAGATTTTCTAAACCTATTAGATTTGAACTAAGTTCTAAATACAACAAACAATTAATAACGAAAGTTAAAGATATAACATCATTATCATTTGGTGCTTGTTGTGGTATATTGAATTTAACATCAATAAATGGATTTATATTCTTCATAATTACAAATATAATAACAAGCATTGCATTTTACTTGATACATTTATCATTATTTAAGAAAAACAGCGTTAAATTATACTATGAAAATCCACTAAGTGATATTTTTCTCAATGATATAGGTAGATATTTAGCAAGTTTTACGATGATGTGGTGTTTATTATTTGCTTTAGTTTCAACATAAATTTATTTTATAGTCATATATATGGTATGGTTGGTCGTTACATAAATTTTTTAACAAACTTTTGATTGTTTTTGATATAATTATCTTCAAATGGATTCTCAGTTGGATCTCTAATTTTCAATCTCTTATATTTAGCAATACCTTTATATTTCGGTATTTCAAGTGGAACATCCTCAGGTAACTCGAATTCCATAATATCAAAAAATCTTCTCATACAACTATATCTTGAAAATGAATAGTCATTCTTATCATTACAATAACATTTATAATCTAATTTTGTTTGTAAATTATATGGACAACTTATTCTATCTAAAGCATCATGATAACCTGTACTATCTAACCAGAATATTTTATCTTTTGGTACAAAAGTACTTATAGCTAATGTTTTGATGCTATAATCTGTCCATCTTTCATAGAAGAATCCATTTGTATCATCCATAAAATCATAAAGTTGTTTATATTCTTTGGATTTATAAAATTCAAGGTTAACTATCTCAAAATTAGAATCAAAATTACAATTTGTATAATCATTCGTATTTGAATCTAGTATGAATTCATTCAATGTAGTTGAATTATCAATCAGTAACTCATTGTTCAATTGCATAAATGTTTTATAATTTTTGAATAAGCTTGGTGCTGATTGTATTGATTCAGCAGGTGCATTAACAAACCCAAAAATCATATCATGGTTTTCAGCAAATTTGAAAAAATCTCTATCGATCTTACAAGTTATTTCTGTTTCAACTTCAATATTACAATAATACTTATAATTTTTCAAGGCATTTAAAAATTGAAATCCATATGCATGAAATCTTGATTTCAATTTGAAACTTAACAAGTGAATATTTGGTGAAATTCTTTTTGTTTGTTTTCCTAATGTTTTTTCCAAATCTTTTTGAATTATATTATCAGGTATATTGAAATATTCATTATTTTTGTCAATTTTTTCAATAATAACATTCCCAGTTATCATTCTTTCCATTGTTTTTTGTAGATCTGATGGGAATTCCTCAGTTTCAATTGGATACCAACTAAATACCCAATCATAACCAAACTCTCTATTGAAGCCTTGTTCAATCGATTGAATTGTTTTCAATAATGATTTCGGTTGTTTAACATCTGGAATATATGTATAAAAAGTAGCTGATACCCTATCATTATCATCACCCAATGACAAAAATGATGAAAATGTAGTGTTTCTATTGATGTGGAAAGATGATTTATTCTCAGGTGTTGATCTTTGGAACGCTAGATATAGTAATGTAGTAGTAATTATACTGAGTAATAATACTACTCTATACCTCACTCTCACCGATGAAACCATTGTTTCATTCATATAAAGAGCATGGTAAGTAATAGTGTCATCGTTATCATATAAAAACTCTGAAAAACAACAGGCCCAAAATTGATGGTTGTTGATTGCTGACTCAGCCAATTAGTCATCACATAAACAAGGCTTTTATCGGTTACATGCTAATCTTATTATGAACAACACCTAAACTATCCAGTTTTCTAACTATTTCCATAGTTAAAGCTTCATTGACTAACGCTAGCTTGGTACTCTTCTCAATATCATTGTTGGTAGTTGATTTCAGAGATTTGATTGTATCAATCTTAACAATTAACTCACCAATTGATTGTAACATTTCAAAAGTTTGTATATCTTGATACACTTTACTACTACCCACTATTTTACAACTGTCGAGGAATGAAATTAAATTGTCTAATCTTAATTCCAGATTTTCAATTGAATTCTCAACACTTGATTTAACGTCTGTGAAAAGATTTTGTTTATCAACTATCTTTTCAGTTATATCATCTGTGGTTTGGTTAATTGTATTCAATGTGATGTTTTCAACTTGCAAAGACTTGATTTCAATAGAATGCACATCTATAGGTGTAGTTGTTGAATTTATTTGGTACTCTTTCGCTTGAATAGGTAAAACTGACGAGTTTTTCAAATCATCATTTTTGAACTCTAAAGATTCATGTATCTTCATATAAATCCATCCATTTTTGAAGATGTTGTGTTCAAGTAGCTGTTTGGAAGCTTGTTCAACTATACCAACGTAAACTTGACCGTAATTACTACTCAAATCACTATCATCAGCGGATGATATCATGTAAAATCCAACAAATTCCAAATGACTATAAATTTCATCATTCAATTTCAATTTAGATAACAACTCATCAACATCAATAACACCAGACTCATTACAAATGATATTGAAACTCATTGCAACTGAAAACGATCCATTTTCCAAATTATGAACCCCTAATAATCCCCCTATTCTATGATGCTGATCAATATATGCCTCTCGTTCATTTGAAGTAAGATTGCTCTCATCACAATGCACTTTTGCCCTGTATAACGAGTCTGATATGTTCAATAAAGCTAATGGATGTACTAACAAGTGTGTCATTGTGCTACTCAACATATTTACACTGTGTCTCTTGTCCTACTCCTTCTTTCTCTTTACAATCACTCTTTGTTTAATAAGTGCTTTTCAAATTTGAAAATCAATGTTCGCTGACTCAGCAGCTGACTCATCAGCACTGCCTTTATTTCAACCCATTTTCATGTTTTTTTCCACAAATTTTACAATTTTTTAGCTTGAAATTATCCTTTGTTTCATTCAAGTACACTGAGTTATCATAGTAACACCACCAAAATCATCATGCCATCAGAGTTAGAAGAACTTGTGGAATTTTTACATTCCCCTCAAGCCCAAATACGTGAAATAGCGTTAGAAAATTTAGTTCAATTTTCACCAGCTGGTGCTAATCAAAAAATTTTCAAATATGATAACTGTAGAGCTATTGAAGATTTAATCACACTAGCTAAAGATCCTAAAGCTATCAATGTGACCAGAGCATTAACAACATTGGCCAATCTTTGTGATGATGTTGAATTCAGAACACTTATTGTTAAAGATGAAACATTCTTGAAATATATATTACAAGAGTTAATCAATTTAGGTAACTCAAATGCCGATTTGTTATGTATATTATTGACAAATTTAGCTAAAAATGATGAAATACTAAGAATATTTGATTTCAAATTGGAGTTGAAAACAGAAGACCAAATTAAAACTTTCAAGAGTAATTTAGCAATGGATTGTATAATGGATTTATTTGTTAAAGGTTCTGAAAGAACTTTGAATAAATATGCAAATTATGATTATTTGGCATACTTTATGGCTGATATATCAAGATTTCCAAAAGGTAGACATTATTTCACACAAGAACAAGAATATGATCATGTTTACCCAATTACTAAACTTTTAGTGTTTACTGAGAAATATGATTCAAAAACAAGAAGAGAAGGTGTTTGTTCAACAATTAAAAACTCATTATTCGATACTGATAAACATATGACTCTAATGAAAGATGAAAAAATCAATCTATTACCTTATATTCTTGGTCCTATTGCCTTAGGTGGTAACAAAGGTTTAGATGATGATGAAATCTTCAATCTACCTGATGAGTTACAATTACTAGATCAAGATAAAAAAACTGAACCATTATATGATTTAATCGCAGTTCATCTTGAAAGTTTATTATTGATTTGTGTTTCTAGAGAAGGTAGA
The DNA here is from genome assembly GCA_001661425.1 of Ogataea arabinofermentans. Taxonomy (NCBI): domain Eukaryota; kingdom Fungi; phylum Ascomycota; class Pichiomycetes; order Pichiales; family Pichiaceae; genus Ogataea; species Ogataea arabinofermentans. The sequence continues at coordinate 17,581 of KV453854.1, forward strand.
GAATATTTAAGATCAAAATCTACATATCCTATAATTAGAGAAATTCATAAAACTATACCTGATAATGAAGAATTATGTCTTGAATTATGTGAGCGTGTTGTTAACATGTTAATGAGAGACGAACCTCCTTCAGCTGAGGAAGTTCAAGCAATGCATAGTGATAATGAATCAGATGAGGATGACGATAAAATTACAGAAATTGTCTAGTTTAGTTTACTGTTCATTAAATAAAGGTCTTTTTTTTTTGTTTTATAAATATATAATCATACAAAAAAATTTGTAGTCATATTCAAGAACGAAATATTGTAAAAAGTAAAAGAAAACTGGATATGATGAGTTTAACTTATTTACTATTCTTGCAATTTTCCATTCATGATGATGTTTTGTTTTTAGTAAGTTTTGATGTCGTTGATGTAATATGAATAAATTAATCGAGCTTCGATGCAGACAAAAAACCTGATAATTCTGTATATGATATGGTGAACAATTATGTCTATGTTTTTGTTATTGTTGTTGTTATAGTTATAGTTTTGAGATGATAAGATATATTATATTTATTCATCATCTTCTTCTTCATCGTCATCACCTCCAGCAGCAGCCAATTGTAACTTCACATCTTTCCAAAGTTTACCTTTGTTTCTGTTTTCATACCATTGAGTGACGGCAACATCAAAGAAACCTTGGAATGCAAAGGCACCAGCTAAAACAGTACCAACGTAGATGGAATTTCTCTTAAAGAAAGTGTGGACAACAGTTGAGTAAAAGCTGTTAAACATGAATTTTCAATGTTAGTATAAAACACTCAATTTTTACGAATCTTGCTATTCAATGGTGATATTACATACCTCATCTTGTAATTATATGTATATATATATGTGATTAGATGCTAATGAATCAAACACAGTCTAAAAAAAAACGGTCTACTATATCAATACCTTCAATAGCACTGTAAAGATTACAATGTGTTACTGATTCGCCTTCTCTGTTTGGTTGGAGCGCACACAGAAACGAAGAATTTTTTCTGAACGTTTTTGATTGGCTGACTTGCCGGTTACGTGTCTGCTTATATAATGCTGTATCTATAGATATCTATCTATCTATCTATCTATCATCTCTACCACCAGTCAGTGATCCCGTCTTCATCATCATCATCATCGCCCCGGTCCTCCTCATCTTCCTCTCCGTCATCTTCTTCTTCATCCGTAAGCATAGGTTCGGTTCCAAAAACAGCGTTCGTCGGAATTCCTGCTAACCCAATAACATTAGCTAAATCGAATCCTGGTGTTTGTGGTAGTATGAATGGAAGTGTAGTTGTATTATTCATACCTTGTCCAGTAGCAACTCGGATTCTTCTAGTTGAACCACTAAATCTTTTATAGATTCTATTATTTAAACCTTGACTCATCCACATCCTGTTCAAATTTTTATATCTTTCAAGATTCAAAACACCAGATTCTCCAGCACCAATTAATCCACCTGCAGGTTCACCATGTTTATTCAAATATGGCGATTCTAATGTCATGGATGCAGTAACAAATGATCCTGATGCTTCTTTCAAATCCAAAACATTAACAGAAGGTGAGAAAAATAAACAGATTGAACTTTTGTTCATTTCACAACGATCAATATGATTGAATGGATCACAAACGCATCCACCACAAAATACACAAACATGTGTAGCATCCGATGCTTTTTTCAATCCAAATCCATCCATCTTCAAGAATCCACTCATCTTTTCTGGTAATGGAGCTAGATGAACAATCGAAGGATAATCCAATACAAGTCCATTCACAGTAGATGAGAATCTATCAGCACTAGTAGCTAACTGAGATGAAACTGAATACTCTAATGATCTAACATCTTTAATTCGTAGAAGTAATTGATCAACAGATCCAAAATCAAATTCTGAAATATTGAGAACAGCTGACATCAGTTTCAATTGTTTGTAATAGTTTCTGAAAATATTAACAGCAATCCAATACATTCTTTCAACAAGATCTTCTTTATAGAATATAGGATCAACTTCATCAATAAACGTCTTGAACAGATTAGCTGCACATCTTTTGGTTAGACTTATCATCGTCGTCTTTATATTTTCATCCAAACTTGGCTTCTCACTCAAAATTGAATCAATCATTAAAGAACTGCTATCATTTTGGAACCTATACAATGAAGAGAAAATCACTTTGATAAATGCTTTAGTCAAATTCAAACGAACTATAGTTTCAATTGATTCATTGCCTTGTAGGAAAAGAAGTAAATTATCAGACATAAATCCACCTCCCGCAGCATACAATGAATCTTTATATTCAGCGAATTTCTTTTCAGTTTCAAATGGTAAATAGTTAATCAACGCTTTATATTGAATCAACGATCTCAATGTTTGTAAATAAGGTGCAGTTAGTTTAGACGATCCATCATATCTAGATGCAATTTCAAGTTGCTCAATAGTACTACCTAAAAGTAATGATAAACTATTTCTGGTTGCCTCAATATGATCATCCCCTGCTGATTTACAAACAGATGATATGGAGTTATTAACTTTAGTCAATTCATTCAATTCAAGAGCAAACTGCTTGAAAGTATTTTTGTTCGGATCAGATAGCATACGCAGCAGCTTTTTATCGAATACAAGATTAGTTAAGCTTGCAAGATTATCTTGTTCACGTTCCTGGAAAATTTGCTGCCATGTAGCAGCTTTCAAGTCTTCAGATGGATCTAGTTCAAAATCAGGAAATGTATAAGAAGGAACAAACCCATTGCAAAATGATTCACATAACGGACAAGTAAATTTCCCAATGGTTAAACTCTTCTCTATTATCATTCCCTTGAAGCAACGATAATGCATACCATGAGCACAACTAGTAATAACATCTTTACTTCTAACACAACTTGACCCTAAACATTGATCTTCCCCTTCTCTCGTTTGCCATTTTCTCTTTTTCGAATTAGTGTTAGTTGGAGGGAAACCTGGTATCATAAATGGAGGTGCCCCCATCTCAGATGATGGAATATTCCAAAAAACGGTTGAATCTGATATTAGAACTGGAATACCAAAAAGATTATAACCATCTTCATCGTTTCTACACAAAATACAGGTTCTGGTTTCCACTTCTGGTGTTGATTCCATATTCACATCTTTTCCAGTAGGACTATCAACTTCAGGTTTATCATCGAAATATTCTTTGTTTTTTTCAATAAATGCAGATTGTTGTTTATGCATCTTTTGCATGATTTTTTGTTGTCTTTTCAAAGCCAGCCTCTTTGTTCTCTCCTTTTTAGTTTCCAAATTCTTACCATGAGGTGATTTCTTGAATTCGTTAATATGATCTATACCAAATCCATCAATAAGAGCTTGTAATATATTATCATCTTTCAAAAGTAGCGCCTCCAATAGAACAGATGCTGTTTTAATGATCTGTTTTGATGTATCCTCCTTTTGAATCAACGTTAATAACAGATTACAAATTGGAATATCACTGAAATTATCAATCCCTTTATCATCAAGATTGGCATCCAAGACAATCGCATGGATCAAATGTAACAGATGTGGTAAACACTGCTCATTGCTTGATTCAATAGCATGACGAAGGACTTTATAAATGAACTTAACAAATAATGGAATTCTCAAACAATCTCCAATTCCAGAAATTTTGGAACGATCTGTATCGTTCAATTGATAAATTTTGGGTTGCAAACAAATCTCCTCTTCTTTCTTCTTCTTGATTTTGGCAATATTTGCCAACAAGGAATTCTCAATATCATCTGCTGAGTAAAAGTTATAGTATAAGTTCAAGAAATCCATCTCAGAATAAATTTCTGGGCGTAATACATACTGACCATAGTCATTAATACCCGATGGAGCTTGATAATTGCTAACTTCTGCTAAAGCTTTATCAAAATAAGGTGATTCATCAACCATTTTCTTCAAAGCGGAGTACTTTGTAGGTTCAACACATAACACAGCACAAATTGAATGTTTAATTTTCATGTATTCCTTGTCTTCATAAGTTAAATTGGAATCAAATGGTTCTCTATAGGTCAAAACATGATAAAAAAAGTCAATGCAATCATTCAAAATGGAATATATACGTTCCTCATAGATTGTTTCATCAAATGATAATGTACCAACTATACAGTCAAGGAAACCAAAACGATCAAAAATGTTTAGCAATGATCTCTTGTATGAAGGTTCAGCCAATATAGAAAGTTGATTTAGATGAAGTTCACCCATCAAGTTGAATAATGCCCTGTTGGTAGACTCCTCATTTAGAGGTTGATAACCATTTCTGATCCAGAAACGTGATCTAATTTGTGATGATAGAACAACTGATTGTAAAACATCATCAGCAATAGCCAACATGTCAGGAGATGACTCTTCGTTCTCATCAAGGTCTACAGTATTTTCCACCAATTTGACCGACAGAACTTTTGGTGATAGCATGCCAATTTCAAAAAACTTATAATTGGAACATATCTCTGTCAATAATGAATGCAATGGATGAAGAAATGATGATGATGTATCAGCCACATCATGCTCAACAATATTCTTCTCGTTATTGAAAGCTCTGCTAGACGAATCCAAAAAACTTGCCAATATAGCTATAGAGTTTTCAACGGGTTTTGATTTGACATTGATACCAGAAACTATCTTACCTATATATTTCGAAATTTGATATGCTTGGTGTGCTCTCATAAAATAAATTTTGTAACTTGAATTTTCAGTTTCAACGTGTGCACCCGTTTTTCTCTTAATTGTGCTAGATTCTTGAAACAATCCAAAAATCATCATCAAGTGCAAGAGATATTCTGGTTTCACAATTGCCTCGCTGCCCGGTTTTATGTAACCCATCAAGGATTCAACACCATTCAATGTTGCTGATTCAGCAGAAATTAACCTTGAAGTTTCGGAACGAATACCTTGCATTGGATTATATTTTGAATTCGAATCCGCATTAAAATGAAACACATTCACCAAACTGCGGAACACCCCTATAAGCTTACCGCTTTCCAACATGTCTGTTCCAATATTTGGATCGTAATAAGTCTGCAATCTCACATGATCTAACAAAGATAGCTGCCATTCTCTATCCACTTTAGCCTGAATATATTCCAATACAGGCAAGACTTCAACAATGTGAACGAAAAGTTCTTTTCTTGAGTGATAATTAGTGGTCAAAAGTGGAATTAGCATATCCCTCAAAGATATTCTCAGTCTCTTCCATAGACGGATTTCCAAATAGAAAAGGTATTGAAGGCGACTCGATATAGAGAACACACCTCCAGTATTTGATGGTTGAAAAAGCTCTATACCCTTGGCTCTAAGAGCTCTCAAAGAAACAGGGTCCCGTAGTGATGTTCCATTCAGTATAGGTATTTTGAAATCTAAGGAAAGCAAACCCATTGTCTCTTGCTTTCCATTGTAGATTAATTGCTCTTGATCCACAACTTCACGTTCGGAAACATAAGTCTCAAACAGTGCTTCAGAAATAGCGTTTCTAAAACAATCCGAGACCTTATTGTTTGGATGATCAATGCATCGCTTGAACCACGTGAAAATTTCCTCACAAATTTCATCTCTAGCTAAATCTCTGGAGGAGTTGATTGTAGCAACCAAGTCTTCTGCTTGTACATTGGTAAAAGCATCAAGAAGACTACTAACATCTTTACTTGTACTCAAAGTGGCTCTACCAACAGCATTAATTTGTGTTGCCAAATCGAAGCATTGTTTATCTTCACCTGTCTTATTTATTGCAGCACCAATACATCTTTGGGCTGACTCCCAGCTATGAAGTTCATCATTCCAAAGAACCAAGCAATATGCATCTGAATTTGAATCCTCGATTCCGTATTTTTGTATTGGTAGATTTGATAAATCGGAAAACTTTTTCATCATAAGAGAATATGGAGAAGATTTATTGTATTGATGAGTGAAAGGAACAGTATAAGGGGTCGCTGATTGAACATCTAGAACGTAGTCGAGAAGAACCCTTACTATAATCCGTATGTTATCATTCATAACAGTGGGAAGATCTGGAGCCTCATCATTCTCTGATTGTATGCATGCAAGACAATTCAACTCTTTATGCCATGATGTAGCATCTCCACAATCACAAATAGCGCTTCCACTAGAAGCGTGCATACTGACATTATGCTCCAAATGTTCTTCTTTATTGAAACAATCATCACATAGACAACATGTTGGATCAAGGGCACAATCTTTACAGCTGTAAACTGGCTTACCAATTTTTATCTTTCTCGAGCATATTCTACCCACATGTGACTTATTCTTACTCTTCTTCTGATGAAGATAGAAACGACCCTTCGAGATATTCCCTGTGTTATCATGTATTGGAACATCAGACCATTGGGAAGGGAAATCACGAGTCTTTCTCACACCAGGGAAGAAGAAGTCGTAGTACTTGCCTTCCGAGGTGACCAAAAAGTATAGCGATCTATTCAATGTCGTTATAAGATCGGGAGTGGTAGCATAATCAAATTGTTTCGGTAGTTGTACCAAAGTTTGTCTCAACCTTTGTGCTAAATCTTGATCGCTTGGGATCATCATTTTCCTCTACGAAATCTGTGAGTTTGAGCAGCAATTGTTAGTAGAGAGTTCGGTATGTCTAAGATCACAAACAGTAAGTACCTAATATTAGCTTCAAAAGGTAAATCACAAAAGTTACCGATGTGATTCCGATGGCTTCAATTCTTGTTCTTGGGTGGTTTCATCTGTAGCCTCTCTATATTCAATGAACTCGAGAGGCAGTGGCAAAAAAACTGCTTAGTCATCTGATCTGTCAGCCGGATCTGAGAACTATCACCATGCCGGGCTTGCCCTTGTATCAGTAATTCAAGACGTTAAGAAGAGAGATAGATATCCCCCAGTAGCTACTCACCCTTGTAGCATAACAATCCTCGTCCAATTCAGTATCTACGACGATGGAAGATATTCAGGTTTTGAGGAGTAGTCCGACGGATGAGCTAGACGTGCTCGATAAAGAAAATCTTAAGAGGTATCTTGCAGGACTACCTGCAGCTCATTTGTTCACATATAATCGCCATTCTAGAGATTCATTGAGACAAACACTGAACAGATTTACAGGATTTACAGAGAATGATTTACAAATTGATATGCATGACCATAATCATTATGGAAGACCTTGTGGTAGAAAATTTCGCAAGGGGGAAGCCATATTCAGATGTTTAACCTGTGGGTTCGATGAAACATGTGCACTATGTACTTACTGTTTCCAAGAAAAGAATCATGTTGGCCATCAGGTTCGTAGGGGTATAATTCAGCGTGAATCCAATGGTTGTTGTGATTGTGGAGATCTGGAAGCTTTCAGTGATCTACGATGTGATCTTTACGATATACCTAGTGGTAAAGAACGTCTTCTTTCGACGGATCAAGTCTCTCGATTTTGTGATACCCTAAACACTGCCCTTGATTATGTGCTTGACGTAATGACGCATTCATTTACTAGTATCCTGCCTCCCAAAACGAAGTACGATGTGGTGGGGTGGTCCGAAAATTCATCGTTAGATCCGTTGACATATCATGAAGAAGATATTAATACCAAGAAATACGTACTGCTACTATACAATGATGAGACACACCAGTACAGAGATGCTGTTCAAAGAATAAGATTCACCACAGGAAAAGTTACAGAGTTCGCTGAAATGGTTGCCCAAGAATGTAACGATGCAGGTAAAGCTATTGTGATGATATCGAGTGATATTGACTTTCTTCTATCAAAGCAAAAGACGTTGACCTCCACTGGTTTATCTGCTTGTATTAGAAGTACACGTGACGTTTTCAGAGAATTGATGTGTGATGAGATCATCGATTGGCTTTCTGATTTATCTGTCTCTCAAATGGTTAAGAGTAGTAAGATTATTAGGGATAGTATATGTGTTTCATTATTAAGCAATTCAAATTGGGGTTGCCAAAATTCACCAAAATTGAACTTCTCTTTTCAAAACAGGATTATTGAAACGGATATAGAGGCATACGAGATGTCTCTTCCTGCAACACGGAGAGTTTCCTATCGAGGAACTCAAGCCAACTTTCGAACATTGAGGTGGGAGATTCCAGACGACGTTTCACGTGAATGTGGCTATTCCAATGAATCAGGAAATTATACGTCCAACAGCTCGCTCTTTTCTAATGAGGAATTATCCAGATTCAAGCTGCTCGCTATCTTTGATATCAGATTTTCAAAAACAATAAGAAACAAACTGCATGACCTATACATGTCATTACTGATCAATAATCTCAGGTATAAAATGATGATCACTGCCCAGTATGTTGATATTTATGTTGAACTCGGTACCATGTTTTTATCAATAGATAGAGAGCCTGAGTTTTCCCTGTTACCGATCTTTTCCCCACAAGTGTTTACATGTCCAACGAATTGTTCATCCATAGTTCGTCATGGGGATCTTTCCAAGATGTTAGATATGGTTGATTCATTTATTCGCACGGGATCAACAACAATGTCACATGTGGGACATAATAAGCGAGGACTACTTTACTCGTCATTAAAGAACAGAAAGTGGGCTCATATATTCATGGATATGACTTATATCATGAGTAGAAACCAAGATGTTGAAGCTTTTTTCCAAAACTTACCATATTTCAACCAGACTTTGAAGGTCCTTGGAGTATTTCAAAGTAAGCCAACTATCAAGAGAGAGGTCAATAGTCATGTAGAGTATGAATCCACAGATTATGGGTTATATTTCAATGGAATGTCCGTAATATCTCATTTTTCAGACAATATTGGTAAGGCTCTTAACAAAATTGATTCTAAAGCCACATCTACTTATCTCATTCGTCTCACTATTGAAGAGCTGGTGAGGCACGTTTTTTTCGAGTTTGATACATCGACTGACCCTTTGGATACTGCAAACAAGAAAATAATCAGAGACCAAGAGGCTGCAATTGAATTTCATAATTTTTCATTGAATGGTGTCACCACCAAAATTGTTAGATTTGACGTTATGAACAAAAAGCTAAGTTTGTTACATCCAATTCATTCATTACTTTCATGGCTTATCGAAATGAGTCGCTCGTTGAATACAGTTGATAGTGTAATGGAGTTAAATCAATTGGCAAATGAGGTGGGTACATGTTTCAATGATACAGAAATTCAATTTGCTAGTACTAGACAGATTATGCAAGGTGATGTTATGAAAGGTATATTTGATATCCCACTAAGAACATTAGTTCTTCTATCTCAAATAAAAGTTGGCTTATGGGTTAGAAATGGTATGAGTATTAGAAATCAGATGAATATATATAAATGTTCCGGAATCAGAGAGTTTGGATACACTAGGGATTTATTTTTATTACAATTATTTTGTGGATTACAATCTACTGATGTTTCTCTTACAACAATGATTGACAGATGGTGTTTAAGATCTTGGTGTGAAAGAGATTTCAAAAAGACAGGATACCCACAAAATCATCTTCAAGAAATGGTTGAGGAATTCATTTTGTTTTTGATCCATTTGTTGACTGAGGATATGCACCTTCACAAAAGAACTGGTAGTGAGATCTCTGATTTACGAATCAAGAGGGAAATCATTCAGACTTTGTGTTTTGGTCATTCAAGTTATGGAAAAATTACATCGGAGGTGTCTGATCATTTATCATCGGAAAAAAGGTTCTTTTTGATATTTGATCAATGTGTTGATGAAATTATACCCTCCACATCGGCATCTGGGAATTCATCCTATATAAAAGAGTTCAAGACATACAAATTGAAAGAAGAATTGTTTGCAGAAGTCAACCCATATTATATACACTACTCCTCGAATAAGAGAGATGATTGTATGAAGATGTTGAAAGAGAGAGCTAGTAAACTATCCAACACCCCAATAGAAGATGTTTGCATCCCACCCAAACTGGTCAAGTGGGAAGATAGTCCATTCAGGTCTTTAATCAAGATCACTTGTTCAATCCACTTTATTTCCATACTGGAATCAACTTTAGATTATTCAGTTCAAGATTTTACAGGAAAGTCAGAGACTGGTCCCGAGGTTATGTTGGAGCTCATTCTTCATTTGATTCATATTGCTGTGACATTACCTAATGCAAATGAATTTATAGCTAACTATCTAAAAGATTCTGAAGTTCCAGCAATACTGTTTGATCTCTTGACAAATGAGTCTTATAATATCTTCTTCCCAAGGTTGAGAGCTATCTTATCAATATTTTGTTCCTTTTTCAACTTTGAGAATGATTTGATAACTAAATCAATCCCAAATTTTAATAGTTCAATTGTGGTGCCTCAAGGTAGTACAAATGAAGAAAGTGCAGCCGAAAAGAAAAGGAGATTGGCAAAGAAAAAAAAGAACAAGATTTTGGCCAAGTTTAGAAAGCAGCAACAAAAGTTTGCAGATAGTTTAGTTGCTGAGAATAGTGATCTTATGGATATTGATGAAGATGAAGATGAATTTGAAGATGAAAATAACGGTTGGCAATTCCCTCATGAGCACTGTATATTGTGTCAAATGCCAGCAAACAGTGATGATGAGCCTTTTGGAATCATCAGTTACATCTTGCAGAGCAATCAATTTCGTTCCGTTCCATTTGAGAATAAGTATTGGTTCTACAAAAGTTTCAGTGGTAGTAACAATTTAGATGAAGTTGAGACCGAAGGAGTTTCCAAAGTTCATCAATATTTGAAAACTGTTGAAAAGAATCACGTTGTAGGCCCTGGTTTCCCAAGTAATGAACTTGCCTGTAATGAGAATCATTCAGTGTTAACTAGTTGTTGTCATGGTATGCATTTTAGTTGTTACCTTGATTTTATCAAAACTGGTAAGTCAAGACAACTTTCTCAAATTACAAGAACCATACCGGAAGATGTTTCACGTCAAGAGTTTTTGTGCCCACTTTGTAAGGCTGTCAATAATGTTTTCATTCCAGTTTTTTATTCTTCGAATAAGGATTCTTTCCAAGAGAAGTTGAAGTCCATGTCTATATCGATATTGGATCCAGGGCTTGACGATATATTAGCGAAAGATACTGATAATTTGAGTCTTATCAAGTCAGAGTTGGTTGCCAATGTTAAGTCAAAGGTGAAACCACAGTATTGGTTTATTAAAGAAGAAGATGAGAACGATTTAATTCAAGCTGACTCGAAATCTTTCCAAGCATTGAACCATTCTTTGAGTGTGTTGGCGTTATTATCGTTACCATTTGATGGAATCAGTGCAATCATCACCAAAACCATTGAATCAATGGAAATATCATTACGTGGTACAGCTTACGAACAAGGTTTAGCACCATTGCTAATATATCAACTATCAAATCAAACGATTACGTCACTAAGAGTTTGGAGTCAATTACGAGAACTAATTAGATGCACAGAAACAGTTACATCCACTTCAGATAAGTATAGTAAGAGTTTCTTAACGTATCCTGAACGTTTACTTGGATTGCTGAGAAATATTTGTTACGATGATGATCTCTTATACAGTGGAGAAGATTATTTCAAACTATTAGTTGGAGCTGAAGAAGTTCAAAGTATTGGATTAGATTTCAGTAAACTGATTCATATATGTTATTTAAAGCATTTGAAACAATCATTGATGATCACTATGATTAAATTACAAACTATGAATTTTGATACTGGATATTGTAAAGTTGATGATTTGCAAGACTTAGAATATGGATCTGATAAATTGAATCAAATATGGCAAACATTCACTGGAACTCCATGTTTTGGAGGTGGTGTTATGTATTCTATGCTAATCAAATTAATGACTCCATTTTTAAGAAAGTGTTTAATCTATGCATTTGTTAGATTTCCAAGTATTAATGGTGGTATGTTACCAGACTTATCAATGTTTGAATTAGAATGTGATAAGTTATGTTCTGTAATGAATTTACCTACAGTTAATCAAGTCTTGGAAGAAATGCCATTGAGTGAATTTGCTAATGTTGCAATTGAAAATAAGCACAAATTGAACAAGGCAAAATTGAGTTATCCAGGTAGAATCAAATTAGCCACATTGCCATTAAGATTAAGTGAACTATTCAGTGAATATTACAATAATGTTTCTAAAAAACCATATGATCCTGCAATTTGTTTGTTTTGTTGTAGTGTTGTTGATCTTCAAACTGCTAATTATGGAGATCGAATTGGATCATGTAATGCACATGCTACATGGGAATGTATAAACGGAGGAATTGGAATGTTTTTGATACCTAGAAATAACTGTATATTGTTACTTAACAAGAAAAAGGGTTCATTTTTTGAAAGTCCATATATTGATGATCATGGTGAGAATGATGAAGATTCAAAGAAAGGTCATGATTTACATTTATCAATTGCTAAATATGATGAATTTATGAAAGTTGTTTGGTTACAACATAATATACCTAATCAAATATCAAGAAAATTAGAAAGTCAAATTGATATTGGTGGATGGCAAACATTGTAAGATAATGAGTTATGTAGATTTTAGTAGTTTTAATGGTATATTAATAGAAAAGTTTTCAATAAACATTTTAAAGTAAAAAGTAAATTGCTCTACAAGTTGTTCGGGGTTTCGGCTTGAAGGTTGATTGAGTGATAGATGCTTGTATCACAATCAACTGAGGCCAAGCGAAAGGAAAAATAGGTGCCAAGCGCGGTTTGTTTTTTTGATCAGGTGAGTTAAACTAAACACGGTCAGCTGATTTGACTCTGAATCTAAATCTAGATCTAAATCTACATTGGCTAGATCAAAAACATACACTACAGCAACCACGTTAACTAAGAAAGGTGTCGTGAAGTTGACTACTGCCCGATTGAATAGCTAAGACACAAACAACGCGCTAATGTTCCGGGGGTAGTTTGAAGATATATAGACCAGACCAGGTAGCCAGGCAGCTAAAGAAAGGTAAACAAAAAAAAAATGGTAGCAGGGCAAGCAAGGTGGAGTTAAATATGAGCACGGATTAGTATGAGTAATAGGCAGTGCTGTGCGTAAAATCTGGAACGGATGTCCACCATATTTGAGATCTGAAAGTTCAACTGTTTGAGATCGATCGTGCAGTTTCCAAAGTTGTAGTCTGAGCAACGGGCCAGTGCAAGAAAAAATATTTCAATTTCCCATTTGAGATCGCGAGTAACCTTAAAATGGAAGCAACGCGCTGCCCTGTTCATCTAATCAAGTAATAAATAAAGCCGCATCGGGTCCAAACTCCAAAGTTATGCCGTGGAAACGTAAACAAAAACAAACAAATGCAAGCAAGGCTTAAACTGAAGTCTAGGCTTTTGATCTCGACAAGAATGTTCTTTTATTTTTTCTCAATACACACTGTATAAATACAACCATTAATCACCTCTATACTAAATCATTTTTGTAACTCTATTAATTCCTTTCTCCTTTTAGTATCAAAAGATCTTAATCCAACTTTATTCACTCTCTTACACAATGCAATTCTCCGTCGTTTCCTTATTATTCGCTTCTTCCGCTTTAGCTGCTTCAGTTTACGAAACTGAAACCGCTTACTCTACTGTTGAATCAACCATTTACTCATGTGAATCAACTGTCACTGATTGCCCATACGCTACTTCATCTGCTTCCAACAGCACTTCATCCATCTCCACTTACGAAGGTGCCGCTGCTGGTTTCGGTTCTTATTACGCTGCTGGTGCTGCCGCTGTTGCTGCTGGTGCTTTATTATTATAAGTTTTTCCAAACTTATAATGGAGTATCTTTGCTATAACTTTTAACTTATTCGATACCATGTTACAATAAAAGTCAATAATCCAAATCTCATTAGATTGAATTCAATGAATTAGTGTTTTTTCTTTTGGAAAAAAAACTATTTTATTTTGGGATTGGCTTGTGTATTTTTATATAATTCTATTCTTGTCTTTTTGTATCTCTAATATAGTATAAACTGGACCGTTTTTAAGATATTTTTTGTAAACAAAGTAGTATTCGATTTGTTGACAAATTCTGTTGTTGTTTCAGAATTTTTTTAAGGCCGTGCTTCAAAAAAAAAAGTCTGGATGCGGTAACGTACAATTTAAGTTTGATTACGTCATAATTATGTCAGCAATTCTCTAAACTACGTCTTCATACTAAGTTACAGTTTATGTCATCAACTTCAATGATTTCGTCATTTGAATATAAGTAAGCTTGAATTTATGAAAAAGCGATAATGAAAATAATAGAAAATTCTATAGAAAGCGTCATAAAAGAAAAAGAAGGAACGATAGAAGTAAAATGACCAAATAACAACTGAATCTTCAGTTGGGGTGGTGAATATTCTAAAAATCCACAGAGCCAGAATGAAAAAAAAACCCATAAAGACCAAAAAAAGATGATAAGAAATTTAAAGTTTAATTAACCATAATACTGCTGTTGTTTATTATAATGTGATCTATGATTATCAGAGAATGGATTTTCCTCATTCTGTTGATAATACATATTTTGAGAAGGAGGTGGAGCTGGAGCTGGAGCATAAACAACTTTTTCAACAACAGTAGTTTTTTCTCTACCCCCACAACAGCAACAACAACAAAAGGCACGAGCACATTGAGCACCACAGCAAATGACTCTGAAAATTGTTGATATCAACCACAATAATATCAAACCACCAATAATCATACCAACAATAACAACAATTTTACACCATGTTTTATCCATACATGAGTTCCAACCAGATTTAGCTTTATCAATAGTTGAATCAAGATCTCTTTTATCTAAGACGTTTTGAAGTATATCAGCAGGACATAATCCTGATGATGAAGCGGTTAAAGCTTGGAAATTTTCAATAATATATGCTGGAATAATCATTGTAAGTATTGAATTGATCTGTAAATAACTATGTAACCGAATGGAAAGATTCAATGGATCAGAAACTAGTTATGGGATAGAATGATTCAACAGGATGCATATTAGGTTATATAGTTTATTAAGAGGAGTAAAAAAAAAATTATTGTTTTTGCGTCGCTGTTCATTAAACATCAGCCATCTTTTCCCAGTTTGGCAGGGTGATGAGTCAGCACTGCCATTTATGTTAGTGGCTAATGACGTCAGCAAGTACTAATTAACAGCGAGGCTTAATCGATTCATTGGAGCAGTGTGTGTGTGTGTGCGGCTATTTTGATCGGGGCTGTGTGTCTGTCTGCTATTTATAGACTTTGATTTGCCAGATCTGTATATTGATGTGTTTCAATAGATGATCTTGATATACTATATATAACTTGAAGTGATCATTTTTGGTCATTCAAACAAGGCTTCTAATAGTGTCCCTTGCACAGTCATTCAGTCAGCTATTAAGTGATTAAATCACTGAACGTACTGATTAAAAGAGTTCGCGAACTTCAAATTGGTAAATTTCCTAAGTAGGAAATCATATTGAAGTTCCACTCTTTTAAGCTTTGAGACCCTTATTTTAACAAAAGCCTGAATTGTAGTTGGAACACTCAAGAATGTAACAGTGCTGAGCTTATCCTATTGATTCTACAAAATTATAGAATCATTTGGAGTGAAATGGTTCGCAATTCAATCAAGATATTCTTGGAAAAGTGGTATATTAAAGTAACAATTGACAATGCTACCAATGTTAGCCAATGAATTTCTCAAAATCTGAGAACTTTAACTGGGTATAGTGACATAAAGGTGTATAATCTTCCTCAATAAAATATATTTCAAATCGCTCTTTTCTGTTTTTACTATTTTAAATAAAATTTATTCATTTCGGCATGTAAATCTAAATACTATGATATAATTAACTGATGATGCTTTAGTGAATTCTTTACATTGATAGTTAAAAGAATAGATGATATGAATTATGAAAACCGATATATAACATCACTAAACGAAGCGGTTGGGAAAACATAGAACCATTTCAAATCATCAACATCAGAATCATTCTTGATACCATGTTCTGAATCACCAGGAATGTAAACAGTAGCACCTTTATCAACTTTATAATCAACTTTGTCGATAGTAACAGTACCTTCACCTTCTAAAATATGATAAATTTCGGCTTGCAAATGACGATGAGCACATAAAATGCCAACTTTAGGAGGACAAACTCCAAGCCCGCAAGCCATATGATTTGATGATTTTGTTCTATCTTTTGAAATTAATGTATGCCATGTACATATCCCATATTTAGTTCCATCAAATTGTTCACATGGAGTGTTGATTAAATGGGATGAAGGTATAACTATAGGTGCATCTTCTTTCGACATGATTGATGTCTTATACCTCAATGAAAAATTGCAAATTATTAAAGTACTTGCTTCACTTTTCAATAGGGAGAATCAATTGGTTTATATAAATAACTGGTGAATGGGGTGTGGCCCGTGGGGGCGGATATCGAGACTCACTTTAGCAGTAATAGGTGATCTGATTTCACCGATAACGATAAGAAAAGTGAGCGGGAATATTCCGCGAGAAGTCAAGTTTAGCCTCCTTTAGTTAACAATAAAAGCTTTATCAATGATCTGTGTTACCCATGCTCGAGATGAAAGAAGTTACTTGCCGGCTGAGGTATAGTTGGTGCTTGGCTGATAGAAGTAGCTGCATACCACTAATGTGCAACAAAACTCCTTTTAAAGTTTTCACAAGCTTGGTAAACTGGTAGTGAATGGTTCTGGAGCTCAAGTTGAGTACTATGTATTTAGCTAAAGCTTCATTATAAGCACGTTCACACAAGTGTCTTGGTCAGTCTTTTATCACCAATCGTTTCTCTTGTTCATTGGATATTATTTATGTATCAACAAGTTGTCAGTTAAATGTGTAAATTACCAACCCTGAAACTAAATACTCAAAAAAGTCATTTTCGCTATCATCAAAACTATAACATGTCAATTTGCTAGTCATAATCAAGTCCTACGGCAAGATGATATCTAATGCTTTTAGGAAGATGATGAGCAACAACATTGATTTCAATGAGGTTCAATAATAATTCAGTAACTACGATCTTGATCATAGCTATATATACACTTTGAACTCGTGTCAAACAGAGCATCAAATAGAATTAAATCCGAGATGTTATCTCCGCAAACGTTTCAAAGCCGCACATTTAAATGAAGCAAAACGTGTGTTCTATTCATGAATCATGATTGCTACTGTAATTATTCTAATTACTGTGTACGACTTAATTTCCCGTATTTTAGCTATCCCGATCTTAACTAGGTGCTTCAAAATTACCTGAAATTTTTGTGCAACCGTACTAGGTAAACAAACGTTTCAATATTGTCTCACTCTTTGTTCAATAGCTGCTACTTGATCTACATCATTTCACAGTTTGCAGTGAATAAGATATCGAAAATCAGAGTTTGATAAGAAAGAAATCTTATTTAGAACAGCTATTTCTCCTTGCCCAAAGCTGCTTGGGTTTATAATCTGTTTATCTTGTATTTTCGAATTCCATAAGGGGGATAAATAAATAAGGGATCATGACTACCCAACAACCTACTGAAAAGGCACTTGATACTTTATTCATTGAAGAAGCCGATGCTCCAAGTTCGCTATCCGATAATGATTCTCATAATGAAGAATTGAATTATTTGAAAGATGATGATATCGCACTAAGTAAGAAGACACATTTGATTAACAATGCGTTGAATGAGATTGGGTTTACCCCATATCACTTGTATCTAATGTTTCTAGCTGGGTTTGGTTACTCTGCTGACTCTCAGATTGCTATTATTCAAGGAGCTACTCAAAAATATGCAATTTATTATCAATATAATTATAGTTTCCCAATAGGTACCTTGATGAGTTATGTTGGATTATTCTTTGGAGCTATTATTATTGGATTTTCAGCTGATTTAATTGGTAGAAAAACAGCTTTTAATTATTCATTATTATTAACATCATTATTTTCATTTTTAGCTGGTGGAAGTTCGTCAATCGGTATGTACCTTGTTTGGTTAATAATGACTAACTTAGCACTAGGTGGTAATTTAGCTTTGGATGTTACATTATTACTAGAATATTTACCTACAAATTATCAGTATTTGAATACTTTTCTCGCATGTTTTTGGGCAGTTGGTCAAACAGTTGCCGAACTACTTGCATGGGCTTTCATACCTAACTATTCATGTTCAGGTAAGTTAGATTGTGATTTTAAAGATAATAGAGGTTGGAGATATGTATATTATTCAAATGCCAGTATAGTTTTAATTGTTTCAATGATGAGATTGTTCTTTTTCAAATTTGAAGAGACTCCAAAATTCCTCATTTCAAATAAAAGAGATGCTGAAGCTGTTGAAATATTACAAAATTTAGCTTTGAAATATAATAGAAAATGTAGTTTGACATTAGAACAATTAAATGCATGTGGTGAAATTCAAATCAATGACAATTATCTAGCTAATCCAACAGCAAAGGAATCATGGATTCAAATCAAACATCATGTTAAGTTACTATTTAGTAATAAGACAGTTATTAGATCCAATTCATTGATTATCATTTCATGGTTTGGTATAGGTATAACATATGGTATTTATAATAACTTCTTATATGCATTTTTAGCAGCACATGGTGCAGATACAGGAACAACAACATTTCAAATTTATAGAGATGCAGTTATAGGTAATGCAGTTTCATTTACAGGACCAATAATAGCAGCTGCAATGTTATTTATACCTGGTGTTGGAAGAAGGTTTGTTATGTGTTTTGGAGGTGTAACTTCGATGATTATTTTAATGTGTTATACAACTATTAGAACCGAAGCTGAAAATATAGCATTATCTTCAATCAGTTATATTTTCATCAATGTTTATTATGGTACACTTTATGCATATACACCTGAAGCATTACCTACTGCAACTAGAGCAACCGGGTCTTCTTTAGCGTTATCTGCAAATAGGTTTGCAGGTATGTTAGTTCCAGTTATTTATTACTATTCTTCCAATTCTTCATCAGCAGCTCCCATTTATGTGTGTGGTGCAGTTATTGGAGTTGTTGGATTGTTAGCATTAGCTCTGCCTTTCGAACCATCGGATGCAAGAACGCTTTGATGTTTTATTTCTGTTTGTTTTTCTTCTCTTTAGTTTATAGTTTTGCGATAACGTTTATTTAATACACCAAAATTAAGTAAATGTACATAAAATTTTCAAAAAAAATATTGAGCTCTAATCAAAAGTAATCTTCTTAGCTTTTTTATTCATATCCACATCTTTGAAGAAAGCACCATAAGCACTATGTGCCTTCTTTTTAGTATGAGAACCGAATTTCAATAAATCTTCTGGAACAGGTTGATCAGCACCTCTCAAAATATTCATTAAACCACCAGCTAAATGTTTTTCATGATCTGTGAATAAAGTATGTGAGATACCAGTTAATCCAGCTCTACCAGTTCTACCAATTCTATGAACGTAATCTTCAATAGTTAGTGGGAAAGTTAAGTTGATGACAACTTTAACGTTTGGAATATCTAAACCTCTAGCAGCAACATCTGTTGCTAATAATAAATTACAATCACCATTTTTGAAACTTTCTAAAGCACTTGATCTTTGTTGTTGATTTAAATCACCGTGTAATGCGGCAACTTTGAAACCTTTGTAATTCAAAGTAGATTCAACTCTTGATGCTTCCTTTTTATACAATGCAAATATCAAAATTTTATCGTTTGACTTGGAACCACTTTGATATTTTCTCAATAATTGTATCAATTTAGATTCTTTATCTCTTGGATCAACAACTTCAACAATTTGTGTAATTCTTTTGTTTGCTGATAATTCATCTCTATTACCGATTGAAACTTTAACTGGATTCTTCATGAAATTAGCTGCAATTTCTCTAACTTCTTTTGGCCAAGTAGCTGTAAACATCAAAGTTTGCTTATCTTGTTTAGTACTTCTCATAATTTTCTTAATATCTTCTTCAAAACCTTTTTCTAACATTCTATCAGCTTCATCCAAGATTAAATAATCAATTTTACTCAAATTGATTGATCCTTCATCTAATAAATCTAATAATCTACCAGGTGTAGCAACAACACACTGACTTGTCTTAACTCTTGATCTTTGTTCATCTTTTGAAACACCTCCATAAACACAAGTACATTTCAAATTGGTTGCATTGGTTAAAACAGTTAAATTATCATAAATTTGAGTAGCTAATTCTCTAGTTGGTGAAACAACCAAAACTTTCAAATCTTGTGAACCAGATTTAATGATATGATCAATTGCAGGAACACCAAAAGCAAATGTTTTACCAGAACCAGTTTCAGCAACACCAATAACATCATTACCATTGATTAAATATGGCCAAGCAATGGATTGAATTGGTGTTGGTTTATCAAACTTGGAGATACATTTCATTATTCTAGAATCAACTTTGGATGCAGCTAATGAACTGAATGATAATGTTGGTTTGATTGATAGATTTGATGGATCTTCAACTGTAACTTCATTTTCTTGTAAGAATTTATCAACATCAGCTTGTGAAATAGATGGATCTTGATATAACTTGGTTGGTTCAATAGATGCAACAACTTCTTCACTAACTTTCTTCTCTTTCTTTTCTTTCTTTTCCTTCTTTTCTTTCTTATCCTTCTTATCTTTTTTCTCCTTCTTATCCTTCTTATCCTTCTTAGACTTCTTCTTCAAAGATGGCTCTTCGGATTCTATCTTTCTCTTTTTATCTTTAATTTCGTCCTTTGACATTATGCAACTAACTATCTATTCACTACCTTGATAACAATGACTAGTGACCGATCCAAAGAAAACAGGGGTCTTGTCTAATAGTGTATATTTACTTGTTAAAAATTTTTCAAAAAAAAAAAAAAATTTTTAATAAAAAATAAGGCGGTGCAAAGATGTCGACTTGGCAATTATCACATCACAAGTAACTACTGATAACTACTGATATCTACTAAATGTATCCATGTGCACCAGCTGCAACGGTTCAATATGACTATGACTCTGGTGTTGACGATGTTCTACACTCGTATGAACAATACGACAAACAGCACAGTTTTTGAATCTCATTAGCTGCAGCTTTATTTTAAATCCGCTTGCTTCCAGTTTAGCTGCTGACATACAACCAAAAGCATTATACGGTTTCAACGTGAAGGACAGAGTGAAGTAGGATTCTCTGGTACAGTAAGGTTTAATCTATTGATTAGCATTGATTGGAATATTGAATTGTATAGGCTTACCTTTGGTGATGAAAAAGGGATTGTTATTGAGAACAACTCTGCCCTAATTAACTAAATCGTTCTTGGTAGAACTACACCGTTACAAAGCTAACTCTACAGTCGATGGTTGTATAATTAATGGAAAAAATGAAGCTTTATTTGTTTAGAAAATCGTGATTAAGAAAAGAGTATTTCCACTTTGGAATCTTCTTCTCTCATTAGTATACAATATATATGAATCGTTGTATGTTATGTATAAATAAATGTAATTTAGATATGACTTGAGCGTTAGTTAGAATCATAATAATGCTAAAGCAAATAATGAAACTGAAATTAAACCTGATAGTTTATTCATGACTGAGTTAGCACCGTTACTCATACTTGATAAACCTGATGCGGATGAAGATGAAGCAGCAGTTGATGATGAAGAAGAGCTATCGGATTCTGAAGATTTTGATTTTTTTGAAGTGATTTTTTTAGTAACTAATGTTGAACTTGCTGAAGGATCATATTGTGAGCTGCCTCCATAGGTAGTTGATCTTTTAGCTGTTGAAACTGTGGTTGAAGTAGCAAATGAGCTTTGACCACTAATCGTAGTGGTTGTTTCTTCAGTATCATCATCCTCATCGTCTTCTTCAGTATCGGCAGTATCATCATCACTAACTAACTTAGAAAATTCAACTTCGGCTTCTCCTTTTCTACCATTGATTTCACCATCTGTAGATTTGATAGAAGTCCAATCACCAGAATCATCACCATAAGTATATTCAGTACCTGTTGAATAATCAACAACAACCAATTTATTGATATACATTGAAAATGGAGCATCTGAATAATCAGTTGCACCCCCAGCCCATTCAATAGTACCTTCAGAATTGGAAGAATCACCACCAGCCCAAATACCCATCATCAAATACATTGGAGATTGAGGATATCCAGATGATGAATCATTTGATAAAGTTCTAACTGCTGCACCATCAACATACCATGTCAATGCTTCTTCTGTCCAATCAATTGTATAATTATGGTATGCAGTTCTTGGATCATCCATTTTATGATAAGCACCTCTATCATATGTTGTAGTATTACCTTTTGAGAAATAATTAGATTGAACTTCATATCCATCACCACCAAACCATTCTAAATCGATCTCATCCAAGTCATCACTTTGTAAATAAAATGATGATATAATACCTGTACCATTAGCAGATTTTAATAAAACTTCAACTTTACCAAACATTATATAAAAGTTTGATCTTAATGATGGGTTATCGAATCTTTCAGCTAATGTTAAAGTTAAACCATCATCTCCATAATATATATTATCTGGTGATTGATAAACTGCAAAGTGTTCACTCTCTTCTGTGAAGTCTACGCTGAGATCAGTAGCTAGCGCTGGGTCTGCGGAACATGTTGATGCACTTAATGGATTACACGTTTGTGTAGCTAATGAAACTGTTGAAGTTGTTATTGTACTAGCGCTGGTTAGCCCAAGCATACAAGCAGCAGCCATGAGTATTTGAGTCTTCATGAAAGTCATTTCGTTCTTTGTAAATGTGTGTGTAGATTTATAAATTCTATTTTTATCTTTTCTCTTAACGGGTAATATATTGATTGATCTATGTTTGAACTCAACCACCAAGGGAAATTTATTAAATGTAGAGGAGAAATAAAAAAACAAGATTTTTCCAGGAAAAGACTTCAAGTACTTGAAAGCAAAATCGGGGAAGTATCACTATATATATATATATACTAAGTAAGAAGTACTATATAGAATCAATAACCTAATAAAAAGCACTTGAAAGATGGCTTTTCTCCAGATCTTTAAACGCTCGTTTCGTGACCAAATCGGGAAGACGCCGCACAAGCCTCGATTTCAATGACCGCGCCTTGTTTTGGTCTTTTTTCTCTTTCTTTGCTGCGGTTCTTTCTATTTTTAGATTTGTGATTTTGTGTGTTGTTTTGAGTGGTAAAATGGTTTTATAATGGTAAAATGACAGTGGATTGTTAGTTGAAGTATATGGTTTGTGTTTTGTTTCATCATGATTTAGTTAGAGAATGTTGGGTAAGTATTCAGTGAAGGTGTCAAAAGAGGAAACTTAATGAGCTTTGTTGATGTCTTTCCCAATCAGGTAATAAATTGTGAGACACGCCAGCGACGCGTTTTTATTTCTTGTTTTCGTGCATCAGATGGCTGGTTTGCGTCGATTTGTACCTTTGTCATCAAAATATGTTCATTGATCTCATGTTGATTTACAATTTACAGTTGACACCAGTGAAATTCCGATGGTCTTACATTGATCTGAAATTAGTAAATAACAAAACAATAACAACAACAGGTATACAAAGTGACAATTATTCTTGCTGACTTCACATGAAACCGTTGGTGTTTCTAAATTTATCGCTCTGCCAACTTGTTGAAAGCCAACTATAAATACACTTGAAAAAATGCGCCTTGTTTACTCGACCCTTATTATGATTCAAAGTTCACAAAATATCAGTACCTGTTGGTACCATGTAAGCATTACTAGTCAGCGAACCTAAAGTCAAACTCGTCCAGTCGTTACAACAGTACGAACTTTAAGTGATTAATGTAGCCTTAGGAAGCCACCGAAAGAAAGTAATCTCTATCAACATCATAAAACTCAAACACCAGGGTATGTAGTACATCTACTGATCTAAGCATTAGTCATGCGAAGATAAATACGAAGGTTCTATTTATAGTCCAATAGTAATTATATGACTGCTCACAGTGTCGAGCTTAGCCTAAATTCTAGTAAACGTTGCATTACTCAGCCAAGCTGATGATAGATTGAAAATCTGTTAAGCGGTGTCTCTAATTACTTATAATCGAAAGAGAAAAGTGTAGATTACATCGGTTAGCTGAACGTAGACCTTGCAGTCTCAGAGGTTCATGTGATGATCTTTTGATTGAGAACGTTTTCAGGGGCTCTTCAAAAAATGCGACTGAGTCCTCCTTATAATAGATAAACTTGTAATCAGAGATTTAAGTTTCTGTAAAATGTAGGCTCGGTGGCCTTTATAATTGCTGGACTTATCATCAGAGGTTCTTGAGTAGAAATTCTCTTTTTTAATGTTTGAAGTTGTAATTAGAGGTTCTAATGCGTTATAGCTTAGAAGACCTGCTGGTTCGATAAGCAACCGTCCAACTTGAAAAATAATTTATAAGGAATTTACTCACGTTTAGCTAAAAAACTTTTCGATAACTGCTAAACGACTCAAATTTTATTAAAAGATTTGTGTATAAAGAAAAGATTGTGATTTCAATCATTCATTAATCGATATACTCTTCGGTGGCTAGTTGTGTCTAATGGTTTGGCTAATGTATCAGCGATGTTGGACCACGTATGGAGGTAATTAAGTCTGACTATTTTGATCTCTAGTGAATTTCGAGTAAAATGATAGAGCTTCAATGTTCGGCTCTTTGATGGTTTTATTTATGAGAACTGAGTGTTAATTCAGATCTATTATCACCACATATATCCATTAATGGAAATAAATGTTGTTCCAAGGAACATTCTTGGCTCATCTAAAGATTTCACCTCGAAGTATGAGTTTAGCATGGATCCTATCGAATTGATCATGTAAAAAAATTTATTACAAGAACTGTATCTCGATACAGTTCCATCAGTGATAGAAGTTGAGATTTCAAACAATTCGAAACTATTTCGTGAACGGTTCCCATTTTTTGTCTTTCTCACTATGAGTTCATCTAACACATATTGACTGTTAATGACCAACCATTGGCTCGGAAAGTAGTTAGCATTAAATGTAGACAAATCACAAAAGTGAAAAAGAGTTTGAGTCAACCATCAGTTTCACTGATGAAGATGAACATCAGATACATGAAAGAAGCAGTTTCCCAATTGGGAAGCTGATTACTCAGCCACTACATTAGTGGCGCAGATGTGGCGCAACAACAACGCATTCAAAACGAAACTACTTATTAAGACAACCATACTTATCAACTACATTACACTTATGAAGTACACATTGAAAGCAAACTAATTGATATTATAAACATATAGCCAATTATGTCATCCAGGTCTACACGATTGAATAAACTGAAATCTGCTTTTAAACGGTCAAGTTCCAAATCAGCATCACCTGAACCAGGCACACATTCATCAAATAGTTATAATGATAATGATAACGATAATGAGAATATCAATAATAACGATAACAATGGCCTACATAATAATGAATATGATGATGACGATGATGATCCCCCATTGACACCATTGGAATTACATGGATATAAACCAAACACAAAACATAAATTATTAAGTACTGAATTGGCAGAAGAGATTAGAGCTCACATACCTCCCATACTACAGGTATCTCATAGTTGGAAACTTCAATACTCCTTGGAACAAAATGGTACTTCATTGAACACACTATATAATAACGCTAAACCTGAAGTTGGTGAAAGTTTACTCAAAAGAAAAGGTTATCTATTAGTCGTGATGGATGGTAATCACAATATTTTTGGTGCTTACTTGAATGAATATTTAAGACCAATTGATCGTAAAAGATATTACGGTAATGGTGATTGCTTCTTATGGAAATCCGAAAATGATATAGTCAAAAATCTAAGTAATGATGGCGCTACTGGTGATGATGATGAACATCAATTACGATTGAAAGTTTTCCCATATACTTCATTAAATGATTTCATTATATATTCAGATCACACTTTCATCAGTGTTGGTTCAGGTGATGGTAAATTTGGTTTATACATCAGTGGAGATTTTGAAAGTGGTGCTTCAGATCAAGTTGAAACGTTTGGTAATGAACCTTTGAGTAATACTAGTAAGTTTAGAATACTTGGATTGGAATTATGGAAAATTAATTAATTTGATTGATTTAATAAACAAAACTTTATAATTCTTCTTTTATACCAGCCCTTTATAATATATATTTAATTTCAAAGTTAAAGAAGTAAAAGAAAATGAAAACAGTAAACCCAAAGCAGTAAAAACAAAAAAAAAAAAAGTTCTTATATAAAATTCACTAAACAGTATCATCTGTGCTACCTTCATCTTTTTGAGAATCTTCCAACATTTTCTCCTCAGGAGCAACCTCAGCATTGTCTTTCTTCAAACTTTCAAATAATTGTTCACGTAAAACATCCCTATTGGAAGCATCTGAAGAAGCCACACCTGTAGCTGTAGGTGCATTAGCAATATCATCCAGATCAATCTCTGAGTCATCTGCAAATGATGATAATTTTTTGGAGTCAACTTTATTTGTACCAACACCCAAACCAAAACTATTAAAGAAACTATTGATATTTTCTGATGCTTTAGTTAATGATGAATCAAGACTAATGATTTTTTCCTCAGCTGGTGCTTTACTATCACTTGATTTGGATTTAGACTTCTTACTGGATTTTCTACTAGATTGATAATCAAAATCATCATCATTCAATTCATCTTCAAGTTCATCTGTTTCTTTGAAACCTTTAGATTTTCCTGAATTATTGGTATCTTCATCAATGAAATCAGCATCTTTGAAACCTGGTAATGTACGTGAGCTTCCTTTACCGGTCTTTTTACCAGTTTTCTTGGATGATTTGACGCCAGTTTTAGGTTTCTTAGCTGTTGAAGAATCAGCTTTCTTTGCTGCTGGTTCTGGTTCATCATCTTTATCAGGCGCATCAAAAGATTCGTCTGAATTTGATGCAAACCCACCTTTAGCAAATTGATTACCAGTTTTAGTCTTACCACCAGTTGATGGTTTCTTATCACTAGCAAAAGATGAGTCATACAAATCATCATCGATAGTATAATCATCCAATCCTAATTCATCAAATGCATCATCTTCCAAGTATCCATTATCAGCTTTTGATCCAGTCTTACCAAATTGGAAATATCTAACCCAAGTTTGACCAAAATATTCCCAATTTGAAACATCATTTGCGCTAAAAGTATAGATTTCACCCTTTGGAATATTTGTATTTAAACCACCTCCAATAACGTCATATGCACACCATAAATAATTCTCACATTGTGATGTCATAACCCAACCTCTACCAGGTTCTTGAGAACCATCATTTTCAATACTATATTCGGCTGGTGGAGGGATAACTGCTGATGTGATACGTAATGGTGAAAGATATTCTTTCTTTAAATCGAGCAATGATTTACCTTCGTTTCTTTCATAGTTAATATCCTTGTAATATGAATCTGGTTTCTTACAACTTAAAAATCCAGAATTAAACCATAATAAAGTTTGACCATCATTTGATAAATGACCAGGATGTGTTGAACATAATTCTTTAGCAACTAAATCACCTCTATCATTTGTTAATTCACCAATTGATGCAGCGGCATGATCATTAAATTTATAGGTTTGTCCCATTATTTCTTGACCTAACCAAATAAATTCTTTCTCACCATGTAAAGAACCTGAAATCAATTTGAAAAATTGTTGTGTAACAGATGATAAAACACCATCAAATTTATCTTTTTTATTGATTGCAAATAATCCAGCTTCCATATAATGTCTAGCTTTTTCACCAAAGAAACGATTATTCAAAGTTTCCGGTGTAGCTTGTCTTAATTGTAAGTAATTGAAATCCTCTTCACCATTCAAATATGTCACAAAGAAATCCATAATACCATCATATAAGAAAGAATTAGCTTCTCTATCTCTGAAGAACAACGTTTCGGTTTCCTTATAAGCAGGTAATGAGAAATATTGTTCCAAAGGTAATAAAGGAACAGTATCAGTATCTAACATTATCATTTCTTCAAAACTATTGAATAAGTATGCTAATAATTTCATACCCCATTTGGAGAAATATGACTTATATTTGTAAGTGATAGATTTTGAAACATCAACAAATGTTAAATCTAGAGTTGGAACTTTACTAATTTTATAAGTTGTTGGTTTTGGAAGATTCATAACAGGTTCTGTTGCAACTTCAACAAGTTTTTTAATGGCATCCAAACTTAAATCATCATTATGAATGATTTGAATTGGTAATTGTGTATTCAAGATTCTTAATAAAGATAACAAACCTGTCAGTTCAGGAACTAAACCATTAGTTGTTGTGATAACAATACCTTTACCGGAAAGTCTTGATTTTAATTCTTGAACAAAACATTGATCAACACTAATATCTTCACCAAATGGATGGAAAACAGTTTTTTCCATTCTTTGATTGTACTTGGTGAAAGTAGGGAATGTATTGGATAACCAAGGTAATAAAGCAGCACTTGCAGCATGACATTCAGGAATAGGTTCACTTGTATCTTTATTAGTAGTGGTACTAACACTTGGTTTCAAGAAAAATTTACTGAACAATTTCAAATGTTGAAAGAAGTTTTGAATTTCTTTGGATGAGTTTTCATTGAATTCAATTTTCTTATTCTTGATACTCAAAACAGATTCTTTGAACAGATCATCATTGATTTCCAATGTTTCCAATTCTTGTTCGGTCAATATATCTTTGATTTTCAACCATTTAGTTAATCTTGAATCTAGATATTTTTTGGGATAATAAACATCTCTATAAACGGTATCTTGAATTGGTTTGAATTTGAAATTCGTTTGTGGTAAAATTTGATTAACATAAATCTTAGCTTGTTCTGAAGTTGATAACTTTTTGAAATCTTCAGGATTTGGATAGAATTTTTTCAAGATTTCATAAGGAGGCACTGTTGTATTTGAGGATGGGTCCTCAATTGGTTCATTGACTAAATCATCCAAGTAACCCATGATTTTCAATTTGTTATAGAAATCATTGGTATAGATTTCATTCTTGTTCTTAATTGTTCTTAAATATTTTTCTTTATAAGTACCTAAATATTCGTCATCCAATTCAAAATACACAGAACTAGAAGCATTCAAATTGTAGAAAAAGTTGATGAAAAATAGAATTGCTATACCCCATAAGACTTTCTTGTTGTTCTTAATGTACCTTTTCAATCTTTTTTCATAGATGAAGAGGGATCTCTTCTGATCCGAAGATAGGAATGAGAGCCTTGGAGAGTAGCTAGTCATATCAATGTTGTGTAGAGTATAGCTAGCAATGAAAACGAGGCTTCAATTGATATCACTTCAAGTTCTAATAGCCTTCTTGTTATAAAGTTGCAGTTGCCTTCTCTAGTTTTGTCCCCCCCCCCTGACGTGTCAACCAAGCACAAAGCACAAAGCACGAGAACCACAGAAAATTGCATAAAATCACAATCGACGCGTCTACTACGTCGATCGACGCGCTTATAAAAATAAGGCTCAAAATTGCGCGCTGATGACGTCATTGCTTACCTCACGATCTTATCTCCCTATCATGTTTCTTCCCCGATATATGACTTTATCGTCATCAATTTCTCTACGTTCATGTTGGTTATTTCTGAATTGAACATCAGCGAAAAAAAAAAGGGTATCAAATTATAGAGATGACAACGTTAGCATCCATACCAGTGTCGTCACAACCTGAGAAAATGAAAGTTATTGTTGTTGGTTGTAGTGTTTTCGGACTATCTACTATTTTAGAGTTGAAAAGAAAAGGGTATGATGTATTAGGTTTAGATGTTAGTGAGATTCCAGGTGAATATGCAGCTGCTTTTGACTTGAACAAAATCATTAGAATTGAGTATGCTTCGATGTTTTATACGAAATTATCTTGTGAGGCATTAGAATTATGGAAAACTGATCCTATCTATTCTCCATATTATGTTAAATCAGGAAGATTAGTCTTAGCTCCATTTAAAGCTGAGAATCAAGGAAGAGCTGAATATGATAGATTATCACGTGAGAATTTGAATGCTCTTGGTGTTCATCAGGAAGTTTATACTTTAAATACACCTAAAGAAGTTGCTGAACGTATTCCTGAATGGAGTAATAATCAGATGCCTGATTCATTCTCATCCACCTATAATCTTGATTGTGCTCATGGGGAAGCTTCAAAATCATTGATCTCAGTATTCAATGAATGTGTCAAACTTGGTGCTAATTTCAAGTTTGGAGATGCAGGTAGAGTAACCAAGATTGAAGATGGTAAAGTTACTGTTTCTAATGGTGATTCATATACAGCTGATAAAATCATCGTTGCTTCTGGATCAACAACTCCAACATTAGTTAATATGGATGATCAAGTTCATGCATATGGATGTTTTGTCACTCATATTCATCTAAACGATGAGGAATATGAAAAATATAAAAACATGCCTCAATTTTTCAGTGCTGAATGGGGTTATTTCTTCCCTCCTGACCCAGACACAAAATTGATCAAAATTGGTTTACGTCATGCAACTGCATTCAATGTGGTTGAAGATCCATTCAATTCAAGTAATAGATTATCATTACCTAAATTTAAAAATAGTGTTCCAAGTGATTCAAAACAATCATTGCAAACACTATTCAGTAAAGTGATTCCTGAACTTGCTAACAAAGAGCCAGTTCATAATAAGATTTGTTGGTTCAGTGATTCGTTTGATAGTTCGTTCATTATTGATTATTCACCATATTTCAAAAATGTTTTGGTTGCAACTGGTGATTCCGGTCATGCTTATAAATTCTTCCCTAATATTGGTAAATATATTGTTCAAAAATTGGAAGGTACCTTACCTAAGACATTTGATGATACTTGGAAATGGAGAAAGCCTGATTGGAAAACTGCTAAAAATGCAAGTAGAACTAATAGTATACGTTATCAAGTTGACGAAGTTGAGAGTTGGTTAGATTGAAAAAATTTACAGAAAACTAGAGTTTATTATTATATACATGTATTTTTCATTTAAACTATAGATCGATTTCTCTCCAGTACGTATTTGGATATTCTTCTTGAGCTCTGTATTTCGACTCTGAGCCATCGTTGAAAATTGAGACTGGTAGCAACTTCTGGAACGCTTCTTCATTTGATAAGTTCATATCCACAGGCAGAAGTTTAGTGAAAGTCAATTTATTAACATTTTCTTTAAACTTCGGTTTTTTCTCTTTTTTCCCCTTCTTCTTAGCAGTGACAAATTTCAACTTATCATAAGTTGCAGGATCAAGATTCAATACTTTTGAATCATAAATGAATCTGAAGATATTTTCTCTAACTATAACATCGATACCGGAAGGGACATAAACTTGAAATAATCCATTAGATAAATCTCTAGCACCGGTTGGAGAGATTGTTAAATATCCTAAACCTTTCAAAACAATATCAATATTTCCATAGAATGGAGGAATGACGTATCTAACCAAATTCTCACCAGCTGATGAATCAACAATAATACCTTTTTCAACAGCTTTTAATTTTGCTCTACTAACTTTTTTGAAATTGTTCAATTGACTAACTCTAAAATCAGCACCCATTATACAATTGAAAGTTTTCATTATGGTTCCCTTTGGAGGTTGAACATATAAGATACCACCAACACAATAAAATTCATTTCCATTGAATATTTGAGAAGTATCATGTTTGATACTTTGCAATACTCTAGATTTAGGATCATAAGATGCAAATTTTTTAACTTTTGTAACATCTTTTTGGAATTCAGGTGTAATATATTTATAAATACCAGCATCAGGATTGAAAAAACCAGGAGTATCAATTAAAGTTGCATTTTTCTTCTTCAACTTGAATTCAACCGAATCTCTTGTAAAACAAGGTAAATTACTTATTCCTGGTCCATAATGATCTTTTCCCTTTAATTTACCATCATCTCTCTTGATAAGTGCTTTGATTAATGAACTTTTCCCCGTATTGATATTACCAACAAAATATAATCTAGTATCAGGTAATGATCTATGAAGTAAACCAATGTTCCAATCTAATCTAGATGAAACACATAATACTCTATCAGGATTAGCACCAACTAGTTTTGCTAATGAATATTTGAAAAATTCATCACTTTTCGCCATTTTGCTTGTATTACCATGCAAAGCATCTATCTTGTTAACAATATACCAAATCTTATCTCTGTGTCTACCTTCACTAACTTTCTTATTTACACTCAATGGATAATCTAATGAAGATATAACATGGACTATGTTTGCATCAATTGGAATCTTGGACATGATGGATTCAACATCAACAAAAGTTTGAGTCTTGCTATCAATCTCTTGATGATGTAAAGCATCAATGCATCGTTGACATTTGTTTCTGGTATCTGGATTTTTCAAACTTCTAGAAACATCAGCATATGTTGGCGTATCAACAATCTCGTCTCCATAAAGATCCGCAACACTTTTATCAAGATCTCTGAATTGAGATAATAATTCTTTCTCGCTGATTTTAGCAAGTGTTGAATCTCTATCGATAGATTTGTTCACCCTTTTGGATTCATGAACATAATAACCATCTTTCTCAGGGTCTGTATGTTGTAATTTAACACCACATGAAGCGCACTGTGTTTGCTGCGGCTTGACTATATCATCTACTATTTTTGAATTCTGTAGCAAACGATGCTGCTGCTGTTGCTGGTGATGTGTAGAAGCCAGTCTAAATGGCCCTTGTCTAGTATGAGTAAATGATCTGTGATGGAGCAGTATTTGGGAAACGGTACCTTTAGGAACCCGAGATACTATAGTAGTCCCATGATCCTTGATCTGATGCACACAACGAGCACGTACCACCGTAAACATCTCTATAGTCAGCCTTGTCACACCGTAATAGAAGATATAACTACTAGACAAGAGTACCACTACTTGATATATATAATAAAATTTCTTCTGGAAAAACTGATTGCACAGCCTTATTTGAAACTTTAGCGTCGATCGACGTTGAACAGTTAAAAACAAATGATGACATAATCGGTGACATAATTATATGATGACATAATCAATTAACTAATTCCAGCCGCCCACGTGCCGATAAAAAAATGGCTGCAGCTGATTAACTTGAAGTTGCAATTGACAGGTTGAAGGAGTCAGACAGTGTTATACAGGTTGGTTGATTTTACTTAGTGGTACTCGTACTTTCAACTAGTAAACTCACTTTTTCATAAGTAGAGCTTAATTGATTTGGCTTTTCATTCACTTAACTTGAATTACTAAACTTACAATGAAATTCGGTGAGACTTTAAAATCTTCTCTTATCAAGGAGTATGCATATTATTATATTCAATATGATGAATTGAAATATTCTGTTAAGAAAGGTCTAAGTAAGAATGACGATAAATGGTCTAATACTTTAGAAGAGCAATTCTTCAACAGTTTGGAGAAAGAATTGGATAAAGTTTTCAATTTTGTGAAATTGAAACATCAAGAAATCTTAAGAAGAATGAAGGAAATTCAAGTACTTGTTAATACAACTGTTGAAAATTCCAAGAATGCAACTGAAGAAGAATTGGAATTCTATGAGGAAGATTTCCAAGATTTAGAAGAAGAATTGAGTGATATCATTGCAGATGTTCATGATTTGAATAAATTTACAAGATTGAATTATATTGGATTCCAAAAAATCTTGAAAAAACATGATAAACAAACTAAATTTATTTTAAAACCTATTTTCCAAGCTAGATTGAATGCTAAAGCTTTCTATAAAGATAATTATGATTCATTAATTGTTAATTTATCAAGATTATATGATTTAGTTAGAACTAGAGGTAATCCAGTCAAAGGTGATTCATCGGCAGGTGGTTCAATGCAAAATTTTGTTAGACAAACAACAAAATATTGGGTTCATCCAGATAATATCACTGAATTAAAATTGATCATTTTGAAACATTTACCTGTTTTAGTTTTCAATTCAAATAAAGAATTTGAAGTTGAAGATTCTGCAATTACCTCTATCTATTATGATAATCCAGAAATGGATCTATATTATGGTAGATTAGAAAAAACTGAAGGTGCGGAAGCAATTAGAGTTAGATGGTATGGTGGTATGAGTACTGAAACTGTTTTCGTTGAAAGAAAAACTCATAGAGAAGATTGGACTGGTGAAAAATCAGTCAAAGCTCGTTTCCCATTAAAAGAGAAAAATGTTAATGATTTCATGAAAGGTAAATTCACTGTTCAAAATGCATTTGAAAAAATGCGTAAAGATGGTAAAAAATCAGTTCAAGAAATTGAATCTTTGGAAAGATTAGCTCAAGAAGTTCAATATCGTGTTATTAAAGATAGATTTAGACCTGTTATGAGATCTTTTTATAATAGAACTGCTTTCCAATTACCTGGTGATGCAAGAGTTAGAATTTCTTTAGATACTGAATTAACAATGGTTAGAGAAGATAACTTTGATGGTATAGATAGAACTAATGGTAATTGGAGACGTATGGATATTGGTGTCAATTTCCCATTTGCTAATTTAGCTCAACGTGATGTTGAAAGATTCCCATATGCTGTTTTAGAAGTTAAATTACAAACTCAAATGGGTCAAGAACCACCTCAATGGGTTAAAGAAATGGTTTCATCTCATTTAGTTGAAGCTGTTCCTAAATTTTCTAAATTCATTCATGGTTGTGCAACTTTATTACCTGAAAAAATTGATTTAATTCCATTTTGGTTACCTCAAATGCATGTTGATATCAAAAAACCTAAAAAGGATGAAAATTATGGTATTGTTAGACAAAGACAATTAGAAAATGGTCATGGTGGTGAATATGATGAAGAAGAATTGATGGGATCTTCATCTTCAGGTAATAATGTTAATAATAATTATGGTTCTGTTTCATTTAATGAATCAAATAATAGAATCGAAGAATTATCTGATGATGATGGTTCATTAATTTCCAAAATCAAGACAAAATTCAAACAATGGACAAAACCTGATAATACTTTTAATAAAGTTCCTGATGGTACTACTTTTGATGTTAAATATACTGCTCCTCCAGGTAAACGTATTTGTGTTGTTGTTCGTGTTGAACCAAAAGTTTATTTTGCAACTGAAAGAACATATTTATCATGGTTATCTATCTCATTGATCTTTGGTGCAACAGCTCATACTTTACTGAATTATGGTGATTTAACTGCTTTGATTACATCAACTTGTTTCTATATAACTGCTTTATTGACAATTTTGTATTCTACTGGTGTTTATATTTTCAGAGTTGTTAATATTAGAAAAAAGAGAGCTGTTAGATATGATGATCAAATAGGTCCTAGATTGGTTTGTGCTGCTTTGGCATTATCTGTTGTTGTCAACTTCCTATTTAGAATGTTGAAATAAGTATATACTTTTCTAATTCTCTTTCTTTATATAAATTACTATTCTAATTCGAAATATCCTCTATTCTCTTTTGTTACTGAACATTCTATATTATGAAATCAGAAGGTTCGTCTGCCCAATTTTCAGCAAACTTGGCTGACTGCACCCTTTGTTCGATCAATTTATTTGAACCTTTATGTGATGATCATATGTATATGTATTTATATATATATACCTAGTCATGTGCAAACACCGGCATAACCGGGATCAGCGATGATTCTAGCCGAGATTATCTCCGAGTACAAATCGGAATCTCTTGCAAAACTATTGTTTATGGGATGAAGCTGATATTTATAACAGCTTGAGTGAATCATTTCACCATTAGTGTGGCTCTTTCGAAGATTCAAAATGTCTGGTCCAACACGCTGCTAACCAGTTAGGAAAAATTCTTGATTGAGTATACAAAACTCCAATTGCAAGTACACAGTATATATATATCTACATAACTCATCACCCTCTCTCAGCACTTCCCATATACCAACGATTTCCACAATCACAACGACAACAACAAATAGCCAGATCTTAACTGATTCAAAACAGTACTTGTAAAGAGCTTCTCCACAGTTTCTATGAATTTGTGTTTTTAAATCACGTGATCAACTGAAATAAATTGCACCTTAATTGACAATCCTTGAATTGTGGTTTTTCGTAACCAAACGATCACCTCCACCTTAATAAGAATGGAGAAAGCCGAATTTGAACATACATAAAACGATGATGAAATCATCTTCAATGGAAGTTTCTGAAAAATTGAGAAAAACCAAGTGAAGGAGCAGTCTCATTGAACATTTTCAATTCAACTCAATCAGTATATTACAAAATGACTATTGAAACTAAGAAACCTAATTTTTTAATCATCGTTGCTGATGATTTAGGATTCACAGATACAAGTCCATTTGGAGGTGAGATTACAACTCCTAATCTTCAAAAACTGGCACAAAATGGGTTAAGATTCACTCAATTCCATACAGCATCTGCTTGTTCTCCTACTAGATCAATGTTATTCTCAGGTACTGATAATCATATTGCAGGTTTAGGTCAAATGGCTGAATTCATAAGAGAAGTGCCTGAATTATTAAATGGTAAACCAGGTTATGAAGGATATTTGAATGATCGTGTTGCTACATTACCTCAAATCCTACAAGATGGAGCTGATTATTACACTTTCATTTCTGGTAAATGGCATTTGGGTCTTGCAAAAGGTCAATGGCCTATAGACAGAGGATTTGAGAAATCTTTCACTTTATTACCAGGTGCAGGTAATCACTATAAATACTTTCCAAAAGAAGAAGATGGGAAAACTCCAATCTCTTTCATGAATCCAGTTTATGTTGAAAATGACAAGTTACTCAATGAAGATACTGATTTACCTGCTGATTTTTATAGTACTGATTATTTCACTGATAAAGCATTGGAATTTTTGGATTCAAGTGATAGAAAAGGTAGACCATTCTTTGCAAGTTTAACCTACACTGCTCCTCATTGGCCATTCCAAGCCCCTGAAGAAGTTATTGAAAAGTATAAAGGCCGTTATGATGAAGGTCCTGCTGTTCTACGTAAGAAAAGACTTGCCAGGGCATTAGAGTTGGGAATCATTCCACAAGGTGTTGAACCTCATCAAGTTGAAACTTTTAGAGAAAAACCTTGGGCTGAATTGACAAATGATGAAAAGAAAATAGAAGCTAAAATCATGGAAATTTATGCCGCAATGGTTGAAATTTTAGATAAGAATGTCGGTAGATTAGTTGATAAGTTAGAAAAATCTGGTGAACTTGATAATACCTTTATTCTATTCATGTCTGATAATGGTGCTGAAGGTATGTTTATGGAAGCAATGCCATTACGTGTGGAAAACATCAATAGAAACATTGAAAAATATTACAATAATGATTTTGATAACATTGGTAAAAAAGACTCATTTGTTTGGTATTCTGATCAATGGGCACAAGCTGCTACTGCTCCATCTTATATGTACAAAATGTGGGCTTCAGAAGGTGGTATTAGAACTCCATTGATTGTCAGCTATCCTGGTTTAGGCAACCATGCCGAGATCAAAGGTAAAGTTGTTGATGAATTTGTTACTGTTATGGATATCTTACCAACGGTTCTTCAATTGGCTGATGTTAAACATCCCGGTACTTTATTCAGAGGACGTAAAGTTGTTGAACCAAGGGGAAAATCTTGGGCTGATTATTTATTAGGTACCTCTGATCATGTTCATGATGAGGAAACAGTTACAGGCTGGGAATTATTTGGACAACAAGCAGTTAGAAAGGGAAATTTCAAAGCACTTTACATTCCAAAACCATACGGTACAGGAAAATGGCAGTTATTTGATCTTTCAAAAGATCTTGGTGAAGTCCATGATCTTGCAAAAACGAATAAAGATAAACTAGATGAATTGTTAAACCATTGGACTCAATATGTTGCCGAGACTGGATTAGTCGAAGTTGGCTCTAAGGTGCTTGGTACAGGACTACCGGAAGAGGGGGGTTACACTGTCATTCCCGATGATTACTAAACTTCTTAAACATTGTAATATATAGTTCACGATTGAAGAATAGGTACTTAAACAAGGACTATAACTTTCCCCACAAAAAGTGTAAAATAGTAGAAATCAAAGACGTCGATCGACGTTTATGAACCAGTCGATCGACGGGTCGATAATTTGGCAAATTATTGCTAGTATCAGTCAATTGACATAGTTAGTGACATTGGTTCACCTACACAAGAACAATCAATGGTTGGTTGTTACGTGTAAGTTATACTTGTCAGCAATCAATTCTGCTTTGCTTACTTCTTGTCTGTTGCTTCTTATTACCCATCAACATAACTTGATTCAGGTGTGGCTTTTGTGGTTCTTTACTGCGTGTATATAATTCTTCTCGATCCATTCTTCAAAAAGTAGCACAAGGTCTGTCTGTATATGCTCCAGTACACTGTTATAACATATAAAATGACAGAATTAGACAATATTTCCGATAAATCCCCCGAGACAGTGAGTGAAACGACTGTGATACCATCGGTGAGTTCAGAACAACAAGAACAACAATCAAATCCATCCATTCTATCTATGGAAGCTTACATTTCAAAAGCTCTATCAGAATTACAGTCCCAATCACAAGCACAAGCACAATCACAGGGCCTTAATCAACCATACCTTTTGTTTCCACCTACCGTGGCACCTCCAATCACTCAATCAACCTGGTCATTCACTCAAGGTTTGATCATTGGTCAAGTATCAGTCATATTTTTAATGGTTATTTTTATAAAGTTTTTCATATTTAGTGAATCTGCTCCAAAAACACCAACAAAATCAAGTAAGAAATCCAAAACCCATCAACTTTCAGTCTCTTCTAAGAATGCATCTCAAGCTTTATCTAAAAATCCAACACATAGACACAACAATCAATCGGACAATAACAATACTTCAATCATCTCATCTATTTTGGAGAAAACGTACTACGATGTCAAAACTCACACACCTGAATCCCTGGATTGGTTCAATGTACTCATTGCTCAAATGATATCACAGTTTCGTAATGAAGCTTTGACAAACGACAACATATATTATTCTTTAACAGAGGCTTTCCAATCATCAATCATACCTGATTATTTGGATAAAATCACCATTTCAGAGATCAATATAGGTGATGATTATCCAATTTTCAGTAATTGTCGTATCAAAAATAATGAAGGCAGACTGGAAGCTAAAATAGATGTTGATGTTAGTGACACATTCACTTTAGCATTAGAGACTAAATTATTGATCAACACACCAAAACCATTAAGTGCATCTCTTCCTATCAAGCTTTCAGTGTCAATTGTCAGATTTTCCGGTTGTCTAACTGTCTCGTTGATATCCACCACAGATGCTGAAGAGATAGATGGAACAACCAAGAAAAGTTCTGAGCCTTCCACTAATGCCAACACAAAACCGCAATCATCTCCTACTTCTGATGATGAGGACGAAACAACGTCCAAGTCTCCATCAGTTGGGTTGATGTTTACATTTAGCCCTGATTTCAGACTGGAATTTGAAGTGAAATCATTGATCGGATCCCGTACAAAACTTGAAAACATACCTAGAATATCATCAATTATAGAAAACGTGCTACGAAACTGGTTTATCGAAAGATGCATTGAACCAAGATTCCAATTCATTCAATTACCTAGCTTATG
The DNA here is from genome assembly GCA_001661425.1 of Ogataea arabinofermentans. NCBI lineage: Eukaryota > Fungi > Ascomycota > Pichiomycetes > Pichiales > Pichiaceae > Ogataea > Ogataea arabinofermentans. Next base: position 57,051 of record KV453854.1, read on the forward strand.
GCCACGTAAAAGAACAACTAGACAAACAGCAGGAACTAGTACTGGTGCTACAACTGCTACTAATTGTGGTATCAATGGTTCAGTTCTTGGTTCAACTGGTGTCACAAGTGATGATGAAAACAATTGAAATATATGAAAGCTTCTCATAATGGCCGTTTATTAATGTACAAATCTATATTCATATATATATATATTTCGGTAGCGAGTAAACAGCATTGTAAATCCTGCCTTCTGGCAAATATAATGCGTAGTATTTGTAAGATCATTTTTCAGATATGGCAAACTGTACCTGATCAAGCTTGGAGAGGGGCGTCTAGAGACAAAGTGCTTTTATCAAAAGCGACAATGAATACAACACCAAGTCTAAAAACAAAGTAAAATGAAGTATACAGGATTCACAAAGCTATTTGCAAGCCGCCATTAACTTCAACTCATGAACTAGAAACATAGCATGAGATAGTTATATGTAGAAGACATTGATAAGCTTAAAATGGATCTTCATATGGATCCTCCTCATCATAATCGTCATCTTTCTCAAACTCGTAAACAATAGCACCACCCATTGATCCCATTGATTGTTGTGCTTCAAGAAACGGTAAATCAACTTGATCCCTAGCTAATTTTTGCTTTTGAGTCGTTGTCAAATTGAAAGTTGTTAGGTTTTCCAATAACTCATTTTCATTTGTGCTTTGATCTTTTTGAGAGTCATTTTGCTTCAATTCATATGTATGTGTAATTGTGTCTATCGTAAATTGGTATATTAATGAACGACCAGATGCTCTTCTATAAGTCAATTCAACTTCAAATTTACTTGAATTACTCAAGTCAATAGGCAGATCAAAATTACTGATAGCATGTTCCATCTCCTCTTCATCTATACCAATTAAAATTGGCTTGATTTCAAATATAGTGGTTGCCACAAACTGTAATCTTGTGAGTAAACTTGGCAAGTTTGGTGTCTGATGATTTTTGACAGTAGGAACAGACAAATGGTAAGTTCCATATATCGTTGTATTTGGGCTGAACAAAGTTGCTAAGAACTCAGACAAGTCATCATCAGTTATATAATTGAAAGAATCGACAATGATAAGTGTCTTTGTTATCTGTTGTTTTTTTGATAGATGGTCCTTTATATATGAGAGTGGTTTTCCTAAGCATAATAAAAATTCATCAGCATATTCTGGTTTGTTTGTTGTCTCATATGATAGATATAAAATGGAAACAGGGGCACTGGTAGTTGATTTGATCTTATAGATGAACTCATTGGTCAAGTAGTGCGATGACTGACCTATGTTGTCTAGAGCTAGAACGAAAGGTGAGGATTCCTTTAAAGTGAGGATTCTGTTCAAGAGCACCGTAGATGATGCAGCGGAAGACGACATGGTACTAAATGCTATATATTTACCACTAATGTTATCGTTATTAACTATAAGACTGGGTTATTCATGTAACTGACTCTTTACTAGCTGAAAAAAAAAAATTATAAAAAGTATTGTCGACGCGTCGATACGTTTATCCGTATCAGCTTTCAATGAAAGATGGTTTATTTCTACTGATTTATACTTCTGGGTCAATATGTAGGTAGATAGATATATGTATAGATAAATATATGTATAGAAGATTTTGAGGTAGCTAATCATTTAGTTATTACATTGCATCCTGAAAGTTGTACTCTTCTGAATTATCATAGGAATAATTGAATGCGGCAATAGCATCTTCATCAACAATTTCACCTTTCGTCATTGTTTCAGTTGCGTCATTATAATAAGATTTGTTAACAAAGAATGTAATCATTCTTGACTGAAACTCAATAATATCCTGTGAGCTTGTAAAATCAACATCACCGATACTAGGTGAACTCTCGGTTGAAAAATCAACAACACTAGGGTAGCACTCATTAAACCAAATCTCTTTAAATTGACTTGGATAAGCAGGAACATTCACTATCCATCTATCAACTTTTTCTCTATGTGGCATGTTTGCCGCTTGTCTTGGATTAAACTCAGAAGGAAACTTCTTTGAAACTAAGCCTGAGCTTGTTGTATCATCAAATTGTTTACCTTGTCCCGGACTTAAGATATAAACTTGTCTCATTGATGCCGGTTGAAGACGATCTGTTTGACTCAGACTTTGCTGCAGTGGTTGGGATTGCTTGATAGGAGAGTAATTGAGTACCTTCTTGGATGGCTGATGAGATTGAGATGTGAATGGAGCAGCCATAGCGTTCAATCTTGGTGATCCGTTATTTTGGAACACTCTGTCATCTTGCTCAGCATTAAGTAAACCGTAAATACTTTCATCACTGAAAATGTTTGGTTTAAGTTGCTGTTTGGTGTTATTCATTTCTGGCTTATTGTACCCGAATTCTGGGGTGAAAATATTGATATAGTCCTGACTATTCTTACGCTTGTTTGGAGCCGGAGTCTGTATAGGATCCTTGTTGGGAATGTTAGTTATGTCAATCTCAAACTCACTGTACAAAAAATCCTACAAATGTACTTACTTGAAAATCTGTCATAACCAGATACAAATAGTCCGCTTACAAATAATCGTTTCACTCAACGTTGACAATTGACACTTGACAATTGTTTGATTGTTTCTACAATCTATAGATATAGTGAAAATCCGTTCACCAACTGTAACAAAAGAAGTTTTCAAAGCTATTGAGGACTGCAGAGTACAAACAAAGGATCCCGCTGCTCAACAAAGATCCAAACTAGCTCTGACCCCACAAAAACAAGGAGAAGAAAAAGGATAAAAACTTACTGAGCGTCTAAAAAAGGGTAGCAAATTATGATTATGTAAGCACATATAGTATACACAGCCTTGTATGTGGAGCAATTATTCAGATTTGCTTTTCGGTACATTGATATTCATGTACTCGGACTTGCTATCTATCATTACTTCAACTGTAGATACAAAGGTGTGTATAGTACAACAGCTCATTAGGTATGGGTGTTCATGGACTATGGGATATAGTTGGACCGGCAGCAAGGCCTGTGAGGTTGGAAGGATTGAACAAGAAGCGATTAGCTGTCGACGCCTCTATCTGGATCTATCAATTTTTGAAAGCCGTTAGAGATTCTGAAGGTAATCAATTACGAAACTCTCATATTGTCGGTTTTTACAGAAGAATATGCAAAATTCTATTCTTTGGGATCCAGCCTGTATTTGTGTTTGATGGTGGGGCACCAGTCTTGAAACGACAAACCATTAGTAAGAGAAAACAAAGAAGAGAAGGTAAAAGAGAGACTGCTAAACAGACAGCTCAAAAGTTACTTGCTCAACAACTTCAAAAGATAGCTGAACAGAAAGTATCTGGTTCACCACAAAAAAATCAACAGCAGCAATCGAGATCGTCACCTTCCAAAACCACAAGAAGAGAAGTTCCAATTGAAGATCTACAATATCAAGAATATTATGAAGATAATAACTATTTTGATGGTCAGCAAAGTCAACCTACATCCAAACCAGTACCAAAGACAGAAGAAAAAGAGTCCAAGATGTTTAGACGACAAGACGACTATCATTTACCCACAATCGATGGATTCAAAGTTGATAAAGATGATAAGAGAATGATTACAGATTATGAGTACGATCGTTTAGTAACCGATTCAGGAGATCTTTTAGATGGTGTTGACTTAGATCGTATTGATCCACAATCTGCTGAATTTGCAGCTTTACCATTAGAAACACAATACATTGCGTTATCACATCTTCGATTACGTTCAAGATTGAGAATGGGATATACAAAGGAACAATTGGAAACGTTGTTTCCAAGAAGTATAGATTTCAGTAAATTTCAAATTCAAATGGTTCAAAAGAGAAACTATTTAACTCAAAGGTTGATGAATGTTACAGGAATGGATAATGATAGTTCGGAAACTAAAGCTAGAAGAATTGCTGGTGATAAAGATAGAGCTTATGAAATACAGAAAAATGATAGTGGTTGGACATTATCGATATTGGGAGATGATAAGAAAGGTCAAGATTCTCAGAACGCAATCAATCTTGACCCACATGACGAGGACGATGATGATGAAGATGAGGAGCTTGGTAGTGATATAGAATGGGAAAATGTCACCAATGTGACTCCAGTTGAACCTACAAATCATTCCATGAGATCTTTCATGGATCCTTCAATCCATTCAGAGCCAATCTTTGTAGCTAACAGTGATGATGAGGAAGAAGAGAGGAAGGCATTGAAGGATGATGAAAATGACGATGCTACGATGGCTACTATTCGATCCTTATATGAATATGCTGCAGAAAATAACAAGAAAGATAAATCAGTCGTGGTTGCAGAGAGTCAACTTACCGAAGAGGAGCAATTGGAACAGATGGAACAAGATGAACTAAGACAGGCAATTGAAAAATCCAAACAAGATTTGATGAGAATGCAAAATAAAGAGATTAATGGTTCCGATTCTGGTTTGACTAATAATGTTGATGAAGAAAAGGAACCACCAATCATTTTATCAAAGGAGTCTTTCAAAGATGGTCTTGATAACTCGATGTTTTCAGGATTTTCAATGAGTAACTCCTTACTTATGCCAAACAAATCGAGTTCCTACAAACCGAAAAAGACCGTAAGTTTTGACTTTACGGAGTCGATCAATATATCTGATCAGAAATCTGATGATAATGACGTTGTAGAAATTGTTGAGGAGAAACAAAAACCAAAACCACAACCAATGCCTTTATGGTTTGAAAAGAAAGCCGTTCCAGAAAATCATCTATATGGAGGGATTGGATATACATCCACAAATACCTATCGTGTTCAAACAGATGATGAGAAAGCCGGTTTGATATCATTCAATGACCTGGATGATTATTTGGAGGTTGAAGAAAAGGAAGAAGATCATGATCAGAACGATGTTCAAATCACAGGGGCAGTTGATAACATTGTAGATGATGATGTTATTGAAATACCAGATGATGAAAAAAGAAAGAATGATAAGCAAGCTGTTGACTCAGATGATATATCAGATATCAATGAAAGTGATCTTGAAGAAGTGGTGATACATGATGAACAGCCGGACACTTCTGTAAAAGTGAAAGAGGTACAACAGAAAAGCACTACAACCAACGAAGCTATGCCTGAGCTTCCAACCACCAACGCAGCTCCAACTGAACCTGCAACCGCAACCGCAACCGCAACCACAGCAGCTAATATACTTACTGGGAAACAACCTAACAGTATTACATTAGATGATTATGAATTCTCAGAAGATGAAGAAGAAGAGCTCGAAACAAACTTACAAAATGAGGAAGTTGCATATGAGAAATTTGTTGATTCAATAAATACACAAAAGAAATCAAATAATTCAAATAAAGGATCATTTTGGTCAATGGATGATGAAGTTAAATTACAAGAAGAATTAAGTAAACAAAAGAGAGATTCAGATGAAGTTACCATACGTATGGTTCATGATGTTCAAGATTTGTTATCTAGATTTGGTATACCTTTCATTACAGCACCAATGGAAGCTGAAGCTCAATGTGCCGAATTATTCAGATTAGGTTTAGTTGATGGTATAATAACTGATGATTCTGATTGTTTTTTATTTGGTGGTGATCGTATTTATAAAAATATGTTTAAAGAGAAAAATTTTGTTGAATGTTATCAACTTGACGATATTGAACGTGATTTAGGTTTGACTAGAACCAATATGATTGAACTGGCTATGCTTCTTGGTAGTGATTATACTGAAGGTTTGAAAGGTATAGGTAAAGTTACAGCAATGGAAATTTTAGCAGATTTCAAGAATTTAACTAATTTCAGAGACTGGTGGATTGAATATCAAAACGGAAATATTGATATAAGTAAAGAATCAACACTTCGGAAAAAATTAAGAAAGTCACTAAATAAATCATCGTTATATTTAAGCACTGACTTCCCAGATAAGTTTGTCAATGAAGCATATATGAGACCGGAAGTTGATCATGATAAAACGGAATTTAAATGGGGGTATCCTAATCTAGATAGATTACGAACCTTTTTGATGTTCAACGTGGGTTGGAATCAATCCAAAATTGATGAGAGTTTATTACCAGTTATCAAAAGTTTGAACAAACCTCAAACTACAATTGAAGAATTTTTCCCAATTGAACTTATCAAACATAGAAGGGATTTGATGCTTGGTAAGAGATTGAAAGATGCAACGAGTAAGTTGAAAAATACCTCATCTTCATCTTCATCTCCAACTCCAACTTCAAATTCTACAGATTCAAGTAAACGTCCCTTGAGAAAGAAACAGAAACGGTAAATAGTGATAATAAATTATCATAAAAAAAACAAAGCATATATATATATATTCAAACATTTATTAATAACCAAACTTCCATAAATCTTTATCATATCTATCAGTAACCTCTGTATCCGAACCATAAAGTTCCTGCCACTTAACAAACCCACCTCTCAAAACATAAATCTCCAAAGATTTAGCAAACGGATCATCATTTTTATTATCACCTAACCATCTAATAAATCTCATTGCAGACGAAGGTCCTCGTTGTTGAGACAAAGCACAATGAAATACAACCTCATTTGTCTGTGAATCTTTCAACAAGTCATATATTTTAGGACATTGATTTGGTATTGTTGTTGATGGTATGTGATGCGAATTACGTATATGACCTCCAATATGATCAGAATCTCTAACGTCTATTATTATAGGTGATTGAACTACCGAAGAGGTAAGTTTAGCCTTCAAAGCCGAAGGATCAATCATTTTGAGATTGGCTATCGTGAAAGACATGATCTGAAGTTGTATTTCTGTATGTATTCCACTTTCAAACTTAAACAAACTAGTTTAAAACATGATGTATATATACTTATCATCTTCTTCTGAAAAGTATCTTTTAAGTAGTTTATTGCACAGCCTGATGTTCTAGAAAATTACTCTTTAATTACACAATTTTACAATTTTACAACTGTTTTAGAAACGGAAAAACGATAGAATATGGCACTTGAATTAACACAAGAAAAAGATTCAAAGATATTAACTTTGAAAACACGGACAAAGAATGGAAAGTGAGTAACAATGCGGGGCAACAAAGAAGAAAACAAATTGCGGAAAAATACAAAAACAAATTCGAACAATCTTACAAATCATTAAAAGTAAGAACAAAACAACACAAACGCATAACGAATAACAAATGACATAGTAAATGAGTAAATTCAAACTTTAGTTCTCTTGCTCTTTCTAACTGGAACTGATTCAACAACTTCATCTTTTTCATCAGTCTTGGTATCTTCAACTTCAGGACTTGTTTCGTGATATTCACTATTTTCAGAATTACTAGCACTTTCAAACTCATCTTCATCATCATCTTGTTCACTATTATTATTGTTATTATTATTATTATTATCTTCATCTTCTTCATCACTATTGGCTTTACTAGCCTGTTTACTTTCATCTTCATGATATTCATCACTGGTATCATAATCGTCATATTCGTCTTCATTATTAGAGTCTAATTCGCTATGAGAATCAACCCCACTAACCCATCCTTTGAAATTATCAATGATACTTCTCTTATTCATAGGAGTAGCAGCACCTAAACCATTACCATTATATCTTGATGCGAATTTATCAGCTGGTGTTTGTAACTTTTTCTTTTCATCAGCTAATGATCTTAATTTACCTCTTTTTCTTTGTTGACCTCTTAACATTTCTCGAACTTCAAAATATAAATCTCTTGACGCATTATTCAGCGTCATATTTGTCTTTTTCCAATATGATCTAAAATCATTAATTTGTTTTTTCAGATCTAATTCATTTTTTTTGAGCCAAGAAACGTTTAATTCTTTTCTAGTTGCACCTCTTGCAAAATTTCTCATCAAATACTTATCATAATCTCTAATAATCTTAGTAATTATATCACTTGTCGAGATACCTTCTGTTCTTTGAGTAGCTAAAAACATACCAGCTTTTTTCATTGGTTGATAAATATCACCAATTCCATTAGCAGCATACGGTAAATCATCATGAGCGCAATAGTCAATTTTATGTTTTTTCAAAAACTCTAGAGTTAATATCCATGGAGCATCTTCAATCACTTCATCAACCCATTTACAATGCCTTAGAGATTCATATCTTTGTTTATCGGTTAAAACAGTTAAACCTTTCAATTTATGGGTCACAGCATCACTTGGAATACCAACAACTAATTCAACATTTGGGAATGATTTCTTACATTGTTCAAGTTGTCTCATATGACCAACATGAAATAAATCAAAGACACCATCAGCATATATACGAATTGGTCTATCTTTAGGAGGTAAATTGAAACTAAAACCTTTTGGTCTAAATTTTCTATATTCAGCAGGTATTTCAGCATCTAATTTTTTTTCATTTTCTAAGAAAAGTTTCTCCTTTTCATTCTTTTCAATCTCTTCAAGTTTTTGTCTCTTAATGGAATGAGATGTTAATGATTCATTTGTTAAAGTTTCACTATCATCAAGATCCGAATCCTCAAATCGCGATCTCTTATTCTTATTTTTGTTTTTATTGAACAGTTTAGAGAAAGAGTCCGTACTAATCAAAGAATTCACAGAAAGCGTTCTAGTTAGCTTTGGATCATCCTTCTTTAAAGACTCAACGGTGTGATCTTCAGAGGCCATCTTATGGTGTGAGTATGTGCCAATCTTGATAAATTTATGTTCCGGAAAAGGACAGATAGATCAATTCTGATATTCCAATTCGTATGGCAGGATGAAACTGTAAAACTATAAAGTGTGTCACTTGACAACAGAAGGGGTTCAGTTGCTCTTTGATTTCAACTCTCGGTTAAACAAAAGCTGGAGCTTGTTGTTAGCTCATCAAAATTTCGTTTGAAAAAAACGTGTTGGGATTTGCTGACGTCATTTGTTATGTAAGCTGTTTCAGTGAGTGTGTGTGCATGTGAATGTGGACGTCGATCGACGGGTCTATTTTTATATTTTTTATTAGCGTCGATCGACGCTGTCATTAAAATTACGTGTCAACAACTGTCTAACAATAGTTGAAAAGTTGTCTTTTGTTTAACAAGGCAAGTAAGTAAGTTGAAGGAAAGATGATGTTGAAAGAGGGAAACTGATCTTTGTTCACTCAACTACTTGAGATACATCGCAATGACCGACTCATTGATGAATCTGGGGACGATTTTCGAAAATGCTACAAAGAATTTATCAACAACAATGAACGATGCATTCAGTTCCACTAATGTGAATCTGAATCAACTCAACCTTCATCCAGCTATTAACAAGCTGTTAAATACCAATTATCACTCTTCACAAAACATGGAATTTACAAGCAAGCAAATTGTCGACGGGTTGAATTCTAGCAATGATAAGGAAATACTCGTTATATTGAAATACCTTGTCAAATTGATGTCGACACAGGATAATAAAGACAATGATATTATTCAAGTATTCCCACATGTTATTAAGAACATCACTTCCAAAAACATCAAGATCAAGAGATTGGTTTATATCATACTATTGAGTTTCAATCATCTCCAGCAAGATATCTCATTACTGTCAATCAATGCCATTCAAAAATCATTAACAGATAAAAATTGTATTAATAGAGCTCTTTCAATAAGGTGTCTAAGTGGGATCAAGATTCCTGCAATCTTACCAATCTTGTTACTTTCCTTGAAAAAAACTGTTAAAGATTCATCTCCTTTAGTTCGTTCTGCTAGTGCAGTTGCAATCATCAAATGTTTTCAACTTGATAGAGATTATAGTAGGAATAAACAATTATCTAATGAATTGAAAGATGAATCTTCTGTCCCTTATCAGTTGTACAATTTTGTGGATATACTATTATCAGATAATGATCCTAAAGTGTTGAGTTCTGCAATTGTTTGTTACAATACTATCTACAGAGGTTACTTTGATCTAATTCATCCAAAGTTCAATCACTTGTTAACTAAGTTACCAGATTTAGATGAATATTCAAAATGCTTATTGATTGACTTATTGACTGATTATTCTATAATGTATTTACCTCAACCAAGTATGAATTCAATTTGTGAAGAGTTACAATTGTTTGAACAATCATTACAAAAACTAATATATACCCCAAGTGCAAATGTTTGTTTAAGTTTATCAAGATGTTTAATCAATTTATTCCCATTCAACATTACGAATTTTCAACTTGACTATCTGTTTATCAAATTTATTGGATCAGAGCAAGAAAATACTGTTCAATTGATGATGAATCAAATCTTGTATATGTTGAACAACAATTTGATCAAATTCAAAAATTCCCAAATTACAACTTTCATTCCATTAAGTAGAGATTCAGTGAAACTCTCTAAATTAAAAATTTCAATCTTAATCAAATTGATCAATGAATCAACGTTTGATACGATTTTCAAAGAATTGAAGTTTTTGATTGAATCATCAAATATTCACAGAGTTTGCAAAATATTAATCTTGAAACAATTAAACAATATAAGTAGCTCAATTACAAATGTTGAACAATTATCCAAAATAATTCGTTTCTATTTATTGAAATTGAACCTTGAAAGAAATGAATTGTTAATTGCTGAATATATCACTGGTTTAAGATTTTTGATTCAAACTAATTTGTCAGCAAATATCGATATATTGATTAAATTAACAGGTAAATTGATTAATGAGAATTTATCACCTGTTGCTAAAAGTTCAATCATTTGGTTACTTGGTGAATTTTCCAATAGTCAATTTTCAGATGAAAAAAGTATAATTCTAAATGATTCATTACCAGATATCTTAAGAATTGTTATCTCTAATTTCAAAAATGAAGAGTATTTAGTCAAATTAGAAATATTGACAACGATTACTAAGATAACATCCAATCAAATATATTCAAAGAAAAAGCAAGGGGAGTCATATGATTTGGATAACTATATATGGAAACTATTCAACTTAGTATTACAGTATACAAAGTATGATTTGAATATTGATTTAAGAGATAGATCAAGATTAATTGGATCCATATTACCAAATCTAATTTATTTAGATGCATCACTAACAGCAACAACTATAATTGATTTCTCATCATATTTCAATGATAACGGAAATGGGAACTTTTATATTGAACAATGTTATTCAAAATTGAAAGAAATTGAACTCTCTGTCTTATTATTTCAATTAGTTAAACCATCACCTTTATCAAATATAGATTTAGGATTGATAACATCATCAGATTATAGTACGATTTTACAATTCAACAAAGTTACAAGCATCAAACTAGATCTAGAGTTATTACCATATTATCAAGAATTAAGAAATCAACCATTTGAATTGAAAGATTATAGTAAATATACCAAATCAATCTCATCAAAAACAATGGATTTTACAAATACCAAATCACAATCAAGTATTTTGGGTAATTCTAGAACAGCTAACAATAGCAGGGTATCAAGTTATGGTGATAACAATGTTAAGAAATACAAGTTACAAACATTGGATGATTTCTTATCACATGGTTCAAACAGTGCAAATCTGTTTGGAAGTGATAATATCAAGAAAATAATTCCAGAAAGTGATGAAAGTGAGAGTGAGGAAAGTGAGGATAGTGAAGAGATTGAGCCAAGTGAGGAAAGTGAAGCTGTTGAGAAAGATACAGTTGATGAAGTTGACGAAGATGAAGACAAAGAAGGGTATGAAGAGTATTCTGATGAAGACGAAGAGTATTCTGACAATAAAAGACTGTTATAACTTATAAGTAGTTAAAAAAAAGATAACGTAAGCAATGACGTAATAAATATAGTTTTTCTTTGCCAAAAAAAAGTTGCACATTGAAAAAAATGGAAAAAGAGCTTTTTCAAACATGTTCAACGATTCAAGTGATATTGAAGTTTGATCAATAACATAAATAAACAATCAAATAAACATGTCTTCATTTTTAGGTTTAGGTGGATCTAAGTCCCCATCAACTTCATCAACATCAAGTACGTTGACTCCAGTTCAATCACAACAAATTAAAGATAAAATTAAGCAACAAATAGCAACTGAAATGGCAACTGCATATGCTACAAACTTAGTTAATTCATTAACTGAAAACTGTTTTGAAAAGTGTGTTTTCCAACCTTCAAATAATTTGAATTCAGTTGAATCAAAATGTATTGACGATTGTGCTTCAAAATTCATGAGAACTTGGAATGTTATTAGTAAAGCTTACATTTCAAGAATCAACAGTAATTGAATTCAATACTTGTTATATTGATTCAAGTTTCGACACTAGGTTGTTTCCAATTACTTTACACACACACACACACACACATTGTTTGTTTATATGTACATAGGTTTTTAATTACAATTTTGTTCAAAGAAGAACATGAATGGTTTATTAAATGATTGATATAAAATATATGAAACGTAGTAAGCGAAGCGAGTAATTGATTAGTATTATTGTTTATAACTAGTGTATTTTCATAGTCCATATTTGGCATCAAGATCAGCAAGACTATATTTCTTTTTATTTCGATTAGATTTCTTTTTTGTAGTTGAACTCTCTGATGTCATACTAGGTGAACTATCTATTTTGCCTGCTTCTAAACTTGACTTCAATTCATCCGTTTTAAAACTTGGTGCTGTTTTGATCTCTCCAGCTTCATGAAGTGTATCATCATACTCCCTAGTCTTTGTACTTGAAGAGCTCTTGGAATCTGATTTCTCTAAACGTTTAATTTTCTCAACTCCAGCGACTCTGGTCCTTGTAGGTTCATCACTGATCTTCAACTTAGACGTCAACTCACTTAAATCATCACGACTCTCAACTGAGTCGGTCTTACTCTTCGCTTCATGTTGTCTTTGTGCTCGTCTTTTACTAACATCATATCGTTCAACATCATCATCCCTTACAAACCCCGGCTTGATCTTCACAACTTTCCGCACAGACCCGTCTGATCTCAGCGTACCACCTTCTGTTCGTATCTCTGCCGACATTGCCATGACTTTACCCAATCCAAGAACACAACTAACATCTAACATCTAACTACACACAAACTGTGCAAACAAATCAATGAAAACATGTTCATGCGCCTCATTCGAGATACAGTGTGGCAGTGTAAAAAAACTCAGCCACATGTCAAGTAAAAAAATATTTGAAAATAATTTAACAAGTAAAGAACAGAGATATACAAGGAGTACAAGGTATATTCAGGTTAGTAGAGGTCCGAGGTACGATGCAGCTATTTAGAGTGAGTCGACAGGTGTTATTGTCTAGATTTAGCGTAACTGGTGTTTCAAAGTACACTAGGTGTTGTTATAGCACTAATATAAAGAACATCAAAAAAGGAAAATTACAAGATGATGATGATTTTGATTTCGTACCATTATCAGAACAAATACAACCTACCAAGATCATAAGTGAGGATGAACGTGTGATATCACAAGAAGAAATGACTGAGATTTCAGAACAGGTTTCAACTCCTTGGTTTGAAAAACTATTCAATAATAATATCGATACTACTACTGCTGGTGAGAAAATACAAAGTTATTTCATGAACTTAACAACCATGGATAATATATCAGACATGCCACCAAATTTCATATCTTCATTATCACCAAGACTAGATCAATTTGGAGATCTATTTTTAAAAGAATCGATTTCAAAAGATGCAGAATTATTAAAAATATATCAAAATACAAAAGAGAGTGAAGAGATTGGTTTTAATCCAGCTTATTTTTCACAATGTTTGAATATCTTGAGATCTGAAAGGGATGCTGAAATCATTCAGGCACGTTTATCATTAGATAAATCTCCAAAAGGTATTGACTTGGATAGATATAGTGATTTTACAAAACAATTAAATTTCATACAAGATATGGCAAATGTTCCTGATGAGTTGATAAACAGTGAAGATAATCCAAGTATACATAAGCTAATTGAATTATATGAAAAGATACCAACTCCAAGAGCTTCAAATATGATGAATCAAGATTTTGAATCATTTATTAAGATCGTTGGTGAAAATATGAATGGTATAAGTATAATCAAATTGAATGAAATTTACAATGATGTTATAAACTCAAAATTATTATTAACAAGTGAAGAGTTAAATAAATGGCTATCTGTTATTCTATTCAATGCTGAATTAACTGACGAGATGTATGAAACTTTGAAAGAAAATATCAAATCAATGGAATATCCAATGTCATTAGAGATATATAATACCTTTTTACAAAAAACAATACAAAATGATGAATTATTCATTAGAATCTTAACTGATATGAATAATGAATCATTAGAACCAAATAGATCAACATTATCAATAATTAGTAATCATGCTGTTATTAATTCAGATTTGAATTTATTATTCAACTTGATTAGTTTAAGAATTGATGACTATCCATATCATTTAACAAATGATGATTTACAAGATTTATTAACTGGATTATGTATATTGAATCAAACAAATTTATCGAATGATATCTTGAATATATTATTGATAATTCAAGAACTTTATAAATCTCATCATAATTTGAAGATGACAGATGATGTTGAAAATCAAGATGAATCAAATATACCTTTAGAAAATCCATATGATTTATATGATCTTGTTGTTCCTGATCAAAAATTAATCAATTTTTATCCTCATTTAACAGGTGAAATTTTTGAACCTGTTATCGATGCAACGGATGATTTCAATGAAATTACAGAATATTTCAATACTATGAAAAATCATAATATTGAACCAACATTAGATTGTTATAGATCGTTATTCATTAGTTTCTATGATAATAAGAATATTCTGAAATTCGATCAATTCCAGGATATTGTAATGGATTTGATTCAATTCAATGAGCAATATATCATTTATGATGATTTATTATTAGATCATTTCAAAAGAATTGTGGATTACTATACTGAATTGGGTGAGATTGATGGTAATGATGATAATATGGCTCAAGCTACAAGAGTACTAGAGAATTATATTGACCAGCAGCAAGGTGATCATCACGAGTTGTTAAGTGATGAGGAGTTTACACAAGTTTTGAGTAGTGTCATAATATTGAGCAATTTGAAAGTTAAATGAGAAAAGAAATGAGTCAGTTACCATCCGTGTGTGTACCTTGATGGTTACATTTTTACACACACACACACACACGCACACGCAACTCCGATATGACACCTTGATGGTTAAAAATCATAATAATGATAACCACCACCACAGCTGTCCAGGTGGTGAGGTGGTGAGGTGGTGGTGCACTAAGTTACTTTAATTAGGATAGCAATTTTTGTTTGTAGATAGAATAAACGTGTTTATAGTTTGTTGTTTACCACTTAGTAAAAGTGTCAAAATCACCTGATAATAGTAAATATGCTCAGCTACAACCTGCCAAATTGAGCCACTTTTGGGCGCATGTCACGTGGCTGACAAGAGTAAACACTGTGGCTGTGTCCTGCCCTTTTCAGGCAAACTTTTCCTCAGTTTCCCTATTACTCATACCATTTGATATATATATATGGGTACACTTCTCCAGATATCTTGTCACTTATTTTTTTTTTTCAAAACTCTCTTTTTACAAATCATCAGATCATTATCATAATCATTATACATATTTTATAATGCTATTCCAACAAGATCAATATTGCATCGTGGATAACAAACCATTGAACTCGACTCAATTTGAATCGAGCGATTTATACTGCTCTAATAAATGCAAGTTACAAGATTCTGAAACCGTTAAACCAGCTACAAAGAAGAGCGGTAAGATAGTTACCTACTCTACTGTTGTCCGTAAACAGAACAAGAAACTTTCACAACCAACAGAAACAACATTTGAAATTGATGAATCTGATGTTGAATCTGTTTTCAAATTAGATGATATAACAACCAATTCATACAATAGTCAATATAAATCATACGCTTCATCATTACCTTCTTTGTTGAATGACGTTACAGAATATGATACGTTTGATGATGAGGATAGCCTTTACGAAGTTGAAGAATTAGAATATCATCATTATAGTGATGATGATTTTAGTAAAAAGATACCATCACAATCATCAGCCAACTTATTCAAAAATGAATGGTTATATGAAACTCCCAACACATCAAAGACATTCAATTCACATGCTCCAAGCACATCAATTGATAAGAAAGAAGTTACCGTTGATCCAATAACGCAAATCAATTCTGATTTCATTGATCTTTCAATACAAACTTCAAAATCGTATTCACTTAAATCTAAATCAACTTTGAAACCAACACTTGAATTCCAAGATGATGATTTTGAAAGTTTGCGTATTCCTCAAATGAATCCTCCAACCTATAATTATCAACTTTGGTTAAGAGGATCAAATTGATAGATTATATAACTACATCATATTGAAATGAGAAACGCAAAATTCGGGGATAGGAATTGAAATGGATAACGATCAAATAAAATTAACGCTACGGGATAACTAAAAGAAATTAAAAAATCAAATAATGCTACTATTACCACTACTACTACTACTGCTACACATATAAAGTGTTTGATACGCTTACGATGATGACTAGCTTCATCATTAGTTGAACTAATGTTGATGGTTATTTACTTTGCTAAAATTTTTCAGAAAATTTGTTTAATGACCAAGTAGGTCACGCAACGTTGTGTGATAACGATAATAATATACAAAATTTTTTTTATAATGAATAAATAAATAAATAAATAAATTTTTTAATCATGAAAATATTGGTAGCATCCACAGATCCACAGTTTGAAGTGCAAGTGCACGCTTTTATCGGTAATTATTAGGTAACATATTGAAACCTTTACACCATTTTTTGAATTTGTAATGTCACGTGCGTGTGCACACGTGCTGCGTCGATCGACTTGTCAAGTTTCGTTCCGCTCGTTTATCGTTTAAACAACGCGTCTCAAAAAAATGGACAAAACACTTTAAACGAGTTTGTGGTTTCCCTCTTTTTGCAAAAAACTATCTTTCTTTACAAGAAAAGGAAATTTGATTCTATACAATTCAGTTTCCAAATAAACATTCAAACTAAATTAATTAACTCACAATGACACGTCCTCAAAATATTGGTATTAAAGCCATGGAAATTTATATTCCTGGTCAATATGTTTCTCAAGCTGAATTAGAATCATTTGATGGTGTCAGTACTGGTAAATATACTATTGGTTTAGGTCAAACAAATATGGCATTTGTTAATGATCGTGAAGATATTTACTCAATGTCTTTAACTGTTTTAAATAACTTGATTAAAAATTATAATATTGATGTTAATTCAGTTGGTAGATTAGAAGTTGGTACTGAAACTTTATTAGATAAATCTAAATCTGTTAAATCTGTTTTAATGCAATTATTTGGTGAGAATAATGACGTTGAAGGTATTGATACTATCAATGCTTGTTATGGTGGTACCAATGCTGTTTTCAATGCTATCAATTGGGTTGAATCTTCTGCATGGGATGGACGTGATGCTATTGTTGTTTGTGGTGATATTGCTATTTATGATAAGGGTGCTGCTAGACCAACAGGTGGTGCAGGTACTGTTGCTATGTTGATTGGTCCAGATGCTCCATTAGTTTTCGAATCAGTTAGAGGTTCATTCATGGAACATGCATACGATTTCTATAAACCTAATTTCACAAGTGAATATCCTGTTGTTGATGGTCATTTCTCATTGAGTTGTTATGTTAAAGCTGTTGATCAATGTTATGCTAATTATTCTAAAAAAGCAGTTGCTAAAGGTTTAACTGATTCCGTTGGTTTGAAATTCTTTGATTACAATTGTTTCCATGTTCCAACTTGTAAATTAGTTACAAAATCATATGCTAGATTATTATACAACGATTTCAAATCAAACCCATCTGCATTCCCAGATCTTGATGCTGAAAAATTACTAAATGTTTCATATGATGAATCTTTAACTGATAAAACTATTGAAAAAACTTTCGTCACTTTAGCTAAAGATTTAACTAAAACTAGAGTTTCACCTTCATTACATTTAGCAACTAATGTTGGTAACATGTATACTGGTTCAGTTTATGGTTCGTTAGCTTCATTGCTAACATATGTTTCAAATGAAGATTTACAAGGTAAAAGAATTGGTTTATTCTCTTATGGTTCAGGTTTAGCTTCATCATTATATTCAATCAAAGTTGCAGGAGATTTATCCAAAATCATCAAAGTTTTAAATGTTGATGAAAAATTAACTTCAAGATCATTGAAAACACCAACTGAATATGAAGAATGTATCGCATTAAGAGAAAAAGCTCATTTACAAAAATCTTTCAAGCCAACAGGTAGCTTGGAATATATTCCAAGTGGTTCATATTATTTGGTTGAAATTGATGATAAATACAGAAGATCATATGCAATTAAAGAATAAGAAAATTGTTTGTATAATTACCATCAAATAGTCTAATAATAACTCATAATAATAATAAAAAATATTCAACTTTGCTTAGTTTATATAAATTTATAAAAAACTTATGTAATCTGAAACGTAAGCATTTCTTTGATGACATAATTGATTATGTAAAACCTTTTTCTTTCTTATCCTCGTTAATTATCTGTTACCCAATTTGCATCCCAAACAGAGTCTGTTGAGTATGAAAAAACGTTTTCCTATAAATAATGTGAATTATCTTTTGTAAAGTTGAAATATTCATGTGCTCTTAATGTTTTTTTAGTTGTGTAATTGAAACAAAACAAGATGTGGTGTATTAAAATTTTCATTTTCTTAGTAATCTACCATATTTCAAAAGTTTATGGTAAAGGTGATGATGATAACAAAATTCCAACAGACTTGATTGGAACATGGACTTCAAAATCAAAATCTGTAATGACAGGACCTAAATTTTTCAATCCTGGTGATGAATTATTAATTGAACCGGGCATGCCTGGCTTAAGTTACTCTTTTTCCAAAGATGGATATTTCGAGGAAGCTCTATATAGAGTTTCATCCAATCCTAAGAATCATTCATGTGCTACTGCTGTTTTAATTTATCAACATGGGAAATTCCAAGTTAATTCAAGTGGGGCCATTCATCTCTCTCCTTTTTTGAAAGATGGTCGTATGCTTTTATCGGATCCTTGTAATGATTTAGGAATAAGTACTTATTCAACATATGAACAAGTTGAAACATTCACCCATTATGAAACTTATGTTGATGATTGGAATAATGCTAATGAGTCCACTTTGCAATTATATCAAGCTGATGGAGCCCCATTACAAAAGTTAGTTTTAGTTGATAGGAATGTTATTATGTTACCTAGTGTTGAATTCTCCAAAAACAAAGAGAACAAGGAAAAGGATAAAAGATCATTATTACGTAAGAGAGGTTATGAGATGCGTTTTGATGTTGTTGATTATGATGGTTTACATTTTTATATCGTTGGTACTGAGTTGATAATTGGTGGTTATACCATTATTGACAAGAAAAAGAATTTGAATTGGTTTACTGCTGTTAGCATTGTGAATTTGTTCATTTCATACTTGATATACTGTCGTTTCAACTGAGCATGCTATTTTTAGAAACTCTTTTATAAAAATATGACTTCTTATTTACAATAAAAAAAACCAAAGCAATGAATAAACAGATGTAAAGTAAAACAATTTAATTTAAAAATATAATATAAAAATAACCAAGTTAAAAAGCTAAGAAAAGGGTTACCACTACAACAGAAGAAATTTTTTTTTTTCTCTTTTTCTTCTTCACCTAACCTCTGAAAATTAAAAGACATCCAAATAATGCAACACCCAATGATGTAAACCACCAAAATTGATAATCTATAGTTTGTCTCTTGACAGCATTAGTCTTGTATCTATTTTCCAATCCTCTCTTAATTTTCTTAGATAAGTTAGCAGAACTTGATGAAGCAGCAGAACTACCACTAGCACTAGCATCATCTGATGCAGTTGGATTTAAAGTAACTGTAGGTAACATTTGAGGAGGTCTATAAGCTAGATATAATGGTTGCATTAGGGATCCATCAGATTCATATAATTGTAAACGATATCTACCATGATATGTATCTAAATAAATTTGATACTTTTTGAAAATCTCAGTTTGATTATATCTTGAATATGTACTGACTCCATCATCTTCACAAGGTTCTGATAATAATTGTCTACCATCAACTTTGAAAGGCGTTAATATCAAAGAACCTGTTGAGTTAACTTCATATGTACCATGTTGGAAAGTTAATGCAGCAACTGGACAACTATGATCTTTTGCACTTGGAGTAATTTGATATGTTGCTTCTTCCCAGTATCCATCTTCTGTGAAAGAATATGAAATACCAGGCAATGCAGGTTCAATCAGTAATTCATCAACAGGATCATAAAAATCTGGACCTGTAAAAACAGCATTGGATTTTGATGACCAAGTACCAACTAATGTGTTCCAATCATCATCAGCTTGAACAGAAGTTAATAGTATCGCACAATTTAATATAATAGTTTTGAGCGAGACCATAGTTATGTGTTATTTTTAGTATTTGTTTATTCTAAATATCCTTGTTGGTATGATTGATTTTGATCTATGCACTTGAATTGAATAAGCAAGGTATGTACGGATGAGTTTTACCTGTATGTTGTAAATGAGCACTATATAAACTGTAGCTGAGTCAAGATGTCTATCCTAGCTCTTAATATAACAAGAATAAGTGTTCCTTCTACTACTTGTTAAACAAAAGACAACTGTTGTTCAACCTGTTAAAGTTGTCTGTGTGTCACCAACTGCTATGTATTCTACTACATCAGCCTCTTTGAAAAGACAAAACGCAAAAAAGCGCGATTTGGTGTCACGTGCACGACCTTTTTTTTAAACTGCTATCACGTGACTTGGTTAATAAATTGGTGTAGAGATGTAATTTGCTTATCTTTCTCGGGATAATAACACACAATTGTCTCAGTTAGAACTCATTTGATGGGAAGCTGTTTACTTAAAGAGTTGAACTATGTTGACTGATTTACTCGTATTCCTACAAAGGTAAGGTATTTCAGCTTGATGCTGCTGCTGTGGATGAGATTCGTTCCACTTTCGAATTGCCATGTCTTACTCCCGAGGAATGGCAAGACTTAATTGATATTGCAGAGGTGAGAAGATGGATTAAGGCCCGTCACAAAGAAAACAGTTTTGCCGAGAAAAGTTCAAAGCAGAGAACTCAAAGATTTGTTCTAACAGATTGGAGAAGGGAATTCTCGTCAGAACAAATGGGGAAGATTTTTGCTGTTCAAGAGAGGATACTTATTGAAGAAAACATGGAACTTGATGCAATAACAAAGGATTATGCTCTACTTATGCAAAAATGCATTGACAAGTATGATAAGCGCTTGGACGAACTCGGTACAACTGTTCAAACAGGATTAAATCAAGTTAAATACGATATTTCTATAATCGAGTAGAATTTATATAAAGATATGTATACTAACGGAATTAGTATGCCATATGTAACGAGTATAGGCGTCTATCGACGCATATCGACGTTGGGTCTACACATCTAACCATATATCGCTAATATTTGGGTAACTTCGTGAACCTTACCAGGTTTACGTATCTTTATTTAGGACTATTCTTAGAGGAAGCGTCTTTTAGGACTAGAATCAGTGGTAATAGCTTGTTGAGAGAGCAATGCTAGGACATAACCACACTGGCTTCTAGGACTCTATATATAGTTAGCATTACATTATATAGCCGTTTCAAGTGAATTACACTAATCAAAGATTAATTGACCATGTCTTTAAGTAATCACCATATACCATAATATCAAGTATAGTAGTAATAGAAAGACCGTTAACTAAGATAACGGTAATAAGTAATAATTACATAATCAATTACATAAACAATTTACTGTCACGTGACACAATTTGAAAATCTTGTAATTTTTTAAAGAGGAACATAACAGAAAGAGACTGAAAGGAACAAGAAAGAAGGATGGCAATTAAGTATTAGTAGTATAGTCACAAACTAAATATGCCATCGCATAACAAGTTGATCCCTTTGGATCAGGTGGATAAACCTACGAATGTCAAACTCACAGGCACGTTTTCAATGCCTAAACAATATGAAATATCAGATGATGAAATAGAAGCACATAAGGATCAACTATCTCTTAAATCGGATAGTAAACGATTGATCTCTAGAGAATCACAATATCAGAAACGGAAATATGAGTCTTTACAGAAGCTGGATGATGGAGAACGAGATTTATCGTATAAAGAAGCAATGGAGAGACGAAACAGAGAGAAAGAGATGGAAAGACAGTTGAATGAAGAGAGAGAACAACAACCTGAACAATCAGATACCGTGGCAACAACTCAACCTCGAAAGCGTAAGAGAAGGTGGGATGTTAGAAACGATGAAGCCACAGAAGAAGTTGCTGCTTCAAAGACACAAGACGAAGTGAATGATAATAATAAACAACCATCATCTGAGACATCGTACGCTATCGTTGATGGTATCCCTTTAACAGATGAAATCTTAGACATGTTACTCCCTAGTGGATTTACTAAATTGACACCACCTGAAGACTACACACATACACATAATATACCACCTGATAATACAAAAGCAATAACAACTGAAAAGACAGATGGTTATATGATTCCAGAATCAGTCGATGCTGTCACATCAAAACAATTAACTTTCAACAATCCACAATTGATTCATGAAGTGCCCGGTCTCAGAGACTTGGTTTATTTCAAAGATTCTGATATGAGAATATTTGGAAAATTGATTACTACAAGAGGAATCAAAAATACTGAATTATCAATTGATGAACTTAAAGAAAGAAAATGTATGAAACTAATATTAAAGATTAAAAATGGTCAACCCAACAAAAGAAAACAATCATTGAGATCACTTGCAGATAATGCACGTTATTTTGGTCCAAATCTTATATTTAATATCATTTTACCGTTATTGTTGGATAAATCTTTGGAAGATCAAGAACGTCATTTATTAGTCAAGGTTATTGGACGTGTGTTATTCAAATTGGATGATTTAATTAGACCTTATACACATAAAATCCTTATTGTTATAATGCCTCTATTAATTGATGAGGATCTATATACTAGATTAGAAGGACGAGAAATCATCTCTAATTTATCAAAAGCTACTGGTTTAGCACACATGATTTCAACTTTGAGACCAGATATTGATCATTCTGATGATTACGTTCGTAATACAGTTGCAAGAACATTTGCAGTTGTAGCATCATCATTAGGGATTCAATCCTTACTTCCATTTTTGAAAGCTGTTTGTAATTCAAAAAAATCATGGATGGCAAGACATACAGGTGTTAAAATTATTTCAAATATAGCAATATTAATGGGTTCATCAATCTTACCACATTTGAATGGATTGATTTCATGTTTAACAAAATTAATAAATGATGAGAATTTATACGTTAGATCAATGACTGCAATGGCTATAACTTCATTAGCTCAAGCAAGTGCACCTTATGGTTTTGAATCATTTGAAAAAATCATTGAACCATTATGGGAAAGTTTGAAAAAACATAGAGGTAAACATTTAGCTGCATTTTTGACATCAATCGGATCTATAATTCCATTGATGGATGAAGAATATGGTAATTATTACACTAATGAAGTTTTCAAAATTTTGAAAAGAGAATTTAATTCACCTGATGATGATATGAAAAAAGCAATATTGAATATTATTAAACAATGTTGTTCATTAGATTCAATTGATAAGAAATTCATTACTGATGATTTATTAGAAGAATTTTTCACTAATTTCTGGAATAGAAGAGTTGCATTAGATAATAAGATTAATAAAATGTGTGTTGAAGCATCATATTCATTATCATTGAAAATAGGTACCAATCCAATATTGGATCATGTTGTTATTCCAATGAAAGATGAATCCGAAGCATATCGTAAGATGGCAGTTGAAACAGCATCTAAAGTGATTGTTCACTTAGGATCATATAGTATTGATGATAGAACAGTTAATAGATTATTAGACGGATTATTATATTCATTTCAAAATCAAACTAATAATAATGATTCTTCCTCATCAATCTTTTTAGAAGGTTTTGGTAATATAATGATATCATTAGGAGTTAGAGTTAAACCACATTTAATGTCTATTGTAAGTGCAATATTATACAGATTGAAGAATCAATCACCAGAAGTTAGACAACAAGCAGCAGATTTAATATCCAAGATATGTCCAGTTTTAAAAATATGTGATGAAGATGAAATGATAATTAGATTAGGTACAATATTATATGAATCATTAGGAGAAGTTTATCCTGAAGTTCTTGGATCTATATTAGGAGCACTAAAATCCGTTATTGCAAATTGTAATAATATTGAATCATTAAATCCACCAATATCACAATTATTAGCAACTTTAACACCAATTTTACGTAATCGTCATGAAAAAGTTCAAGAAATGACAATTAATCTAATTGGTGATATAGCATCAAGTGCAAAAGAATATATAAATCATAGAGAATGGGTTCGTATATCATTTGAATTATTAGAAATGTTAAAAGCTTACAAGAGACAAATTAGACAATCTGCAAATAGAACATTTGGATTAATTGCCAAAGCAATTGGACCAGCCGATGTATTAGTTACATTATTGAATAATTTAAGAGTTCAAGAACGTCAATTACGTGTTTGTACAGCTGTTGCAATTGGTATTGTAGCAGATATATGTTCACCATATACTATATTACCAGCATTAATGAATGAATATAGATTTCCTGATAAAAATGTTCAAAATGGTATATTGAAAAGTATGTCATTTATGTTTGAATATATTGGAGATGTTAGTAGTGATTATGTTTATTCAGTTATACCATTATTACAAGATGCTTTAACAGATAGAGATTTAGTTCATCGTCAAACAGCAGCTAGTGTTGTTAGACAATTAGCAATTGGATGTTTTGGATTAGGTTATGAAGATGCTTTTATACATTTTTTAAATTTGATTATACCAAATGTATTTGAAACATCACCACATGTTATATCAAGAATATTAGAAAGTATTGAATCATGTGGATTAGTTATCGGTACAGGATTAATGTTAAATTATATTTGGAGTGGATTATTTCATCCTGCTAGAATGGTCAGATCCGTTTATTGGAAAATGTACAATGATATGTATGTATACGGAGTTGATTCGATGATTCCTTATTATCCGAGATTCGAAGCTATTGGAGATGAAGTTAAAAATGAAGAACCAAAATTGTGTCTTGACAAAAATGATTATAGTATAAGTGAACTTGATTTATGGATTTAATATTTGATGTGCGGTGCGGCTTTTACTTTATTAGAAAAATTCTGAAACATTGAGGCTGTGCAAGTCTTTCCCAATTAGGAAATTATAGATTAAAATCTAAGATTTATTTGGTAGCACCATGATAAATAATAGTTGAATAGTTGAATAGTTGATAGATTGTGGATGGTAGGTATAGTGGGGTTGTTGTGTGCATTTATTTTTATGTATGCGTTTTATTTATTTTAATTTAGTTTAGTTTATTCTAGTTTATTATTGTATAATTGTTAAATTAATTCAGTGTATTATAACAATGATTAATAGAGATTATCAAACACAAGTTCAAAATGGAATTGAATTAACTAATAGAATTCAATATTCACAACAAGAAACGAAAAGATTGATAAATCAATTATCAAGACAGAAATTAAAAGTACAAGATACAAATTTACAAGAGATGTCAATTAATTATAATCAAAAATTTCAATCTTCAACAACACCAATATTTAAAAATTATGTTACATTGAAAGGTCATTATAATAAAGTATTATCAATATCATGGCATCCTGACAACGTACATATAGTCACAGCGGCACAAGATGGATTTTTAATAGTTTGGGATTCAACTACAGGTTTTAAGAAAAGTTTAATTCAATTAGATGATCCATGGATTACATCAACTGATATATCACCAAATGGAGAATTAATAGCAACTGGAGGATTGGAAGATGCATGTATAGTTTATAAATTATATACCGAACCAAATAACAATCAAAGAAATTCGAAATCTACAGTTTCGATATTCAAAGGACATCAAGAATATATATCTGATTTATCATTCATGTCAAATAATACAATAATAACATCATCGGGAGATCGTAGTTTGATTCATTGGGATATAAATAAAGGTCAAAAAACGAGGACATTTTATGGTCATTTAGGTGATGTTTTATCAGTTAGTGTTCATCCACTAGATACACAAAACATTTTCATTTCTTCATCATCAGATAGATTTGTTAATGTTTGGGATGTAAGGGTACCTATGAAAATTAGAAGTTTCCAAACTTCAATAACTCATGATTGTTCAAGTTTGAAATTTTTCCCTGATGGTAATTCATTTTCAGTTGGTTGTGATGATGGATCTTTAAAATTGTTTGATTTAAGAAGTGATTGTCAAATTGGGAATTATGGTTTTGATTTAGTTCATAAAAAATTCGGTGTTCCAAGATTAAATCAAATTGAAAAAGGACAATTAATTAATTCATCATCAATTTTAATCGATGATAATCATTCATCATCAGGTTTAATTTCAATTAATAGTTCAATGATTGCAGCTTTAGATAATCCTGGAGTTTTATCAATTGATTTTAGTAAAAGTGGTAGATTAATGTTTGTTTCATATGCAGATTATTCAAATGTTGTTGTTTGGGATACTATAACTGGACAAATTGTTAATTCATTAGATGGTCATAAAGATGTTATTAGTAAAGTTCAAGTTAGTAAAGATGGATTAGGAATAGCTACAGGTTCTAGAGATTCATTAACTAAAATATGGTCGATTTAGTATGATATTTTTACAATAATTTAATAGATAATTCGAGTTAAAAGAAGTTAATGTAAGTAAATCAAACCAAAATAGAAAATAAAAACACGTATCAGTTCAAAAAATAAAACACACACACATATATCACTCTGATCTCTTTTTAACATAATCCCATAAACTTTTTAATAAAGTATCAGGTAAAGTATACAAATCCATTGTAAATTCACCATTTTCAACATCATTTTTAATACTCATTGTAGGAACTCTATTATCATTAATCATTTGAACAACACCTAATAAATCATCTTCATTTAATTTTGTTAAAGTTTCAGCTAATTTTTCTAAATCAACACCAGCTTTACTAGCTATTGATTTTTGCTTTTTAGATAATGGTTTACCATCTGATCCTATTGTTGTTGAAGATGATGTATTTGTAGTTTGTGATGATGTTGTTGGAGCTGTTTTACGTTTACTTGGTAATGATGAAGCAAGTGGTGTTGCACCAGGTGTATTAGCTCCTGGTGTAGTTGTTGAATTTTCATCAAAATTAGGAACAGAACCAGTTTTAGTTAATTCTTTTAAAAGATTTGGTTTATTTGTATTGATTGTAATTGGAGTATCAATAACATATTTTTCTTTTGCAAAATTTAAATCATGATTGATTTTTCTATCACCACCTTTTTCAATTAATGTTAAAGTAATTGGAATATCAAATCCACCCCAACCTTGTTCACTTATTTTAAAAGGAGGCTTTTTAAACACTCTAACTGGATTTGTAAATGTTGGATGTAAATGATAAGTAACTTTATCAAATAAAGTAGCAGGTTGTTCAACACCTTTATCATCAACTAAAGAGATTGTAATTCTCCATTCTCTCATTGGGAAACCTTCTTGAACAGGAGGTATATCAGCTAAAACATGTTGAGTTGTAGTGACTCTGACTGTTCTTTTAACTTCCACCATAGTAGTATAGTGTAAATATATGTAATTTATTTGAAAATAGCAAAGTCAACAAGATTCAAATGTTTAATGGGAAACAGAAGAATTGAATTGAATTGTGGTAAGGAATAAACAATTAGTTCAAGTTTAGTTTCAGTTTCAGTTCAAAGACGGTTGCGGTTTGTGTTTGTGAGATGTTACAAACTGGACGAAAGTTGTTTTAAAGTGAAAAAATGCGTGAAAATTTGCTTGTTTTTTGGTGTTTTTGTGGTGTTTTTGTGATGTTTGTTTGGTGTGTTTGGAGGTGTTTGTAGTTGGTTGGGAGTTGGGATTATAAGTGTGTTGGTATGGTATGGTGGTATGGTTGTGTGGTGTTGTGTGTACGTATTAGTGTGGTGTAGTAGTGTGGTGTACTGCTACTTATTACTCTCACTACACTGTGGACAGCGACACGACACGTTAATCACACTGCAACTACAATTAGTATCTATAAATTTATATATATATACGTAAACATGTAAATATGTAGATATATCAATCAATTACAAAACGGTATTACGGTTGGTATGATTTACTAAACAATCAAGATTATGATAGAGATGTGATGACTGGATTCATCCACTTCAACTTATACTGCCAAAGGAGTAAATCAGTACTGTTTGAAATTGTAGTAATACAAGAGGAAACGAGGCAACACAAGACAAGATTAATGAGTCATGTCCTACCCCAACATCCTATTAGCAAACCAACACTGAGTCAGTCCGATCAATCAGTCACTATAGTCAACCAACCAACCAACCAACCAACCAATTACTATATAGTAGTGTTGTGTTACTAAGTAAGTTCAACAACTCATTAGTCACGTCGATCGACGCTAATTTATTAATAAAAAGACGATCGACGCGTCGATTACTTCATTCAATTCACACACGACTTTTCAAATTAATTTTTTTTTTTTTTTTTTAAATTTTTGAATTTGAAAATTTTAATTAAACAAAGTAAGTAAGTAATGTTCCCTCTTTTGACTTTGTCTTTTGTCTTACATTAGCTGTGATTATATACCGGTATCTGCTTGAATATGGACAATTTGAAAGTGAATTTGAACTTGTCTGCTTTGAAGAGCAAAGTGGCCAGTTCGATGGCCACTCAAAAGGAAAATAATAAGAAGGAACAGATTGAAAAAGACAAGAGAAAACAACAAAGTGATAATGATAAAAAGATCAAGCAAGATAGATTGAAGGATTCTAGAAAGAGTTATAATAATAATGATAGACCTGCACGTGGTGGGTCTGATGGTAGAGGGAACTTCAATAAATCAAATGATAGAAGAGATAATAAGCCTAATGATAGAAGGGATTTCAAATCAAATGATAGAAGAGACTTTAAATCAAATGATAGAAGAGATAATAACTCAGATAGAAAAGACTTCAAATCAAATGACAGAAGAGANGATAATAACTCAGATAGAAAAGACTTCAAATCAAATGACAGAAGAGATAATAACTCAGATAGAAGAGATTTCAAATCAAATGATAGAAGAGACTTCAAATCAAATGATAAAAGAGAATATAAAGGTAACGATTTCAGAAATGATAGAAATTCAAATAATAAATTCACTCCAACGGGTAGTAATACAACTGAATTGAAACCAAAAGAATCCAAAAAAGATATCTTACGTCGTGAAGCTTTAGAACTTGGAGCTACTGAAGATGATATTGAATTATTAAAAGATTTAGCTGAAGATGATGATGAATTGAGTGAACAAGAATTCGATTCAAATGATAATGTTGATGGTGATCTAACTAAAGATTTGAAGGAATTCATTAAGGGTATTGGTTTGAGTGGATCTACAGTCGATGATGTCATTGAAGATGAAGAGGAAGCTGAAGAAGAAGAAGAGGAAGCTGAAGTTGAAGAATCTGAAGAGGCTGAAGCTGAAGCTGAAGAAGAGGAAGCTGAAGCTGAAGAAGAAGCTGAAGAAGAGGAAGCTGAAGAAGAAGTTGAAGAAGAGGACAAAACTATAGACCCTCCTGCTAAAAATTCAACTGATAAATCAACTGATAAAGTCACCAATTTACAAACAGTTATCTCTGATAAATTGATAGTTCCTGCAAGAAATGATTGGTATGCTATACCTCTTGGTAAAAAATCATTACCAAATACAACAACAAAATTAAATCCAGTTGAAATTGAAAAACTTTATAAAGATGCTCAAAAAATCGTTGAATCTGAAAATACAACATATTATGAAGAATTTAATAAATCATCATCACAAAAACGATTCTTATCACAAATTTTAGCAAATGGTACATTAAATGATAAAATTTCTGCATTAACATTATTAATTCAAGAAGCTCCATTACACAATTTGAAAGCTTTAGATAATTTATTTGGTATGTGTGAAAAAAAATCACGTACTGCTGCTTTACAATGTTTAGATGCTTTGGTTGATTTATTTGTTAATGGTATATTACCACCAGATAGAAAATTAAAATATTTTAATAAACAACCAGATTTATCATTTAATTTATCAAATTTACAATTATCAATTTATTATTTTGAAGATTATTTAAAAAAATTATATTTTAAATTTATTTCAATTTTAGAAAAATTATCACATGATTCAATTGTTCATGTTAGAACCAAGATTGTTGGATATTTATTTCAATTATTAAAATCAAAACCAGAACAAGAAGCAAATTTATTAAGATTAGGTGTTAATAAATTAGGTGATATTGATAATAAAGTATCATCAAAAGCATCATATAATATATTATTATTAGAACAAGAACATCCAGCAATGAAACAAATTATAATTGATTCAGTTATTGATATAATGTTTAGAAAAAATAATGATCAACATGCAATTTATTATTCATGTTTAGCATTAAATCAAACAATTATAACTAAAAAGGAAGAAATTTTAGCAAATAAATTATGTGATGCATATTTTGCATTATTTGAAAAATTATTAATTGAAACAGATTCATTTAATATTACAAAATTAAAAGATTCAAAAGATTATCAAATTGATGGTAGAAGAAAAAGAAATTTTAAAAAGGGTAAAAAAGGTGGTAAATCAGTTAAATTAGAAATTGATCAAGATGAATTAAATGAAGAAAAAAATTCAAAATTATTTACAGCAATTTTAACAGGATTAAATAGAGCTTATCCATTTTCAAATTTACCAAATGAAGTTTTTGAAAATCATTTAAATACATTATTTAAAATAACTCATTCAACAAATTTCAATACATCAATTCAATCATTATTATTAATTCATAATATAGTTACATCAACAAAACATGAAATATCAACATCAATTAAAGATCGTTATTATAGAACATTATATGAATCATTACTTGATGATAGATTATTAACATCATCAAAACAAGCAATTTATTTAAATTTATTATTTAAATCTTTAAAAGAAGATGATTGTAAAGATAGAGTAATGTCATTTGTTAAAAGAATTTGTCAAATTTGTTTATCATGGATTAATATTGGTACTGTTAGTGGTATGTTATATTTATTAATTGAATTAGAAAAAACAACACCTGAATTAAGAAATTTATTTTATAATACACCAATGGATGATGTATTAAGAGATAATGAAGAAGATGAGGAGGAAGAAGAATCATCAACCACAAAACCAAACGAGAAAGTTGTTTATGATCCAAGAAAACGTGATCCTAAATTCACAAATGCTTCAAAATCATCATTATGGGAATTAAATTCATTTTTACAACATTATCATCCAACGATTCAAACATATGCACAATCATTTTTAGATTTAGAAAAATCCAATGATATAATTAAACCTGATTTAGGATTATTTACATTATCCCATTTCTTAGATAGATTTGTTTATAAAACAGCTAAAAAGAAACCAACCTCACGTGGAGTTAGTATAATGCAACCATTAGGAGGATCCCAAACAGGTTCATTATTAGTTAAGACAACAACATCATCATCATCATCATCAAATAATGAATCGATTATACAATTACCTGTGAATACAGAAGATTGGATTAATTTGAAAACAAGTGAAATTAAACCAGAAGATAAATTTTTCCATCAATATTTTTCAACAAAGCAAGAAAAATCAATTGCTTCTAAAATGGATAAAGATATAAATGATAAAGCATTGAATGATGATTTTGATAATGAAGAAGAATTAAATGATGATGATGTTTGGGATGCTTTAGTTAAAAGTAATGTTGGTGTTGAAGGTGATGAAGATGATTTAGATGATGATTTAGATGATTTCGAAATGGATATGAGTGATGATGAAGATGATGATGAAGATGATGAAGAAGAGCTTGTTGTTAATGATGATGAAGATGAAGATGATGAAGATGAAGATGAAGAAGGATTAGTTAGATTAACAACCGTTGAAGATCTAGTTGGTGATTCTGATATTGAAGAGGACGAAGTTGCAGATGCAGATGCAGATGAAGATGATGAATCATCAGGTGATGAAGATATCAAAGGATTATTAAACGATGAAGATGATGATGAATTTGATTCTGATGAATTTGAACTACAAGCATTAGGAGAAGATGATGATGATGATGAATTATCAGAAGATGAAGAAATTTACGAAAGTGAAAAAGAAGATAAAAAGAGAAGTGCAGATGATGATGATGATGATGAGTTTGATAAAAAGAGTAATAAAAAGGCTAAGAAGGTTAGATTACCTACTTTTGCATCAGCTGATGATTATTCTAAATATTTGGAATCTTCAGATGATGAAGATTATTAAATTTGTATTTATGTATGATAAATAAATAATATATTAACAATTTACAGTAATTTATTTACAAAGTCATGTCATTTTAGTTATATGAGTGGGTGGCAGTGCAGTGCAGTGTGGTGTAACCGATTATAACCGAGGGAAGAGAAGATATTTTTTAAAAGTTTATTCAAAAAACAATAAATTTAAAACAATGCCCAAAAACATACTTACTCAGTTTGGAAAAATTGAATAATTGAAAAAAAAGAAAAATCAAATTGAAAGAAAAAAGAAAAAATTATGGAACGAAGATAAGTGAAAGGCTGCAAATCTAACACCAAGAACACTAAGAGTTATTGAACATGAACATATATCAATATTAATATGTTGTACAATACAGCTATTGTGAGATCGGAATAAGTACATTTGATACCTACCTACCTACCTACCCACCCATATATATAACAATATGAGTTTTATATCTCCGCAATAAAACCGCGCGATTTCAAGGCACCCCAATTTAACCAATTGACCATTTGACTGATTAACTTGACCAACTGAAGTAAAGTAAAGTACATTTGGAAAAGGAAAAGGCGTGTATTGTAGTTGATCTTAAAGGTAAGGTTACATTACGCTATATATGTATATACTTATCTATATATATATCTGTGTATGTTAGTGTTTGTATTTGTGTTCTTGTACCGTTTTGGTGGCATTAGATTTACTAACCGCTGCTATTACAGTAACAGTAACAGTAACAATATCCGGGGAAGGGGAAGGGGAAAGGGAAGGGGAAGATGTATATTACATTTCAATATTCGATTAAAGCTATCTAGTTCCCCCCGCCCCCACCGTATGAGAACTGTGCCATCTCATGTCAATGGGAATAAACAGAAGAGATAATAACCCAATGTATTGTATTTCATTGTATTGAATAAGATGACTTGTCTTAACGAGTAAGTAAATGCAGTTGGTAGTTAATATTAAATAATATGAAATAAGTTTATTGAACTTAAATAATATACAAATATATGAAAATAAAAGTGGGGATTGAACCTATATTTGTACCAAATAACACTAATTAAAGGTCATTTAGGTTTTTTAATTCTGAATTCCGCTTTCAAGCAATTGTATAGCATTGATTTACATAATTACCCCTCATCATAATACAGTAAAGTGGGCTGGCAATGGCATCACATAGTATATAGATAACGATTGTGAGGGTGAGTGTGAACTTTACCCTTCTCACGTGACTATGTCATGTGAACAAGTTCCAATTCCAAGACACCGGATGAACAAGGCATCATCATCCGAAACCGAGATTACACGAAAATAGATAAATTAAAATAAATTAAGTAATAAAATAAGGAAACACTTTACCAATACCGAGATGCATCGAAGGATTAATGAATGGTTAGTTTAAAAGAACTAATTATAGATAGATAGATGTAGTATAGATATAGTATACAAAGTCAGGTGATGGAAAGACAAAGACATCACACGACAAACAAAGTGTAATACTTATAAACAAACAAACAACCGTCGGCACAACATTCCCGCTAATAAAATAACAAAAACTGCCTTCATATAAACACAATAAGTTTATTCAGGTACCCATAGTAACTGTTACAAGTAACTAGTGGTAGTGCACCACCCAATCAAATACCGCCTGTCTGCCCGATCTGCAACGTGTGTTAACTGTAACACTAACCTCAGCCGCGCACAGTTTCTTAGTTTTCAGTTTCTTGATTTCTTGAATTTATCGTTGTATTAATACCCTTTATTTTCCTTGTTCTTTCCTTGTACTATACTCTCCCTCTACTCAATCACGCTTTCTCTTGTCTATACCTCTGTTTTTTAGAATATCCCCTTTTTAAAAAACGTCCTTTCGTTTACTACACTACACTACACTACACTTCATCTAATGACATCATCTAGACCTTTAACTGGTTCTTCTGCTCCTCTAATTGTTGATATCTCTTTCGATCAAACTTCTGGTGAACAGATCTATCAAGTGACCGATAATAATAGAACTTCAACTACATCTACATCTAAATCTACATCTACAATTGATTTAAATTCCGAAAATTCTTTTTCAGATTCAAATGAAGATACTATAATTGAAGATGTTCAATTAGAATCCGACAATACGAATAATCCTGGATTGGATCCAGATCAAGATCAAGAAATTTGGTCTACTGATGTTGAATTAGCTTTTAAAGAATCACTTTCAATCATACCTAAATCAGGTTTAACAAAAATTAAAATCAATGGTAGATCTTGTGGTCGTAATGAATTAATTTCAGATTATATATTAACTAAAACTGGTAAATTTAGAACAAGAAAACAAATATCAAGTCATATTCAAGTTATTAAAAATACTCAAAAAGGTGATTCCAGTGGTAATGGTAATGGTAATGATTTAATTCATTTAATTGTTAACGGTCCACCAACTGATTCAAAAACAAAGAAAAAATTTGATGATATATTTGGTAAAATAAGTATTGCTAAATCAATTGGTTCTAAAATATCAAGTAATAATACTGAAATTACCATTAGAAAACAACAACCAATTATAAATTTGAATGATTTACTTAAAATAAATTTATCTTTTAAAGATTTTAAATTTCAATATATTGAAGCTAAAAAACATCATACTTTCACTCATTTATTAAATGATTTTATGAAACCTCCTTTACGTATACGTACAAATGCAAATTTACAAAATAGATTCCCTGATTTGTTCTCATTGATAGATTCAATCAAATTACAATTACCAAATGATAATACCACCTCCACCATCAATTCAACTATACCTCCTATACCTATATTACACGGTATGATTAAAATGACAACACCTGATTTGAAATGTTTATCAAATCAAATCAATGGGAATTACACTTCCTATAGTAAATTATCATTAACTGATTTACCAACATCAGATAAAAATTATTCGGTATTAACTATAATTTATTCATTTGGTAAACAAATATTAACAACTTTTGAAAGATTACAAACACCATCACAAGATTTGAATTTAAAATTAGCACCTAGTTATTGGAAACCTTTCTTTAATGGGATTTCAAATATCTTAGAAAATCAAAATGAAAAACAAAATCAAAAGAAAAAATATGATAATCCAAATAATATCTTAAGTAAAGCAATTAATGAAATTACAATGAAACAAGTTATATTTAACGATACAGGTATTCAAATTCATAAAGAGATGAAGTTGGAAGATATTAATAAATTGGATATAAGGTGTGTTTTATTATGGGAATTCTTAAGAGTTGAAGATGCTGGTGAAACTACATTACGTAGAATTCATTTACCTTTATATACGAAAAATTCAGATAAACCATTAGCTACCCCTGTTTCAACACCAACTAAAATAGTCCAACAACAACAAAAACGTACGAAGGATGATTTTACAGATTTACCAAAAAGTAAGAAAAGAAAACAATCAAAGAGGAATTTACAACAACATCAACAACAATTACATTTGATAACTCCACCAACATCAACTAACATATCAATGGATTTGAATAATTCAATAAATACATTATACAATCATTCAAATATATTATCGAATTCATCACCTACAACAACAACAACAACAACAGCAACGGATTATAATTATAATTCAATATCTAGTGATTTATCAGTAGCTTTGATGAATGCGGATGCAAGTACATCGAATACGAGCACGTATGATATTGATTTACAACAACAGGAATTACAACCACAGGAATTACAACCACAGGAATTACAACAACAACAACAGGAATTACAACAACACCAACAACAGGAATTACAGCAACAGGAATTACAACAACATAATCATCATGATAATGAGTATTTCAGTTCATTTTCATCAGTTAGTTCAACAACACCATCATTAATAAGTACTGGAAATGGAAATGGTACGTTAAGTGTATCAAATGATGTTGATCATGATCATGAGATAGTTTCCAACTTTACAACGATGCCACATAATAACGAAAACCATAACGATCATGAAAACGATGATGATCATGATGATGATCATGATCATTTGTTTAATTTACATTCAACTACGTTTGAATTCAATTCAAATGAATGTGATTTACTAGGTACGGCATCCAATCATGAAAATGATAATGTTCATGATAATGTTCACGATAATGAACATGGTGTTGGTTCTGGTGTTGGTGTTGGTTTCATGCATCATTATAATCATTTATCACAACAGGATAATTGTGATTCTATTATCGTTGATGGTTGTGGTGGTGGTGTTGGTGGTGGTGCTTCATTTATTTGGTAATTATAATACATACTCAAATTTACATTAACTTATTTACATTAACTTATTTACATTAACTTATTTACTTTGCTATTTGATTTCTTTTTTTGCTAAACTTATTTATTATGCATGTTACAGTTTAAAATGTAAATATTTTGTTTCTTCCGTATGTCTTAGAACATTCCATGAATTTGTTTTTTGTGATTGTTGTTCTTTTGTTTCTATAGAAAAGGTACGACTTATGAATAAGTAAATAAATCTGCAATGCTTTCAATTCATGCTTGCTTGCTTGCTTGCTTGCTTGTTTGCTTGCAAGGTATCCCAAAAAGTCTAGATTTTTAATATTAGTCGGAATAGAACACTAAGTCAGCTTATTCTATGCTTTAATGTGCCTTGTTAAAGGTTAAAAATCATGCCGAATCTGGGTGTCTTCGGGATTGGTTTGGGATCTCAGACGCACGTATACATGCATGTTGCATACATACACGCACGCACGCCCGCACGCACAAACACACGCACATTGTCTTAAATGTTGATCCGTATTTGTCTTTGTCTTCATCCTTGTCTTTGTCTTTGTTTGGTTGTCCGTTCGCGGGGCTCAACTGCCGGAGCCTCGGTGAAACTTTAAACAAACAAACAAAACGTCACTGCTATTGCTTTCTCGCTTGTACCGTACCGTGGTGCCTTAAATTTATTTTTAAAGACCGGGCCTGGCCGGGTCCTCCCCTTCCCCCTGGGTCTGGGTCTGGGTCTGGGTCTGGCCCCCTGATTTCTGATTTCTGGACCGGTGTTGCACGGTGGACTTGAAGGCCGGACCTTAAACCTTGCTTGTTCTTGTTCTTGTTCTTGTTCTTTGTGAACGCCCCGAATCTTTAAAGCCACAAGTGACAAGGCACGCTGCATTGCCTTGCTAAACAGGTGATGTTCTGGAACAACTATTTATTATGATGTCGATCTTTTAATTAAGTGTTTATTCATAAATACTTATATATTTCAACATCTCTACAATTGCAGTGATGTGAATAAGGTACACGGTATACCTTAGTATATACTCCCTCCGTTTCAATTATCATTCCATGATGAATCTCATTTAACAAGCAAAATTAATTTAATTTAAGTAATGGTACTTAAATTGTGGTGTGTGTGATTTTTCAAATAAGTACAAATTATATAGATATTATTTAGATCTAAGACATGTAAACGACCGCACCGTATTTGGCAACAAAATTAACAATTACAATTAACAATTTACAATTACAATTAACAATTGCATCTCTAATTTGTGAAAATGGCTTGATTTGGACGATTTCTACTCCTATTATGGAATTTTTCATACTTTAGTTTTACTGTAGTTCACTCTAGTTCACTGTAGTTTACTTTAGTTTGGTTATTTTATTACCGAATACCCATGTACATGTTAACAATCACATGTACACACTCACATGTGATGAATCTCTTCAATTCTTACTTTCACTCACACTATACTCTACTTATACACCATTTATATATCAGTATATCGATATAATACTACATTGATGTATACATCATTACAAACACCTTACAAACACTATACACTTGATTGAAATTCTACAATTTTCCGAAAATTTGATAATCGAAAAAGGTACTTTCCAAAAAAAAGCCCCCTTCCATGATTTTTTCCACTTTTTGCATCGTATATATATAACTTAACTCTTTATGCAACCGTGTCTTTTTTCAATTTGATTTTTTTTTCTTTTCAATTGTTTCAACTTTATGTTCCTGATTATCGATGCCGTTAAAGGGTTTTAAATTTACTCTTCTGAGTTAGCTTTAAAATTAATTATTGTTATTATGTAATCTGTACTTTAAGGTGTATTCTACCCTATTTAGAGTATATTGTAATTTGTGCTACACTACATTAAATAATGCTATACTATGCTATGCTATACATAGTATTACACTGTATTACAATGGGCTATACTACACTATAGTTTACCATATCAATATTATGGGGTTTATTCCAAATTTCATTTTATGCCTATTTTTCACTCCCCTTGGTAGAATAACACTATACTATATCGATAGTATGGTTAGTCCTTTCAACTTACACTATACTAAACCACAATATACTAGACTAAGCTATAGTATACATAGTATACTTTACTATATGGTATATATCCCGTTTTCATTTTTTGACCTAGTGATTATTAGTTAATCCCCTTNAACAACGTACACTATACTAAACCACAATGCACTAGACTAAGCTATAGCATACCAAATATACTTTACTATACTTTACTATATTGATAGTATGGTATATATCCCGTTTTCATTTTTTGACCTAGTGATTATTAGTTAATCCCCTTTAACAACGTACACTATACTAAACCATAAAACACTAGACTAAGCTATAGTATACATAGTACACTAAACTATACTTTACTATATGGTATATATCCCGTTTTCAGTTTTTGACCTAGTGGTTATTAGTGAATCCCCTTCAACAACGTACACTATACTAAACCACAATGCACTAGACTAAGCTATAGCATACCAAATATACTTTACTATACTTTACTATATTGATAGTATGGTATATATCCCGTTTTCAGTTTTTAGCCTAGTGGTTATTAATTAATCCCCTTTAACTACTTACGCTATACTAAACCATACTACACTAGGCTAAGCTATAGTATACATGGTACACTAAACTATACTTATAATCTACTCTCCATTTATGCTCGTTTTCCCATCCCTTAGTGGAATCAAAAATACACTATGCTATATTATACATAGAACACTAAACTGTACTTTACTATATCAATAGTATGGTATGAATCCCATTTTCAAATCTTGCCTAGTTGTACCTTTTTAGCGAAATACAACTTAAACTACACTACACTACACTATGCTATACTATACATAACATACTGAACTGTACTTATAATCTACTTCCCATCCAAGTTCTATGCCCTATGCGCTTAGTACTACACTACAATCAACAATCGTAATTTACTTAAAAGTTTGATAATTTTTGGAAAACATTCATTGATTATGAGGTTTTTTAAATTTTTTATATAAAAAAAGTAAAAACAGTTTTAGTTAGTCTGACAATAAAAAAAAAGGAATAATTAAAATAAAAGGAATATGAATTACAAGAATTCAAATTCAAATTCAAATTCAAATTAGTCATTTATTTAATCTTGGTTTAAGATAGCTTCTTTCTTTTCAGCAACTCTAACAGCTCTTCTTTCTCTAGCAGCTCTATTTCTAGATCTTCTAGCTTGAGCTTCTTCCTTTAATGCTTTTTCTCTAGCAGCTTCAGCCTTGGCTTGAATGATATGTTCAACTAAAGCTCTCTTATGTTTGAAAGTGTTACCTTTAGCAGACTTATATAAAGAATGATATAAATGTCTATCAATCTTACCATTAGCTCTGTATTTAGCTAACAACCGTCTTAAAACTCTTAATCTTCTCATCCATAAAACTTGAGATGGCATTCTTGCTTCAGCAGTACCCTTTCTCTTACCGTAACCCATATGTCTACCACCTCTTCTTGATTCAGCTAAAGCTCTAGCATGAGATCTAGAATGAACTGTAACTGGCTTCTTAACAACAGTACCATTTCTGAATAATTTTCTAATAGCTTGTCTTGAATTAGCTTGAGCGATTTCAGTGGTTTCGTTTGGATCTAACCAAACCTTTCTTTTACCACAACCTAAGACTGATGCTGCAAGTCTCTTTTGAGTACGAAGGTTAGCCCTATAATAATTAAAATGTTCATGTTAGTATGATATTCTCTATCGTTGATGTATTTTCTAATGAATGTAAGTGAAATCTTGTAGTGTTTGATGGATGTTTAAAAGTACTTGATTTGATGTTACTCAGTTTAAGTGTATGTTTATAATGTTTAACAAATATGTATGTGTTGGTGTTGATATACTGATCATTCTTGATGATTGTCGTTGTATATGTGTTCATGGTTGTATTTGTATTTGTATCTGTATTTGTAATATCATGTTGGTATAATCTAATGGACTGTACAAGGTACATTATTATATGATGGTAACTGATCAAGATTGATAATGGTAATAACACTGTTGTAACTCATTCATTCATTGGATATCTATATGTTATATTATCATCACATACATTTTTAATTAATTAATTAGATATGTCTAAAGTTGTATTTAAGGTATCAAAGACAAGAATAATTTCTATAATTGATATATAGATAAAGTAAAAATTTTGTTAAGAAACTTGAGAATCTTTCAATTTCGTAATTTGCGAAAACTTGTTACTTTAAATTTGTGTCACGTGATTCGCGTGACTTACTATAATTGTTATTTGTTAATTTGTGTTGTGACTGCTAAGTAGTTTGTCTGGTGTATGGGTGTTTTGTGGTGGTTGGTGTGAGGGTGAGGGTTTTACTTGATAGGGGTTGCTATGTCACGTGAGTGTGATTTTCTTATAATCGACGCGTCGTTTAAAATTATTCAAGATTATGTAACATTCTGACATAATCAATCAATTTCCCGATTTGGAATTTGTAAGTGAAAGTTTTTTTTTAATTTTTTTTTTATTTTATTTTATTTAATATACATGTATATTCTCTACCCCCCCTATAAAATCAACTTATCAACCTATCATACACATCTACAATGGCTCACTCTGCTAGATCTAAATCAAAGTTAAAGGCTAAAGCCGCAAAAATCTCAGGAAAGAATTCCGATTACTTAAAATTAAATGAAGCTAGAAGAAATAGACTCGCTGATAAATTAAAGGAAAATTTAATCAAACAAAAACAAGCAAAAGGTGAATTAGCCACTGATGTTGATGGTGATGCCGTTGATGTTGCTGCCGAAGATAAAATGGATGATGATTCAGCTTCTAAAGTTAGTACCGCTGGATGGAGATCTTCTAGACATAATCAATATAAGAAGAACCATGCTACTAAGAAGAGTAAGAAGAATAAGACAATGAAGTTTTAATTTACACAACTACAACCACCATTTATCCTTCTTTCATCTTTAACTAAGTCGAAAAAGTCAATCACTATGTTTTGCATACCATACATACCCTTCCTTTTCCCTTTATTTGCGCCTGGACACCTCTTTTTATTTTTTTTTTATCTTTCACTTTTCATAGATGCTCTTCTTTTCTCTATTTATCTATCTTGAACTCAATGTATATTAGTCTGACATATAACCAAACCACTAAACTACTACTAAACCCCGTTAAATAGCACTGATTGATTGATTGATTGTAACTATCTGACTGAGAGTCGTGTGCAAACCAGCCATGCCATCTATCAGATAAAGATAGATTGATTCATGCATGAATGTATCCATTCAACTAACAAGCTCATCACTCAACAACTTGAACTAGTTGGTAATCACATGAAGATTCCACCAATCAGTCTTGCTTTATCTAGAGCCTTTATTTCAATTTCAAATGATTATATATACACAACTGGTCCTCCCAATGCGGGGGGATATACATCTACATCTCATGAATCTGGGGATGCCACCTCTAATAACGGTAACAACAGTTTATCAAGCAATTCATTATTCAATGATATAACAAGAAACTCATTGACATTCTGTAAGATTAACAAGTTTGATAATAAGATAAGAGGTAAATTGGAATCCTACCGAATAGACATATCTAACTGGTCAAGAGGTTTCGTACTATCACTCAACGATACAATCCTTATTTATGAACTATCATCTCAGCAAAACCTACAACCGAAACTACTCAATATCATCAAATTGCAAACAAATCATCCCGTAATTTGCTTGAGCATATCACAGAACTACATATATGCATTACAATCGAATAATTCACTCACGATATCATCAATTGAAACTACACAAACATCATCTTCAATTACACTTCATGTCAACGAGAAACAAAAAACATTACTAACAAAAGTACTAATAATTTCATTGAATTCAAACCATAACCTAATCTTATTAACAGGAGTATCTTCAATCTTATTTACCATATCACACAACTTAACAACTTGTCAAATTGGACAAATTAATGAAACATATTTGAATTTCATTCCGAAATCATTCATGAATTTAAATCATCATTATATATACATCGTATCCGCCACTGGAAATTATACAATTTATAGATATTCTTTGAAAACTAATTTATTAATACCAATAGATACTAAATTTCTAATATCTGTTTTCAAAA
Source organism: Ogataea arabinofermentans (assembly GCA_001661425.1). NCBI lineage: Eukaryota > Fungi > Ascomycota > Pichiomycetes > Pichiales > Pichiaceae > Ogataea > Ogataea arabinofermentans. Next base: position 99,934 of record KV453854.1, read on the forward strand.
ATCAAATTGGAGATCCAACATTTGGTTCAAATGTTGAAATTATATTATTATCATTTAATAAATGGTTGGTATTACAAGAATATGGATGGGTTGTATATGAAGTGAAATCAGGTAAATTGATAGATATGATATCATCACCATTATCATCATATTTTGAGAAATGTGTTCTATTAAAAACGAAAATAAACGTCAATGCTAATGATGATGATGATGATGATGATGATGATGGGTATAGTTTCGTTATTGGAATGAGTAATATGGATTGTATGCTTGTTGAAAACGGTAATGTTCGAATCATACCTCATATTTCAGGATTGTTGAATTTTGTCAAATTGGAAGAACGTAAACTTGTTGCATTGGTAAGAACTACAAATGATGGACTTGGATTGAAACAACTTGATTGTGATGATGGTGACTTTCTTAACTGGAATATTGATCCTTCATCATCATCACCTATATTTCTTGACTTCAGTGGTGTTTTTCAATCGTATTCTTTCAAGAAACGGTTTGATCGATATACTGTGATGATTGATGATGAATTACATCACAATGATTTAATCGTCATTGATGAAAGTGGAAACAAAAAATTAACGATTCTCAACTCGATAAATACTGATATTTCAAAAGTGATTGATGTTACCCATTTGATGTCCAACTCTTCAAGAATCCATTTAATTGTTATTCTAAACGATGGAAGAGTCTTTGTTTTTGTCTTGTCTGGGGAACTTGACAAGATTGTCAATAAATTATGCATGAATATACAGAATCTGGGATCTGTTAGCTATGTGGAGATGATGAATTGTTTAGAAATCTTAGATGACAATGGAAACACACATTCTTTGATTGATATGAATACGTTGAAACTAGTGAAGAGTTCAATTAGTGGATTGAAGAAAGTTGAAATCTATCCAAATGATCAGTCATCCCCCATTGATGACTTGCCCGTCCTAGTAAATGATCATGTTCTGGGTACAGGGATTGAACTAATCTCTTTGGATAATATCATCAAAGACACAACTTTAGCATCTCAATTGGTAAACATACTCGATAAGACTTCAACAAATATAGAGTCACCATGGTTGGCCATGCATGATCAATCTGGCCTTTTGAATTTCATTCCTTTAACCACAACAGCCTTTAATAAACTTCCAGTTGAATTGATAACACTACTAGGAATCATCCTTAATGAACAATCAATAAATGATTACAATATAAGTGAATTGATCCTGTCTTATACTCTCGATAACTTCCACGATCTTCACGTTATATTGATATCCCTAAGTTCACTCTGTCTATCATCGGATCAAAGAATATCAAAGATGGCTTTTCAACTACTGGATGATTTATTAGCTGGTATTGGGTACATTGACGATGGAATTACCCATGTTTGGCTCCCAATCCTCATGAGGGAAATGTACTGGATCTCATATAAGGATGAGTTACTAGTAGTTTACTCCACTTTGATATTTGCCGTGTTATTATCACATGATTATTCAAAACTATATTCAAACAATAAAGAACTCGCTTATCATTTAATTGATAAAATTATCAAGTTTGTGAAATGTACAGATAATGTATCTGTTGTTTGTTTGGGTTTAAAATTACTACGCACACTTGGTTTAACCATTTTCAAAATGAAAATGATCAATCCTGTTGAACTGTTAGTGATTGTGTTTGAAATATTATCAGATAAAACCACCAAAGCTGCAATTGTCATGGATTGCAATGACTACTTGAACTCAATGCTACTCAAAAATGAATGTTTCATGATCGTAATGATAAGCTTCTTATTGAGTCTCCCTGGCGTATCTCCAAGTTTACAAATGTCAATCTTGGACTACATTAACTATATCCTCATTGAAAAATCAACAGATATAGCCCCTAATACGATGTTTATACTGATAAATTCGTTGATAGTCTTTTTGACTGATCTACAAGATTTCAATAAGATTCCTTCTCTCCAATACCATGAACTTTGGGGATCGTTGGACTTGACTGCAAATATCCTAACTACAAATTTCAACAAGTCATTAGCTTCAAATTTCATAAAAGTTGACTCGAGAGAGAGAAATCATGACCTTTTGAACCTTTCCAAACATGAGGCTAAATTATGTCTTATTTTAGATGACTCAGTTTTGAGTATTGGTTTCCAAGGAGTCATATTTATCAACAGTGCAAAACATACTAGATATCATCATGAAAAAAATTGGTCGATTATACCATTGAAAATAGGCACTCAAAGTTCACAGTCCGAAAATGTTGTTAAGAGTTTACAAAATCTTATAGATAAAATGGGGACTGAAAAGTCTTTAAGAAACCCAGTTTTCAATAATCAAGGTAATTTGTTAGCTTGCTTTGATTTCAATGATTATTCAATCCGGGTATGGAATCTTTTTGGAGAAAGATCCAATACTGGACTTGATATAAACATTATAAACGACTCAAGAATCCCGCTAAAAGTTGACGATTTTAATCTACTCTTCATGCAGACTTACTGGAATTCCAACGAAGATCTAAAACATAATCTTGCTGATGCTAGTCTATTACAAGTTTTACACGATTTCCAAGGCATGATAGGTAACAACAATACTAGTTCGATTGGAGACGCGAACAGCTCCGATAGGCATCGAACTAATGTCATTAATCACCACCGTGATCAGCAGTCTGAAGGTGTCCTCGAATCATACCTCCAGATCTCAATAGTGGACTTGATGTCCAACTACCTCTCTGTATTTACAGATATAACCATCAACGACCTTTCACTGGAGTGGGTGGCTCACGACAAGCTCGGCTTGAAATTACAAGGGAAAATCGTCTTTGTGTATAGTGTATAGATAATAATGAAAAAATACAACGACCCCGGATAGTTGAGTCGCAGTAAGCACTTACGCGTCGACGACGCGTCGAAATAGGCGATCGTCTTTGCTGTGTCAGTTGTCAATGAGGCAACATACAGCAGCCATTGTAGGAGGGGCACACAGCATCTGCTCAGGACCAGAAACACTCCAACCTGTCAGATTGCTCTTGAGCTACGTTGAAAGTTGACCTTTGTGCTATCATTGTGACTCGATACCTTTTGTAAGTCACTCAGTCTGTTTATACCCCGGTGTTTTTCACGATAGTACTTGACTTGTTCACGATAAGGAAGTATCACTGATAAGGTTTAATTTCATTGTAAACCAGTCAATTTTCTTATTAAAAATTATTCATGCCGAAGGTAGTGCTTATAAGAGTTAGTGATACGGGTGAACCGATCACAGGGGGCAATTCGGGTGTTTTGACTTTCCCTGCCTGTCCTCCGGATCCTGATTCAAAACCTGGTGATCCTTTATTTATTCTTAGGTTTTATATTGTTGCAGGTTCAAAGATCTCGAACAATGGTACAATATACACAGATGCTCCACCATCTCATGATAAGTTGTACAAAAGGGGTAAATTCTATGCTCATAAAGCTGGCACTGCATTCCACAAAGATACCGTCATTGAAGTTAAGATTTACAATCCTGGGGCTTATTGTTACTATTGGGGTTATAACTCATTAGATGAATCTCATGATGAAGAACAATTTAAAACCACTAGGAAGTTCTACTATATTGTTCCCCCATCATTATATGTTAACAACAACTATCTACCATTGAATGCTGTTTCCATGCAATCGATGATCTCCAAATGGATGGGAGAAGATGTTAATAAGGACTGGGACCCATTGTTTGCTGAAGTTGCTAGGAAGGGCTACAATATGATTCATTTTACACCTTTACAAGAAAGAGGTGAATCAAATTCTCCATACTCTATCTATGATCAATTGACTTTTGACCCAGTGATGTTTCCTGCTGGAAAATCAGACGTGAAAAGCATGATTTCTAACTTGGAAACAAAACATGGGATCTTAGCAATGACTGATGTCGTTTTCAATCATACTGCTAACAACTCGCAATGGCTTAGAGAACATCCAGATGCAGGATATAACCAAGAAACAGCACCACATTTGTGTGCTGCTATAGAACTTGATAAATCATTGTTACATTTTAGTAAGTATATGAAGTGGCATGGCTATCCAACTGTAATTGATAATGTTCAGAGCTTGCTGAAAGTTATGGATGGTATTAAAATTTACGTTTTGGGTGATTTGAAGCTCTGGCAATATTATGTTGTCAATGTTAATCAGCATTTACAAGACTTGGAAAATTATTGGACAATTGAAAAGACTAAAATTTCATGTTCAATCAAGGTTCCTAAAGAAGTGACTGGCAACTTGACTCACATTGCTAAATTTGCAATGGAAAATTGTGCTACTCAACCATTTGGACTGTCAACCAGATTTGCAAATAGTCTTCAAATTGATTTGTTTGCAGATATATTATATTGCATTTATGGTGATATCGATTTTACCGAAATCAGATCTCATGCTCATAAAATTTTAGATGAAATGAACTTACCACTTTACAAAGCCTTTGATGAAGATAACAGTGAGATTCTAGAGCAATTGTACAATAGAATCAATTATCAGAGAATTGAAGAGCATGGGCCTAAGCTGGGTGAAGTTACTGAAGATTCCCCTCTAACAGAACCTTATTTCACAAGATTTACAGGAACCGATGGGAAAGAATGGGCTTTGGCTAACAATGGATGGATCTGGGGTGGTAATCCTTTGGTTGACTTTGCTTCAAATGAATCAAAATGTTACTTACGTAGGGAAGTTATTGTCTGGGGTGATTGTGTTAAATTGCGTTATGGTTCAGGTCCAGAAGATTCTCCAAATTTGTGGAATCGAATGATAGAATATGCAAAGCTCTCTGCCTCTTTGTTCGATGGTTTTAGAATTGATAACTGTCATTCAACACCTCTGCATGTTGGTGAGGCTTTATTGGACGCTGCAAGAGCAGTCAATCCAAACTTATACATTGTTGCTGAGCTATTCACAGGTAGTGAAGAACTAGATATCATTTTTGTTGAACGATTAGGTATTTCATCGTTGATTAGAGAGGCAATGCAAGCCTACTCAGTGGGTGAGCTATCTAGACTTGTTCATAGACATGGTGGTAGACCAATTGGTTCATTCAGATGGTTACCATTGGATGAAATCTCATACCCTGCAGACCCAGATACTTTCAAACAAAATTGTTCCAAAAATATGCTCAAAAAATCTGAGATTCCTATTCCTGAAATATTGGACACCCAGGCTCCTCATGCTTTGTTTATGGACTGTACTCACGATAATGAAACCCCTGCAGAGAAGAGAACAATCGAAGATACGTTACCAAACGCAGCATTGGTTTCATTCTGTTCTTGTGCTACTGGTACAACATTTGGTTATGATGAATGCTATCCAAAATTGTTGAATGTGGTTCATGATACTAAATTGTACAGTTATGGAAATGGTATTGGTGAAGTTAAACGGAAATTAAATTTGATTAGAACTGAGATTGCTAGCCAAAGTATTGATGAGATGGAATGTAATGAAATGCACGTTCATCATGAGGGTCAATTTATTACTGTTCATAGAACTAATGCTAGAACTGGAAAAGGTTATTTTTTGATTGCCAGAACTAAATTTTATCAAGATGGTGATCAATCTTTAGCCCCTATTGTTTTGAACGGTACCGTTGCAAAACATGAGTTTGCTTATTCTCTTTCGAGATCATCTTACTCTGGCAATGTTGAGGCCAAGAAGGAGTATATTGAACCAATACCAGTTGAATTAACATCACTTTCTCCATTGAACGTTGAGTTTGATGCCTCAAACAATTGCTCTATTATTCGCATGCCAGACTATTTCCCACAAGGTTCTATTGCAGTTTTGTCAACTTCAGTTGATGGATGTGATGCTGAATTGGATGAGTATGTTAGAACCGGCGCCATTGAGGCTGCAAGTCAACTTGACTTGATTGATATTAATGCTGTCTTGTATAAATGTGAATCTGAAGAAAGGGATGCAAGTGCAGGTACTGATGGTGTTTATAACGTTCCTGAATATGGACATTTGGTGTATGCTGGTATACAAGGGTGGATTTCGCCGTTGAAAGATATCATCAGAAAAAACGATTTAGCACACCCAATTGCAAAACATTTGAGAAGTGGACTTTGGGCATTGGATTATATTTCTGGTAGATTGACGAAATATGAGGCTTCAAGTCCTGCTATTACTCCGTTCAAAAATTGGCTTGAATCTAGAATGGATAGAATTAGAAAAGTGCCTTATTTCTTAGTCCCAAGATATTTTGCCTTGATAGTTGGTGTTGCATATGAAGCTTTGAGATACAAAGCATTAACTTTGATGAGCCCTAAGATTCAACAAAGTACAGAATATGTGCAAAGTTTGGCCTTGGTTTCTATCCAGATGGTTAGTAATATGAGAAGTGCATCCATTAACCCATTCACAACTGTGCCATCAATGGCTGCAGGTTTACCTCATTTCAGTTATGATTTCATGAGATGTTGGGGTAGAGATGTATTCATATCAGTTAGAGGTTTGCTAATTGCAACTGAAAGATATGAAGAGGCAAAACAGCATATTTTGAACTTTGCTATGACTTTGAAACATGGGTTGATTCCTAACTTGTTGGGTTCTGGTAAAGAACCTAGATACAATGCGAGAGATGCTGCGTGGTTTTTCTTGGAATGTATTCAATCATATATTAAGACTGCACCAAATGGATCAGAAATCTTGGACTGTAAAGTGAAGAGACGTTTCCCCTTGGATGATACGTATGTGAGATTTGATGATGAAAGGGCTTTCAGTTACGAAACAAGCATCAGAGATATCATATATGAGATTTTGAAAAGACACGCTTATGGAATCAGTTACCGTGAAGCTAATGCCGGTCCTCAAATTGATTCACAAATGAAGGACGAGGGTTTCAATGTTAACATACATGTGGATTGGTCTACCGGATTAGTTCATGGTGGTAATCAATTCAACTGTGGTACCTGGATGGATAAGATGGGTGAAAGTGTCAGAGCAGGCAACAAAGGTTTCCCTGGTACACCTCGTGATGGAGCTGCCATTGAGATAAACGGTTTGTTGAAAAGTGCTTTAAGGTTTGTAATTGAATTGAACGAACAAGGTTTATTCCCATACACCGAAGTTGAAAGGGATGATGCAGAACCAATTAGTTTTGTTGATTGGAATCAACTAATCCTTGACAACTTTGAAAAATGTTATTATATTCCTGAAGATCCGGCTGAAGATTCAAAATTCAATTTGGATCCAAGTATCATTAATAGAAGAGGTATCTATAAAGATTTGTACAAATCAGGTAAGCCTTATGAAGATTATCAATTGAGAGGAAATTTCCCAATTGCAATGTGTGTTGCTCCTGAGCTTTTCACTCCATCTCGAGCATTGAAGTGTATTCAATTGGCAGATTCAGTGTTACGTGGTCCAATCGGATTGGCAACATTGGATCCAAGTGATTTCAATTATCGTCCTTATTACCGTAATAGTGAAGATAATGATGATTTTGCAACATCAAAGGGACGTAATTATCATCAAGGTCCTGAATGGTGTTGGATTAATGGTTATTTCTTACGTGCTTTTAGAAAGTTCCATATTGCTGCTCATCCTGATTGTACAGATGAGAATGGAACTGCTACAGATCATCTACATCAACTGTTGAGTACTAGAATGAAGGGTCATAAGGAATGGCTGGCTAATAGTGTTTGGTCTGGATTGACTGAGTTGACTAACAAAAATGGAGAGTTATGTGATGATAGTTCCCCAACTCAAGCTTGGAGTGCGTCATGTTTAATTGATTTGTATTTTGATTCTTGGTTAGATGAGGGTTTTGCTGATGTTAAGGAGTAATTGATTGCTATATTCTCTTTTTTAACACTGTTGATATCGTTATGGTTTCTTTAGAAATTTTGTTCGTTCATTATATTTGATTTTATGTTCTTGTTTTCATGCACCGGTACTCGTTTATTTTTTTGGTTTCTAGATCACTTGTGTAGTTTAGCTTTCCTTTTTTTATCATTTTATGTTTATACAACACCAATACTACACTTCTTTAGATTTTTGCCATCTTTAACTTTACTAGCTTGAAATATGTTTTCCAATTTGATTTCAAAACTTTTATTTTCCCGTAGTTCAAGGCAGTGCTTACAAAGCGAGTGCTTATCGGAGGAACAAGCATTATTGTTTCAGTTCTTGGCCGCGATAAGCCAAGTACAATTACTAGACGGCCAATATGGAGAAGCTTACTTGGAGTTGACTATGTACTAAATTATAAGTAATTCAAAATAGAACTTTTTTTGAAATGATGTAGTTTATAAACGAGTGTCCTACGAGTGAACAAAGATCATAATAGCACCAGACTATTATTTCTCAGAGTCAAGAGGATAAGTTGTTGGATCCCAACCAGTGGTGAAATATTCATTTGGCTTTTCTAGCAAAGCCAAGTCTTCTTCAGTCAACTTGATTTCAAAGACATCCAAGTTTGGTAACAATCTAGATTCGGTGACGGTCTTTGGTAGGACGATGTAACCTTTGGCAAGAGACCAAGCAATCAAGATTTGACCTTGACCCTTGCCATGTTTTTCAGCTAAAGCAACTAATGCTGGATCTCCAAACTTTCTAGCCTTTGCTAAAGGAGAGTAAGCTTCCACCATTATGCCCTTTGATTTACAGTAAGCACACAATTCAGATCTCATTAACCAAGGATGAACTTCAATCTGGTTGATTGCAGGAGGAATCTTTAAATCAGGGTATGCAAGTAATTCTTCTAAATGTTTGATACCATAATTACTAACTCCAATGGATTTAACTTTACCAGAAGCAACAAATTCTTGGAAAGCCATCCAAGATCCATGTCTTTTTTCATAGTCTGAACTTGGTGAATGAAGTAAAATTAAATCAATATAACCTATTTTTTCAGCTTTTTTCAAACTTCCTTCAATCGCTTTCTTGGTAGCTTCATACCCGTGATAATCATCCCAAACTTTGGTAGTGTAAAAGATATCTTCTCTCTTATTGTTTGCAGGATCCAATGCAATCCATTTACTAATACCTTCACAGGCATCTTCTTCATTTTCATAGTATTCAGCAGAGTCAACGTGTCTGTAACCAGTCACTAATGCACTATAGACAATCCCAGCTGCAACATTTGGTGGAGTCTTGTAAATTCCAAGACCAATTTTAGGAATGGTTAATCCGTTGTTTAATGTATATGAAATAGAACCAATACTCATTTTATTCTTTAGTTTGGGTATGAACATAAGTTCTTTTCTATGAAATTTATCAATCAATTGATCCGAAATGGAATGAACAACCGTTTAAATAGTCCAGCTCAAGTCGGACATTGTTTAGCAAAACGGAACTGGAGCTCCTTCACAGCGGATTCTCTTGCATGGCGTCGCTCGAGGGTTTTTTTTGGAATAAATCGACGCGTCGATTTGTAAACTCAAATTTATCCCTATTTAACGGCGGCCCACTTTCTCGTTTCCTTCTTTCCTTTTACTTTCCCGCCCTTCTTTCTTTCTTCCTAAAAGTAACCCCAAAAAACTTTAACCGCTGAACTACTACAGCAAATAAAAGTCAAATACTCAAGCTCAAATCAATAAAGCATACAATCCTGAAACTTGCAAACCCAAAAAAATGAAATTCTTAATTCAAATCACTTTACTCCTTACTTTGTTATCCGCCGTGTTTGCAGAAAGAGCATCACGTATTTTCAAATTTGATTTATTGGATGAAGACAACTTCTCTCCAAAAGAAAATGAACCAAAGCTGTTCAAGGAGAACACTGACTTAACAACAGTTGATCAAAGTCATTTGCCAGACGTTGAAGTAGTTACAAGTATTGTTTATACCACCACTACCCAGACCGTACATTCCGCCGTCTTCACTACAAAAACCGTTACTGTAACGCCAACCATCCATACTATAGTTACTAGTGTTGTTATGTCAATAGTCACTTCAACTTCGACTACGACTTCAACTTCAACACAATATGAGAGAACATGGACTTCAAGCGCTAGCGCTGATGAAAAGCAAAAAGCCATTCATGTTATCGTTGAACCAAGCAGTACTGCTTCTTCTTCTGAAATCGAAGTTTCAACTCAAGCGCCAACTTCAAAAGCATCATCAGCAACTACAACAACTACAGAAACATCTATTTCTACATCTGCTACTACAACAACTCCAGAAACATATACTTCTACATCTGCAACTACAACTACAACTACAACCGATACTGATTCATTCCCTACCTCATTATTTGATGTTGAAAGGGAAGGAGATATGATCCTCGGTGGAAGAAAAGGAAGCAAAACAACCTCGACTACCTTAGAGACAACAACAGCAACAACAACAACAGAGATTCCCCCACCTGTTGTAGACTCTAGTACAATAGATGAATGGACAAGCAGTACCGATGGCTTTGATCCACCTGTTGCAGAGCCTACAACAGTGGAAGAAGTCCCAACTAGTATTGCATCAAGCGCCGAGGAGATTGTTGTCACCTCAAGCATGGTAAGTTACTCCTCGTCTCAGTCTATCTCCCCAACAGACTCTGACACTGCTCCTGCTCCTGCTTCTTCCATTCTATCTTCAATATCACCGAAGTTAGCCTTTAATGATAGTTCATTGTTAGGAACATACAATGGTTCATTACCTAATTCAACATTCTCAGTGGATCCCCACGCTGAAGAATATCCTGCAGATGATGCTTTTAATCCATATCGAGATTTACCCATCGCTGAAGATAACATTGATCTGAGTAATGATTCTGCAAAAGTTATGGTTGAGAGTTATATCGTTGGAGGTTTATTTGCTATTTTCTTCTTTGGAGTTTTAGCTTTATGAGCGTGTGAGCGTTTCCTTCATGTCTGGCATGAGTTGCCTCTCTACCTTTTCAGTTTGACTGATGTTAGTTATATCGTCTAACTTTTTCTTTTTCTTTTCATTTTATTATCGTTTACAAATGGCGTGAGGTGCCTCTTTCCCTCTCTTACTTTGACTGATGTTATATCGTCTACATTTCTTTTTTACTTTGACTAATGTGAAATAGTCTTCCTTTCCCCCTCTTACTCAGACTGATGTGTGCTATCGTCTATTATTTATTTATTATGTCAACGGTGAAGTTGACCATTTACGTTTAGAAAAACCAAAAAATCAAAAAAAAAAAAAATCATTTACTTTATAATTATACTGAGTTAAAACATAGTAGAAAAGTTGCATTAATGTAACAATATAACGAGGGATGAAAGAACTTGAAATCTTTCGTCTATCTATCTATCTAATTATACAATATTCATAAACCGAAAAAGCAGGCACATGAAGGATTGTTGAGAGGGGAGGATGAGGAGCGGGTATGTATGTATTTATTTATTCTGGTTTAATACCGATACCATTAGTATTTCTAAACATCAAGACACCATTATCACCTTCGACGAATTGACAAGATCTTAAACATTTCCATAAACTAACCCACATGGATTCACTTTCATGTCTATAATGTTCACCCATAACTTTTTTAATTGCAGCTGAAGCAGGTCTAGCGTTATAGAAAGGAATTCTTGAAACATAATGATGTAAAACATGAGTTTCGATAATATCATGGAAGATATGTTGTCCGATGAAACCAAATTCTCTATCGATTGTAGCGGCTGCACCTTTAGCAAAAGTCCATTCTTCAGGTTCATAATGAGGTAAAGTTGGATCAGTATGTTGTAAAAAGGTAACGAAAACTAACCAATGGTTAACGTATAACCATGGTAAGAACCAATTAATCATCATATTAAACATACCGAAATAATGTTGCCATAAATAAACAACGGTGAAAGTGGTTGCGATACCAATATCACTTAAAACAATATACCAAAATGAACCGGAATCAAAGATTGGAGATAATGGATTATAGTGAGATTTTCCAAGTTTGGACCAGCCAGGATGTTGTTGACCTGTAGCGTTTGTAATCAAATGTAATTGTAAACCACCTAATTGTTGACCAATTAATTTGATTAAAGAATAAATAGGAGTATCATGAATAACTTCATGAATGGATGATTTATCAGGATTAGAAGCCATTATTTCTTTTTTAGTATATGGAATGAAAACGGTATCACCACCCATATTACCAGTTTGTTGATGATGTTTAGCATGAGTGAATTTCCATGAGAAATAAGGAACAACTAAATAAGAATGAAGAACCCATCCAACAAAATCATTAATTTTAGGATAATCTGAAAATGCACCATGACCACATTCATGAGCCAAGATCCATAAACCAAAACCGAATAAACCAATACAATAAGATTGAATGTTCCAGCAAATGAATCTAACAAATTGGTTTGGAATCAATGGGATATAAGTCATACCAACATAACCGATCAAAGACATGGCTAGAATATCTCTAAACACGAAATGAAGAGAATATGGTAGAGATCTTTGGAAACATTCTCTTGGAATAGCATCTAAGATTTGTTTGAAAGTGTAATCAGGAACTTTGAAAACATCACCATTAGTGTTAATAGCTGTTTTTTGTTCTGACACGGACTGGAAACCAGAGATATTGTTTGATTTTCTCACGGTTGTAGTTGATGTTGAGTCAGCAACGGCTGAGCCTGTACTCACAGCTTGAACCGAAGACATAGTTGTATAAGGGGGGTAAAGAAGTGAAGGAAGGAAAGAATCTTAACCTAAGAAAGTTAAGTTGAAGTTAAAGAAAAGAGAGACAGAACTGAATATATAAATATAAAGAAAATCCCAAAAAAGACCCAACAAGAAACAGGAAACACGTACAATAATGATACCGTCTAAAACAATCAATCTGAAAAAAAAAAAAAAAAAAAATGCAACAACGGAAACGGAAACGAGAAAAAAGAAAAAAAAGTTTAATTTGAAATCAAGAGACGCAAATTGGCTTAAATGGCGTCTTTAGCCAGATCTGTCTTGTGTTACACATCTCTGCACCTGTGGCTCTTCTCTTCACAGGCGACGATCGACGTGTTTTGTTGCTTTGCGTCGCGTCGCGTCGCTCTATGACATTCTATTTGTAGTGTCAGCCTTCGATAACCGAGTTGTGTGGTGTGTATGCGCGCAATAAGGGATTTCCGGGGTAGTTTGATTAGGGATGGAGTCTGTTTGACATAACGATATATAAATGGCGTTGATTTGATTTACCGGTATATAAATAGTATACTAAGTCTTCTTCATTTCTTCTGTAGTTTGCTGACTTCTCATCATACAGTATACTCACATCACCACTATGGCTCCTGTTGCTTTACCTATTTCCACTCAAACTAGTCTTCCTTTGGGAGAATACCTCTTCAAAAGAATCGAATCTCTTGGCATTCAATCCATTTTTGGAGTTCCCGGTGATTTCAACTTGAACTTATTGGAACATCTATACAGTACTGGTTTAAACTGGTTCGGAAGTTGTAATGAGTTAAACGCCTCTTATTCTGCTGATGGTTATTCCCGTATGGTTTGCTCTCAAAATAAGTTTGGTGTTGTTGTTACTACGTTTGGTGTTGGAGAATTGAGCGCTATCAATGGTATTAGTGGTTCATTTGCTGAATATGTGCCTGTATTACACATCGTTGGAACAACTTCCACTGAAGTTAAGCAAACCAATGCCAATATCCATCATTTGATTCCAAACAAATTGGGTAATAAGAGTAATCACTACGTCTATGAAGAAATGGCAACTTCTGTTTCTTGTAAAGTTGAAAGTTTGACTGATTTAGATCATGCAGCTATCAAAATTGACAATTTGATTAAAGAAATTTTGATTACAAAGAGACCAGGATATTTGTACATCCCTTGCAATTTGGCAGATCAAATGATAAATTTCAACAATGATAGCTTTAAAACTACCTCTTCTTTCAAACTATCAAATTTGATTCCATCAGTCAATGAAGAATTGGCTATTGTTACAGATTCCATTCTACAAAAAATATACAATTGTAAGAATCCATGTATTTTAGGTGATATCTTAACTGATAGATTCTGTCAAGTTGAAAATTTACATAAATTGGTGAACATTACAAAATTCCCAAATTTTAGTACTTTTATGGGAAAATCAATTTTGAATGAAACAAACAAAACTTATTCTGGTGAATATAATGGTTTGGAATCCAGCCCTGAAACTTATGAATTTGTCAAGTCTTGTGATTTAATCATTCACGTTGGTGACTATTACACAGAGACTAATTCTGGTCATGATACAATTTACAAAGGTATAGATACAAACAAGTTGATCCTAATGAATCAGAATCGTGTTCAAATAGATTCGATATCATATGATGTCAATTTCATTCACCTACTACCAAACTTGCTTGACAAATTAAACACATTAAGAATTCCAAAACCAACTCAAACTCCCTCATCTTTCAAAATTAATCCTGTTCCTTCAAACGCAAACATCTCACAAACTGATTTGCTTGAAAAATTACAAAGTTTCATTGAGCCAAACGATACCATTGTGGTTGAAACATGCTCTCTTATGTTTGGGTTGCCTGATTTACGCCTACCAAAAGGCACGAAAGTAATCGGACAACACTTTTACATGTCGATAGGCATGGGCTTACCTTGTTCTTTTGGTGTTGGTGTAGCATTAGCAGAACAGAAAAAAAGGGGAAGGGGAAGGGGAACGCAGGCCGAAAAAGAGGGTAGGTTGATTCTGATTGAAGGTGATGGATCAGCACAAATGACAATTCAAGAGTTATCTAACTTTAACCGTTCAAATGAACATGTTATCAAACCTATTGTTTTACTTTTGAATAATTCAGGATATACAGTTGAAAGATTAATCAAGGGTCCCGAAAGAAGTTATAATGATATAAGACCATCTTGGAATTGGTCAGGTTCTTTACTTGACACTTTTGGATTTCAAAACCATAAAAGTATGAAATGTCAAACTATTGATGATTTGAACACATTTTTCGAAAATGAAAATGATGGGTTTGGTAATGAAATTAGTTTGTGTGAAGTTATCTTAGATAGACTTGATGTTCCTTGGAGGTTCAAGTATATGTGTGGTACACCACAAAAGTAATCAACTTGCCATACGTATACGTAAGTCCCTAAGTAATGTATATGAATAAAAAAAATCTACAAATATGTGAAAGGTATATTAATCATCCAACAAAAACATAATAGCAAAAAATTAAAGCGTAAAAATAAAAGCGAAAAGTTGAAAGATAACTAAAGATAGCAAAAATATAAGAAAACACACCGATACCTTGAATAGTTCAAGATATTGGAAGTTTAGGAAACTTGGGATAAAACATAATGTTCATCCTCTAGATTTCCCCTGAACAACTAAAATAAAAGTACACAAAACGCAAAAGAACGCAAAAACTAAAGCTTACATATGATAGTCAATGAAATCATTAATATTCAACTTGACAAAATCATTCAACCCACTCATTAAAAACTTTTTAAAAAAAGAATTATTCAAAACAAGACTTAAAAATTTCTTAAATTCCAATAATACTTCATCATCTTCTATTTCTTTATTATTTTTAGTTTTTTTCGTAACGTTAGAATCACTAGCACGATCACCATTCAATTCAACACCATTATACCCACTTTGATCCTTCCCATCATTCTTAAACGAATCCCGTTTAGTCGGTTTACCTTTAGTTGATGAATAATTATAATAAATAGAGCTAACAATCAACAATTTCTCAAAATTATTCAATGATGTAACAGTAAGTTGATTATTACCATCACTTGATGATTTCTTTTGAGTTTCTTTCAAATACATGAAACAAAGTAAACTTTCAAATGCATCTCTGCCTCTACCAGTAGTCCGCTTGATCGACCCATTACGGCTACCGTTCCCATTTATATTCCCGTTACTGTTACCATTAACAGTACCGTTATCTTTCAAATTTGATAGTTTTAAAAGCGAGTTTAGCGTTTTGTATAATTGAAGTAGTTTGACTCTACCTAGTCTCCAATCATTCGTCTTTTTGTTATCTAACAGTCCGTCTATTTCAGAAACTAAATATGAATAATCTAATGACAAGCAAACATCATTGAAATCATAAAGTATAGGTGTAGTCAAACATGTTGAATGTGAAGATCGTGGCGTCATTTGTTGTTGTTGTTGGTGGTGGTGGTGGTGCTGCTGCTGGGGTATATTTCGTGATTGTATCGTTTTTGCATACTTGGTGGAAAATTTCCCAAGTGCTCCATTACCAGCTATCCGAGAATTGTAAGATCCTACGAAATTAGCATCATCTAAAATGTAAACCGATTCTGAATTATAAGGATATTCTATTATCAAAGGTTGTATGCACTTCTGATTACGAATATAATTCTTCAATTCAATATTCAAACTATTTGTTGAATTCATATATTCATCCTCATGTAGTTTCATCTCAACAAATTTCTTATATTCCTTAAGTTTGGTATGTGTGGACTGGTAACCAAAAGCAGATAGAACAACTGATTTCAATTCCAGTATGTAATTAGTTATAGAAATATAGATTGAAAGATCGTCTTGATGTGTTTTCAAGAGCTGGGATACTTGTGTCGTTAACTTTTGATCTATAACTGGAACAGTGGTATCGGATAATGAGGGCAAATCAATACTTGATGGTCTATAATTGAATCCAATTTGGAAAAAATTAGATTCTCTTTGACTATTGAAAAAACTATTTGTCTTTACAGAATCAATCTTGGGATATTTTTTAGAATCCCACATTGCTAATTCATTTAGTCTAGTCAACATACAATTCAAACTGTCATCTGTTGTTGTCGACGATGATGTTGTTGGACCTGAAGGTTGTGATATGGAACTTGAGTTTTTCTTGAATAGTTGACGGATCTTAGATTCTGCATTTGAAATTATACTCGATCTTTTATCTTCATGATCTAACAAATCCATTTCATCGAGTTCAGACTCGATATCCAAATCATTTTGGTTCAAAAATATTTGATTCGTATCCAAATCTATATACATATCCCAATCTAGTTTTGTTTTGAATAGTAAATTTGAAGTTCCGATCAAATAAAATGATAGTGGCTCTATCATTGGCAAGTTACCTAAATCTAAAATTGGGAAATAAGGATATTCTTCATCCACCAGTAAAATCAAAAGTTGAATCAATTCTATCATTTCATTATAGCATTCATCATAACAATAAACCAATATTTTTTTATTCAAAAGCATTGCATTTATTATAATTTGCAAAGGAGTTATGTTTGAATATGGGGTTATTGGTGAGTTAACTTTATTGTCATTTAAAATTTCCATACTAGTTATTCGTTTTAGAATTCTTTGGAAAGATGACCCTTTTGTTAAATTTAATCCAAATTGACATAAATTTGAACTGATTAAAGACATAATAGGAATTTGTAATGGGAATTTGATGCCATTAACACTGACAAAAGTTTTCAGTAAACCATCAGATACGGTAAATCGATCACCAGTTTCTAAAGGAACACGACAATCTTCTAATCTTGTTAAAAGAAACCTACTTGCAGTATCAAATTTATACTGACCAACAATATCATGTAATTGCAAAGTATTCAAATTATGAAAAACGTTTTGTATGAGTTCGTGACCATCAGTATCAAAAGAATAATGTAATATATAAGTCATTAAAGGTTTAAATGATTCGAATAAGGGAAGCCTCGTTATTAAACTGATACATTTAGCAGTTCCATTTCTATAACTGTTGTCTTTTTTGAAATAACTGATGGTGAAAAGGTAACATTTTTCATATCTATTTGATTCCTTTGTGAAACTAATCAATCCATTTTGCGAATGTATGAAAAGAGGTATCATTGTATAATTTTCTTTATTTAAATATTTATGTAAATTCAAAGGCATAATCAAATCAATCAAATAATCAAGTTGATTGGATATCAACGGTATATTAGAAGGCATTTGTTTCTTAATTGTCAACCCTTTAAGTTTATCGAATTCAGATAGAATCAAGTAGTCAACCACATGCCGAGAACCAGACATGTCGTTAGACAACTGATGCTGCTTCAGGTGCTGCATATATAAGGAATTGATGTTCTAAATGAATGTGATTTAGTTTCTTATAATCGCATAAAAGCGTTTCAATGATCTAGCAACAGTTATGTTTCTGATCCCAGTTTCATATTGTATCTTTCCTTCTTTCCTTTCCTTTCCTTCTCTTTGTCTTTGTCTCTCTCTTTGTCTGACACAGCACTACTCACTCATTCTTTTATTTCAATTACGTAAGCCGCCCTGAAGCATCGCACCGCCTTAGAAAGTAGCACCGCCATCAAATAAATTACGTAATGAACACGAAAATTAATCTTGCTACGCCACGCGTAATATCTGAAGTGGCGTATTACTTTAAAGTGGCTGGGTTGTGGCTGTGCCAAAATTAAAGTGGACGAAAATTCAAAATTCCAATTTGCTCTCCTTTCGCCTTCCGCTTTCAACTTAATTAGCTTTCCCCCTCCTTGTTCTTCTTTATACAACTGAATATATATTAAACTTCCTTCTTTTTGGCAAACACTTTCCTACCCTTATTAACCGCTTAATTATATCATATCATCATGTCTGCTTTAGAACAATCATTAGATGCAATCATCGCTTCTTCCAAGAAAACCGCTCCAAAAAAGCCTGCTCAAAAGAAGGCTCCAGTTAAAGTTGCTAAGGCAAAGAAAGTTGTTTCCAGACCATCTGTCGCTGCTGCTGTTGCAAAGAGAGGTTTAAAAGGTAGACCAACAAGACCATCATCTTTATCTGCTGCTGTCACTACCGCTAAGCGTCCTTCTACTGCTTTAGATTACGCTAGTAAAGTTGTCGTTCATGGTTTACCAAAAGATATCAAAAATGCTTCCGTTAAGGTATGTTTATCATCATAGACAAAGAAAATAAAAAGGGTCGAATTCATTTTCAGTACTCTTTTTTTTTCTTTTGTTTTTCTTTTATCAGGTTGAATCTATATGTGTGGGTATTTTTTTTTCTTTTTTTTCTTTTTACACTTTGGGTGAAAAAGGGGTTTATTAAAACTATTGTGCTTAACAATTATATGGTGAATATTATTTGTTTAAAGTACTTGATGGTACCAGAATAGTTAACTTGAGTATAGGTGTTGAATTGCCCTATCATACGTTGCTATGGTACTGACATTCATTTTGTTAGGACTTTGCTGTTCTTACATATAATGTTTGTCGTTTGATACGTTAACAATCAGTTGTTTGATTGTTTACTATCGGGGATCTTGCATGATATTCTAGAAGTTTTAAAATTTGAGAAATGTATTCACCTTCATTTTGTTGGTATGATCACATTAGAAGTGCTTCAATTTCTCTTTAAAGCTTGCTTTATTGAATTCTAGAATCTTGCATCTTCATTCTTCTTATGTACTAGCTTAAATCGCTTGTTGAAAGATATGCTGTTTCTTTTCCATTACGTTCTTTTTCTTGTTTGATCAAATGGAAAACAAATATCAATCTAATTGTTGATGTGGTTTCAATTTCGATTTGTTTAATTAGTTGGGAAATTTCTTTGGATCGTTGCTGGATGTGTTTTAAACTGAATACTTTTATTTGTATTATGGTTGTTCCCTTATGATTGTTCTAGGATTTGAAATTAATATTGATGACAACTTCACTTATCCCCCAATGAAGTCTTTGCTCACTCAATCACTTGATTTTCAATGGACATGATTATGATGATGTGTTGATCACATCACCACTTGAATGGAGTGGAGTGGAATGGAATGGAAGATGGCTTGATGATGAATATCAAAGATGCATGCGATGATTGCAGATATCACCTATCAGGGAACAACCAAAAGTTATAAACATTGATCTAAAGAAATTGTTCAATTTAAATGAGTTCTAATTCAGTCAACATCGATTGAATTCATCAATCGATTTTTGCTGGTACTTTAAAGAATGATAATTTACAAAGGGGAAGAAGATGAAGAAAGAAAGAAAGAAAGAAAGATCTAACATTTATGATCAATTCTGTTAAAAAAACCATTTTTTTTAACTAAATTTTTTTACTAACTGAAATACAATATAGGAATTTTTCCAATCACAAATTGGTAATGTGAAATCTGTTTCTTTATCATATAATGAACATGGTAAATCTCAAGGTATTGCAACAGTTATTTTCAATGATCCAAAAGCTGCACAAAAGGCAGTTTTGAAATTTAACAATGCACCAATTGATCAAGGTAAATCACAATTAAAATTGGAATTAATTGTTGATCCAACTCAAAGACCTTTAGCTGATAGAATTACACCAAATGCTTTACCAAATCAACCAAAACCAAAAGCCAGATCAAGTCTTGCAGCAAAGCAAGTTAGACAAAGAGTTCAAGAAAGTCAAAAACCAAAACCATCACCATCTGGTAGAGGTCAAATTGGTGTTGAAAGAAAATCTGGTGCTGCAAGACCAGCCAAGAAAGCTCCAAAACCAAGACAAAAGAAGAAGTCATTAGAAGAATTAGATCAAGAAATGGCTGATTATTTCAATAGTAATGATGGTAAATAATTAATTATTTAGTTTCTTTAGTGTTTTATTTCTTTTCGTTGGATTGTTTTCTGTGTGTTTTTTTATATTTTAAAAAGCTACTATGTGTATGTAGTTTAATTATTCTTTATCTTTTATGAAAGCGAAGTAAACTTAATTATTAAAATCTATATACAAGTAGAGTGATTACTAACAAACAAAAAAACTATTTAAACCAATAATTAAATTTATCACCATGTTTCCTACTCATGTAACTACTTCCAGCCCCTTCATATTCACTTTTTCTCTTATATATAGTCTCACCATTCTCATCTAATGCTTGAGTAGGGAATCCAGGTTTAACATCAGCAATTTGTTTCTTTTGAGTAGAGTCATACGAAGATGTTTCTTGAATATATTGAGTCTTTCTACGAATACTAACTTTTGATTTGACGAAAATAGCTGTACCTATAGCTAAACCAGATAAGAATATAGCTTGTTTCCAGAATTGTTTTATAGATGGTAATGTTGAAGACATGATAATGTAGTGTGGGTAATGTAGTGTGGGTAATGTAGTGTGGTGAATATAGTTAATGATAATACCTATACTGGTTATTATCATATAACTGGGTTTGTTCAAATTGGCAACCATTGAAAATTGACAATCTAGCAAAACACATCTGTACACCAGTAGTAAGAATATACAATGACATAAGCGATGACATAATAATTCCGAAATAATTAAACTTCCCAAAACGGCAGAAATTTGCGGCTCAAGATAATAGGCTATTTGACAAGTTGATTGTTTGCTAAAGAGGGTGAACTGGCTTTTATAGATATATATATATAAGTTATCTTATCTCGCCATCAATGGGTATCATCGTGATATAGTTAATTGTGATTGTAGCTGTAGTTGGGTTAGTGATTGATTGATTGATTGATATATTTTAATGTCATCAGAAACAGTTGATTCTTTGGCTCATGGTCTTGCAGGAGGCCTATCTGGTCTCATATCAATGACTTTAACTTATCCATTAGTGACTTTATCTACAAAAGCACAAGCTACCAAGAAGAAAAAAAAGTCTTTGAATCCATCACCACCATCCATTGCTACCACTACTTCTAAGCCTTCTGTTGAAGCTATTAAAGGTTTATATAATGGTTTAGAAAGTGCTTTGATTGGTATCACTGCTACTAATTTTGTTTATTATTATTTTTATGAACTTACAGGTTCAAAAATAAGTGGTTTGAAAAAGAATGGTGGCGGTGGTAGTAGTAGTAGTACTACTGGGTTGAAAAAAGGTATGACTGCAACTCAATCAATTGCTGCAGGTGCTGTTGCTGGTATTATATCTAGAGTTGTTACTAATCCGATTTGGATTGCAAATACTAGATTAACAGTTTTGAAAAAAAATAAAAAATCATCGTCTTCACCAAATACATTACAAATTATTTATAATATAGCTAAGAATGAAGGATGGAAGAATTTATTCAGTGGATTGGTTCCTGCATTATTTCTTGTTTTAAATCCAATTATTCAATATACTTTTTTTGAACAATTGAAAACTTTAATAGTTACTAAAAGAAATAGAAAATTAACAGCTTTTGATGCTTTAATCTTAGGTGCAATTGGTAAATTCATTGCAACTATTGCAACTTATCCTTATATTACATTAAGATCAAGAATGCATTTACAAAATGTTAAAGATTTATCATCATCAGTTCCTGGTTCTCCATCACCTTCATCGAATTTAACTGATTCCGTTCAATCATTACCAGATGATATTGAATCAAGTGCTCAATTACCTCCATTAGAACCATCAAAACCAAAAGGTATGTTACAATTGATTGTTGAAATTGCTAAAAACGAAGGAATTTTGAATTTTTATAATGGATTATCATTGAAATTATTACAAAGTATATTAAGTGCTGCATTCTTATTTTATTTCAAAGAGGAATTATTATTAAAAACTGATAAATTGATCAAGACAACTAAATCAATTGGTAAAAAAACGTCAATTATTAACAATGTTTGATTTATGTATGGTTTATATCTACTTTTTAAGTATAATCAATCGCTCATGAAATTTTTTATTTAATGCCAACCCCACCCTATCTATTTATTTATTTATTTTTTAATACAACGACCCAAAGTACTTCTAATTATACCAACACAACTTTCTTCAGTTTCTCATAAGCATAAAACATAATTGCTGAAGCAGGTATAGTTTTAAATAAAGTAACACCAATACCTGAATAAAAACCCTTTATACCTTTAGTTTTCCAAATATGTTTTGTAACTGAAGATATACTTTTTTCATTCCCATCACTTGTTTGTAGTATGTTTTTAACTGTATCAACAGGGAATAAACTTGCATTGTAACCAACACCAGCCATAGAACCAGCAATTAATAATTCCCAAGCTTTATGTTCATACGGTGTATCACTGGCCACACCTTTAGTTCTATAATTTTTAAAAGTATCCAAAGTATATTCATAAGCACCAAACCAAGCACAACTACCACCAGCTTCTCTAATTAACGTTGTAGTTTGACCTTTCCAAAGTCCTTTTAAACCATCATTTTTATATATTTGTTTAGTAAAATCAAAAACACTTGAACTAGTCTTATTATTATTCAATTTCAAATTATCAACTTGCATCTTACATTTAATTAATTCAATGGGCGTAAGTACAAAACTTGTGATTATACCACTAAACATACCACAACCTAATTTACCAACAATACCAACTTGTTCCTTATCACTATCAGCATTACGATACCAAAGTATGAAATCTTGAGATAATCTATAACTGAAAAATAAACAACTAACTTCAGCACTAGCACCAATCAAAGGACTTATTAAACCTTTATAAAAACCAACAACACCTTCCTTTTGGAAAGTTTGTAAAATACAATCAAACGTGCCTTTAAATAAAGGTTTTTCTAAAGATTGTGAATATTGTAAACGAACTTTAACTGTATCGAATGGGAATTCAACAATTTTACCAATTGCACCTGATATTGATCCAACTATAAGTTCACGAATTGAATCTTTCAAGATATCCTTTTCTGTTATCTTATGTGGTGTGACTTCTATTGAACTCATCTATACCTATCTATATCTATCTATACCCTTAAAGCTTATATCATTTGATTACTGTGATACTAATATACTTACTTACTTACTTACTTATAGATAGGGCGCAAAATTGAAAAATTTCAGCGTCGATTCACGTCGAATTACCCGATTTGGACAGAGTCGATTATGAGAATAAACTTGCGTCGATTATTAGATAATCAAATCACGTGACATAACAACAGGGTTACCAAACCCTAATTGTATAGCTATTATACATCCTTACACTTTCTAAATTAGAAAATACGATTACATAATCACATAATGAAAATTTCAATGAAAAAATTTTGAAAGTTTGTTCAATGAGTGAGTGTGAATGAACAAATTTATTGATTTTCACTTTTAACCACTTTTCATTATATTAGAAATTTCTCTCTTATAAAATCAAAGGATAGTCTGCTAATTTTTTATAATTAAATAAACTAACGGCTTAAACGTGATTATTCTAAACATATACTTTTAAATTATCATTATTATTATTTAAAAAATGAAGTATTTAGCTGCTTACTTATTATTACAACAAGGTGGTAACTCATCTCCATCTGCTTCTGATATTTCAACTTTATTAGAATCAGTTGGTGTTGAAATTGAACAAACCAAATTGGATTTATTACTTTCTTCATTAGAAGGTAAATCAGTTGATGAATTAATCGCTGAAGGTGCTACTAAATTAGCTTCTGTTCCAGCTGGTGGTGCTTCTTCAGGTGCTGCTGCTTCATCAGGTGCTGCTGCCTCTGGTGCTGCTGCTGCTGAAGAAGAAGAAGTTGTTGAAGAAAAGGAAGAATCAGATGATGATATGGGATTCGGTTTATTCGATTAAACAAGTATCTTTCCATTATTTACCATTTTAAAAAATTGTGTTTTTTTTACTTAATTAATTACTGATAAAAAATCATTTACAATTATTCATCATTAAAAACATTAAATCAAAAACTATTAATCATAGGAAAAAATACATGTAATTTTCTAGAAAGCTTAAGTGTACTATAGTTAACTACTCTCAAATTGAATTCTCTGTAACTGTATGCAATTTATTTTTGAGTATTTTCAAACTTGCATCATCCTTTAACTTATTCATAACACCAACAAGTAAAATCCTACTTCTAGCAATCTCATTAACAAGTTCGTTATTATTATTCAATACTAAATTACGCTGTAACTCTGCTCCATTATCATCATTATCATCACCACCACCACCACCACCACCTATGAATTTTTCAAGTTTCCTTCTAAAACTCTTATAATATTCCAATTTCCCTGTTAATTGTAAGAATTTATCTCTACTTTCTTTCAATTCATCAACTGATGAATCATACTCTTCAATCAAATCAACATCATCTGAAGCAAGTTCATTTGAAGTTGGCAATTCACCAATAATATTTAAAATTTCTGTTTTCTTTAAATTTAATAATCCATTAAGATTTAGGTTATTAATCTCATCATCATCATCATCATCATCATCACTTCCATCTAGTTCTATTGATTTATTGTACGTTCCATTTAAATCCACTATTTTACCATTACCAAATAAACTAGTCAACTCATTCAATTTTAATAAATTTTGTTTCCGTAATTTAGCCAATTCAGCTTCATTATTCAATATTTGTTGTGAGATTTGTAATATTGATTGTTTATTGAAAAAAAGACGTTTTTGTCCATTTAGATATTTGTTAACTTGTTCAACTAACAGTTCAAGATTTTGAGCAGTTATAGTATTACCTAGATTAGTTTGCTTATCAGCTATCTTAATCAACTGTTTAGATACTGTGAGTGGAGATTTCAAGATATTTATTTGAGACAGAATGAACTGTTTCAATTCCTCATACGATATCGTTGTTGTTTCAGACATATTCAAACTAAACTACTCAATAAGAACCTACTTAATAGTATATACACATACACATACTAACACCAATAAACATGACGCGTTGAAATGGGTGTAAATAAAAGGCGGTGTTCACAACAAGTCACAACAAGACGTTATCGGATTCAAATGACATTTCATTGATGATTTCACTGATCAAACTGCCACTTCTTCCTCTTGCGACGTTGTATTCGTGTGATGGTGGTGGTTGTTGTTTGACTAATCTTGAAACTGCACTGTATATCCACCCTAAAGTTACTTCAATCCATCCCTTTCGCATCTCATCATCACATTGCATCAAATCATACATATCATCACTTTTGTGATTTTGTAAATTAACCATCATAATCTTATCTTTATTACATCTATACCGTGATGAGATCCCCGAATTACTCGAACTGTAAATGTAATAACGATACCCTTCATCCAAATCTACGAATGAATCCTTGTTTCTTACTGCTCTTTCTCTTTCAGTTAAAATAGCATCGATTTGATCATCCTCTTTCATATTGATAGATTTGAAATATGGATATTTCTTTTGAGTTTTAAACATTTGCGGTGCAAATTTTCTTTTAGTATACTTACAAACAACAAAGAAGTGTATTAAATAAAGGAATGGCATTCTCATGCCTTGTTTTTATACCAATCACATTCATAGATCCGGTTTTGTGAAAATATGACTGGTTACATCATTTTATAGGAAAATAAATCCAATGCAAATTAAGTAAAATAAACTAACTATACAACACTATTTAAAAGGAGCTTTCAATGGATCAACAACACTACCATGTTTAACAACAATTTTAGGCATTGTTAATTTTTGATGAGTCTCCCTACTAGACCATTCTTGACCAATTGGCATTCTTAATGATCTTTCATATTGTTCCATTGTTTCAAATGGATATGGAACACCATTAGCTTGATATTTAATATTCTTTTTATTGACTCTTTCATTTATAATCACATTTTTCTTACCTTTATCTAATCTTTTATCTTTTTGAACAACACCATTTATAGTTTTAATTATCTTTTTTTGTTGTTTTTGTTTCTTTGGATTAACACCTGCCCATGATCCCCATCCAGGTAATGTTAAATCTACAGTTTGATCTCCTTCTGCTTCTTCAACTTCATGTTTTTCAGATTCAAATTCTTCAAGTATGACATCATCTCCTGCGAATGCTTGTTTGATTAAATCCTTTTGAGTGAACATCTTGATATCATTGGCACTTTCTGCTTCTCCTTCATATTCAGAATCTAATTCATCATTATCACCAGTAGTACCCACTTTTTTAGTTGTTGATTTTTTCTTTGATTGAATTGGATCAACAATTTTTAAAGTTTGTTTAACATCAATTTGAACATCAGTATCCAATTTTGCACTTGATCTTGATCTTTTCTTTTCATTTACTTTTTCTGCAACTTTATTGATTTTTGAAGCAGATTTATCAAATTTAGAAGATGTTTCATCAATAACTTTTAATTTTCTGGATTTCTTAGATGATGAATCTTCATCATCTTCCAATAACCATGGATTAACTTCTTCTTCTTCTTCTTCTTCTTTTTCCTCTTCTTTATTGTTGGTTGTCTTTTGTTTCTTATCTTTGCGAGATAATCTATTTGCCAAACTCTTATTTTCATCATTTGCAACCTCTTTTAATACTTCATCATTGTTTGATTTAGCTAATTCAGCAGCAACGGCAGCAGATGGAGTATACACTCTTCTTCCAATACTTAAATTAACATTAACACCATTATTATCTTGATCATCATCATCTTCAAATTGTGATTTATCATAATTTTCAACATCTCTCATTGCTTTCAATTCAGCTATATCTTGTTCATTTTGTAATTTTTCTCTTGCTTCTGCATTTTTCATGAAATCCATAGCCATTAATCCTTTACCTATTTTAACTCTTGAAGAATCTTGAATTTCATTATCATAATTTTGATTTTTTTCAATATCTGATAAATCACGTTCATCTTCATCATCTGAATTTGCATCTGCGGAACGACCAAGTTGTTTCATACGTAATTTTTCACCTTGTCTTAACATTTCTTCCATTTCATCACGATTTTCTTTATCTTTCATCATACCTGATTTAATCATTGATTTCGCCCATTGTGATGTATTTTTATGTTTTAAACTCATTCTTTCTTTAGCTCTTTTATAATCTTCATCTTCTGCATCATCATCATCATTTTCAAAATCAGAATTATCTTCAACAAGTTCTTTGTTTCTTAATCTTTCTTTTCTTAATTTTTGTCTATACGTTTTACTCTTTATTTTTTTCAATCTTTTGGAATCTTTTTGTCCACGATACATTAATTCACGCATTAATCTTAATTCATTTGTTTTTTTTAACATTTCAGATTTTGATAATTTTGCAGTTTCAATTTGTTCAAATAAATCCTCTGTTGTTTTACTTTCTATATTAGATTGTTCTAATAATGAATCCAATTTAGAATCTAATTCAGTTATTGGTTGATCTGATGTTGGCTTGAATGATGAATTCTTATTAACTAATCCAGAACCAGCACTTGCATTTTCAAATTTCAAGACTTCAGCTTGTCTATTTGCTTGTATTATTTCAGTCCATTTTTCAACTTGATCTTTTTGAATATCATATGCTGCTTTTCTTTCAATTTTCTTTTGAATACTTAATGGTAATGGAACAGATAATGCTTGTGATTTTTTATTTTTTTCAATATCATTTGGTTTATCTAATAACATTGCTTCTTCTTCATCTTCATCATTCATACCTGCCATCATATCAGCTATTGATAATTTAGCACCACTTGTAGGTAAACTAAATTCATTTTCATCTGTTTTATCACTAACTAAAGTTTTCAATTTTCTTGATTCTTTTTTAGTTGATGATTTTAAACTTGTCAAAACATTAGATAAATCACCAGTTTCATCGTCTGATATTTCATCAAATGGATCATCATCACCGGATGGTAGTTCATCCGAATCAGATTCAGATTCAGATTCAGACTCGGATTCAGATTCAGAGGATGATATATCATCATCGTTCAAGACAATGTCATCATCAGCTGCTTTCATACCTTTTTCTTGAGTCTTCTTGATATCCAAATCATCCAATGCCCAAACTTCAGATAATGGAATCAATTCACTTTCATCAATACTATCATAGCCTTCATCTTCAGATTCATCCATGATAATCTCATTATTACTTTTATTCTTATTATTCTTATTATTTTTATTTTGAACTTTTTGTTTATCACGAATCGTTTGTGAAAATTTAGAATTTAAAACATCATATTCATCATCTGAACCAAGAGCATCATCTGAGTCCAATTCTTCATCATCGAAATCATCATCATCATCACCGTTTTTCTTTTGATATTCTTTACCTAGATGTTGTCTGGCATCAAGCACAGCACCTTTAAAACTTCTTTTCCCACTATCATCATAATCAGAATCATCAGATCCAGAATCGTTACCTGCTTGTCTATTTGAGAATCTCTCTTGTTTAGTTGCAATTTGATAAGCATCCAGCACTCTTCTTTGAGATTTACCCTTAGATTGCTTGTTCTTCGGTTTCTTGGAACCACCACTCTTGTTGTTCTTAGCCATGATGATGATAAATATACCGTATAAGTAACACAATCCCAACAGATAAGAACCAATCTTGTCTCTATTAGTAGTAGTTTACTATTAAAAATTTTTTTTTTTTAAAATTATTAATTTTTCAGGCGGTGCTAGTTTTTCAAGTACATCTTTGCACCATTTAGTGACCCACATTTCTGTGCTTTGTCTTTATATATATACAACAGTGTAGCATCTCCTTCTTGTTCCCACCTTGATGTCACTTTATCATTCACTTCTTTTTTACTACACTTACTATGACAGGTTTCACTACTAATCTCATTCATGCCGATGATTCCACTTTCCAAAGAACTCCAGATGTGGTTCAGCCAATTAACGTCACTACCACTTTCCGTTATTCTTCAAACCCATCAGAACTAATTGCCGCTAAAGATGCTACAATTGATATAACTGGAGGTAATCCAGTTTACTCTCGTCTTTCTCATCCAAACTCTTCAAAAGCAGAAGCTGTTTTGAAAGAGATACTAGATGGTGAGGTTGTTGTTTATAACTCTGGTTTATCTGCTTTCTTTGCATTGTTAACTCATTATAACCCTAAAGTACTTGCCATTGGGAATGGATATCATGGTTGTCATGGAATTGCTAATATATTCACTAGATTGAATGGATTAAAACAGGTTGGTTTGGATGATTTAGACCAATTAAATGAAGGTGATTTATTACATATTGAAACTCCTGAAAATCCATTCGGAACAACACATGACCTTTCGTCATATGTTAAAAAAGCACATGCAAAAGGTGTTATTGTTTCTGTTGATGCCACTTTTGCACCACCACCATTACAAAACCCGTTTGATTTTGATGTTGATATAGTTTTACATTCTGGTACTAAATATTTTGGTGGTATGTCTGATTTATTAGCTGGTGTATTAGTTACTAAAGATATAAATGTTAAAAATGCTTTGGTTTCTGATCGTGTCTTTTTAGGTACCAATATTGCAAATTTGGAAAGTTTCTTACTCTTAAGATCATTGAGAACTTTTGAAATGAGAATTACTAGACAATCTAAAAATGCTGAAAAAATTGTTAAATATTTGAATGAAAATATTAAATCCTTTGGTGGAGTTTTAACAGATATTCAACATTCTTCTTTGCAAACAGATGCTTATATTAAGACTCAGATGAAAGGTGGCCATTCCCCAGTGTTTTCAATAGATGTCAAGGATGAATTAATTGCAAAATCACTACCTTCTAAATTGAAGTATTTCCATCATGCAACTAGTTTAGGTGGAGTTGAATCGTTGATCGAATGGAGAGCAATGAGCGATACAACTGTCAGATCAACATTGTTAAGAGTTAGTATTGGTATTGAAGATACTGAAGATTTGATCGAGGATCTTGAACAAGCATTGAAATCGTTCATCTAAAATGAAGATGACTGACATTGCATACTATTATCTATCCCTTCTTTCCCCCTCTTTTTTTAGATTCTTTTCTTAAAATTTTCATTTTTTTTAATTTCCATATTTGCTACTGCAGTTCATTTTACATCTCTATATACTACATACCACATACCAATGCCAATGCTGTCATTGTCATCAAATAAATTAAATAAAATCTCAAAAAACGATAACACTTTTCAAGGCTGTGCAAGTAATTATAGCAGTTTCTCGTGTTTGTATATTAAAGTAAACATAGACAATGCAACACCACTTATCAAAGTGAACAAGACTTACTCCAATTGAATACACACACATACACACACACTCACAATGCCACCAAGGAGGAAAGGTAAAGTACCTGATAAAGGCAATGATATAATAAAGATGATGGAAAAAGCTGTTTTAAAGAAAAAAAGTACACAATCACAAACACCCGAACCTGAGATTGAGCTTGAAGTCGAGCCTGAAGCAACATCAACTGCTAATACCACACCTAAGAAAACTAGACCCACTAGAGCATCTGCTAAGAAAGCTGCAGATGCACTTCAATTCTCATTATCCAAGATGGAGAAAGTATCAGGGGCCGATAATGACAATGACGATGATGTGATGGAAGACGTTGTTGATCTTAAATCGGAAGTAGATGACGATGATGATGCTGATGTGGATGCGGATGTGGATGTGGACATGGATGATTCGTCTGATTCTTTAACTGATCTTGCTGCTAACGAACGTATGGAATTAGATTCACCCCCATTGACAACAACTACAAAGGCCAAGTCTATCAAAAAAGAGAAAAAACCAAGTAAGTCAAAAAAGACACCTGCTCCTCCAAAGACTAAAAAGACACCCGCTTCCACCGCTGCTGCTGCTGCTGCTGTTGTTGACGTTACACAAATTGACAAGAATGAACTACTCAAAGAATACCTTGATCAAGAATCTCCATTTGCTGAAAGTTCAGACACAATTTCAGGAGGAGGGGGAGGAGGAGGAGATGGAAGTGGTAAAAAATCAAGGTATACAGTTGAAGCTAAATTATTTCATTTCCATGGTTTACGTTCTGATTTTGGTAAGAAATTGAAATATTTAAGAGATGGAAGGTATCCTTTCCATGTTGATACTTCTCCCTTTGACTTCAACAAGATGGGCAAATTTGAGACTGAATTGTTCAAAGAGAATCTTCAACTGGACACCATTCCCAGATCTGAATTTGAAGATGTGCTAAACATGTTTAAACCTGCATCGAGTGAGATTCGGTTTGGATACAATGAAGATGAATTGAAATCATTATCTAAAGATGATGGTTCTAGTATGGCATACCCAGAGAACAAAGCACACAGATCTGGATGCGTGGTAAATTGTGGGGGTTTCCCATTATGTTCATCATGGTTTAACTCAACATTAACTAATAAGCCAAATCACAGATATTTATTTGTTTCGGTGTTGGGGCATCCTGATAGTTTAGTCAAACCTGAATTCGCCATGCTTGGTACATCATCATACAACGCTGGTTTGATTGTATATGATTACGATATAAAACAACAAACAGCCAAACCAATAAAACATATTGTGATTCCTTACGGAGCAATCACTGAAATGAAATGGGTCTTAAGCGATAATGAATCTGAATCTCTACTTGCATGTTTATGTAAAGATGGTAAGGTTCGTATACTGAGAATTAACGAGCAATTCTTACTTGAACATCAAGGATATACTAAATTGTCAAGTGCTTCAATAACTATTGAGATTCCGAACTTCACAATTCTTTCATTTGATTGGACTTCACCAATGACATTAGCTCTAGGTTTGAATGATGGATACATTAGTGAATTGGATATTCGTGATCCTTCCAATCCGTATTATATATACTCACTTGAAATACAAGATATCGTTGCATTGACATCAACGTATAGTGATAAACTATTCACATCACCTGAACAAAAAAATTATTCAAGAATAATACATATATCATCATTGAATTATCATTCTTACATCTTGGATCTTGATAACTTTTGTATTATAGTGGATGATGATAAAAGAACAAGAGAACCTAAAACTTTAGTACCATATAGTTCACTATTAGATATGTTTGTCACTCTTGAAAGTGGATTTAGAGGAGTGAAATTACAAAGCAAGAGGGATTCTCAATATCAAATAGCATTTCAAATACCTAGTGATGTTCCTCCATGTCAAGTTTGTCTTAATGATTATTCAACAATCGCAATAACAGGTCATCCAAGTGGTACTGTTCGTTTATCTAATTTAGGGAAAAAATTAATCGCTGGTAACAAACCTGATGCAGAATTAGCTAGCTTATTACGTATTTTCAAATTAGATCGTGATGTTGCTAAGGATGCATATCGGTTGGATTTAGGATACGGTGTTGAACAAAGTGATAGTGGGTCTAAACCATCTACAGAGACTATATTTGAAAATGAGTTAATTATCACATCATTATCATACCGAAATGCAAGGGATGATTTAGGGTTATTCTCTTGTTGTTATGCTAATGGGTTGATTGTTATAGAGAAATTATTGGGTGCTTCTAAAGCGTAATATATTATTTTCGTAGTTATGTATTATTATTATTATTATTATTATTATTAATGAAATATTTATTAATAAGTTGGGAACTCATTGTCAATGATTGAAGCCCAAGCATTCAATCCACCCTTGACATCATAGACATTCTGTAAACCGAATTCTTCCTTAAGGTACTTAACTGCTAGTTGTGAATCATTACCCAATCTACAAACCACGTACAATGGTAAAGTTGAATCATAACCTTTCAGCAAATCATCGATAGGAACTTCTTTGGTAGAATTAGTTAGTTTACGTAACGGTAGATTGATCGAGCCATCCAAATGAACGATATCAAATTGTTCCTTTTCACGAACATCAAGTATAGGGTTCTTGTCATCCTTTTGTTTTGATAAAACATCACTCAAGAACTGAACGTCAACTTTATCATCATCATTCAAGACAGAATAATCAACTTTACCACACCATAAACCATAATCTAATTCACCAGACTCAATGATTTCTCGAGTTATGGATCTATTTTCCAAATCACAAGCAACACATCCTTTTCTGCGTCCTCTCATTTTGAAACTTCGTAATGATTGTCCAATTTCATTATATCCGTGATATAAACTTAAAAATGGAATGAAACCTTTTTCTTTACGTTCGTACCAACCTGTTAGAACTTTGATACATTCAGTAACCATCATCACACCAATGACACCAATACAAGAACCTAAGACACCACCATCAGAACAAGAAGTAACACTTGAAGGTAATGGAGGTGTTGGATAAAAACAACGATAACAAGGACCAGATCCCATATAATTCAAAACTGATAATTGACCTTCTGTTTTCAACCCACTACCGGAAACAACTGTAATTCCAAGTAATACGGCAACATCATTGATTAAATATCTAGTTGCTGGATTATCAGTACAATCCAATACGATATCATAACCGTTCATGATCTCAAATGAATTTATTGAATTGAAACCTTCTTGAAAAGTACGTATTTTAAGACGAGGTTCGATTCCAAGCATTTGATGTTTGGCACTTTCACATTTCAATTCCCCAATTGTACGTGTACTATGTATCACTTGTCTATGTAAATTTGAAATACTCACAGTATCATGATCAACTATACCTATTTCTCCTAAACCTATACCTGCAAGGTACAATAAAGCTGGAGATCCTAATCCACCAGCACCAATAACCAAGACTTTAGATTTTTTAAGGCGTAGTTGTGATTCAGGACCTCCAAACTCAGGTACGAGGAGTTGTCTACCGTATCTTTTATATTCTTCAAGTGTGAATGGATATTTTGTCGATTGTTCAAGTGGATCTTCATCTTGAATAGGCTGATCTAGTTTATTTTTGAGCGATTCATTCTCAAGTTTCAACTCTTGGATCTGCTGAAGCAGCTCCTCAGTCGTATAATCCATTATCCACAGTTTTCAGAACGTTGAAGTATACTTTAGAATGAAGTGTAATAGTTAGATAGATAGTTATTTTCAAGTTTTTTACAAATAATTTGAAAATTCGGCTGTGCGATTGGGATCACGTGATAAAACAGTGTTAACTATGTAAAGAACAAGAAGCTATGAAGATGTTAAGGGAGAAGACACTATATATCAGAAGATAATCAGCAATGTGGTATAATGTAGTGGAGAGTACTAAAGTGCAGAGCATTGGGTAGAAGAAACGAAATGACCAGCTGAAATCAAATGATATTAAATTCATTCAAAAAGTCTCATCATCAATCATTTGAACACCATTTTCTTTATTATTATTCAATCCCGATTCCGAATCCATCAAATCATCTTGTTGTTCAGGAACTTGGAATCCTTCGGCGGTAGAATACAATATTTCTTGAACATGAGCGATAAAATCACCTAATGAGACTTCAACAGTTTCATCAGCTTGAAGTCTTTCATTTAAATTTTGAGATAAGATTTCAATATCACGTAATTTATTGAAGTAGAAGTTTCTTTCAGTTTCTAAATTCTCGTGAACTTGTTGAAATTCAACAAGTTGATCTTTTGTAGCTTTCAATTCGTTTGTCACTTTGATTAACTCTTCATTCGTTTGACTATTCATTGATCTTGACATCAAAGGTTTACCAGTACCTGACGTAACTCTTGAAGAAGAATTACTACTGATTCTTTGCTTTGGAACATTCATTGCAGAAGTAGAAGATGCAAGTGAAACTCTCCTACTTGGATTAGTGGTTGATACCGATGACGAACCAGACACCATTCTTCTTGAATGTGTACCAGTTTCAGTGTTAGAGTTATTAAGAGGTAAAACAGACCTCCGTCTACTTGAACCACTAGCTTCATAACCATCCAATTTGTTTTCACTCCATAGTTTACTTAACCATTGTAAAAATTCAAGATTATCTTGTAATCTAAATTTCATCAACCGATCAACAGGCACCTCTCTAGAAACAGAATGTCTTGAAAACCCACTTTGTAAAATTTTATAATTATTTAATATTTGATAATCTGCACTGGGTTGATAATTCACTTTGTGCATAGGTAAATCATTATATATAGAGTTGAAAATTTCACAGTAAACTGCACCATTACCACATTGTTCAATTTTAGTGTAATTTAAATTAAATGTGGCATTTATCCATTCAAGTAGTTCAGATCTTGAAGCTCCGATCATTGTTATTATATTATCGTTAGTTAACTTTGGGTTACTTTTATATGTTGATCACATGAAAACAAGGATCCAAATCAATATGACATTTAAACATGAATCTATCAATCAACCAACGCGTTGTAAAAAAACGTCAACACAACAAATTTCCTAATTTGGAATGGGTTTCTAACCGAATGAGGAAATGGCCGCAAAGTATTTATTACGTACACAATTACATAATAAATAAGGATACAACAAAGGATAATAAATAAGGATAAAGTTAATAAATAAATGAATAAATAAATAAATAGTTGAAAGATGTTATATGGATATATTTAATCTAGGTATGGATTCTTTGGAATCTTTCTAGGTGCCAAATTTTCCCAATCTCTAATACCACCAAGTTCAGCATTGGTATTATGAGGGAAATATCTACCTGGCACACTATCAACTCTAGTGATTAAATTGGAAGCAGTTCTAGTAGAAGTATTACTAAGCATTTCTTGGAAAGCTGTAGCTTTAGCAACTCTATCTCTATAACTTAGGAAATTTTCATCAAGTTCACTAATCAGTTGTTTAGAACCTAAAGCACCAATAATTGATTCTCCATTATGACTTGAACGATATGATTCATTCAATTTATTGTATGCAAAAGCAGATAAGAAAGTAACACCAGCGGTAATTGTGTAAACATTGAAAATGGATTCAGATTCAGAAAGTTCAGGCCCATGATGTGCATGTGCATCATCGTGATGTTCTCCTTCACTATGATGATCGTGCTCTTTATGTTCCTTGCATTGAATAGATGATGATGAAAAGAGTCTAGATGGAATAAGTAACGACGACTTTGCCGTACCTGAGAGTATCAGTCTAGAAGATGACAGCATGATAATACACTAGACACTAGTATCAACCACTTAATATATTAACTAATAGAGTGTAGTACAGTGTAAGCTCTTATAAAAAAAAGCTTCCCCTCATTTGTGTGTAATTTTAATGAGTTTTTAGAATTATCGACGCGTCGATCGACTCGCATTATCAGTGAGAGCTCATAACCGTCGGATTTTCCATTTTCGACAGTTGAACAGAGTTAGATACAAGCTAAGTACAGTAAGTGTGGGATTAGTCTTTGTAGTGATAGGATAGTCTTACAAGAGTGTATATTAATAAAGCAGGATCATATAATAAAAAACGATTACAATATGGCAACCGTATCAAGTGATAGTCAACAAATATCCGTTGAACCAACAGACACGGCGGTGGTTGAGCAACAACAACAACTTGAGGAATCACAGAGTGCTGAAGAACAAGATGATTTATTTGGAGATGATAGTGATGATGATGATGATGAAGCAATCGTCACTTCTAAAAAATCACATGGGATAGATGCAGCAAGCAGTAGTGAGAATGAAGATGATGATGAAGCAGATGATTATAGATCGAGCAAGAAAAAAGCTAATGATGATGATAATGAAGAAGAAGAGGAAGAAGAAGAAGAAGAAGATATTAAAAGAGCAGAATTAACATTACCACGTCATCCAAAATCACATAAACCAATTGGAGATGTTTTTTCATTCAATTTACCTCGTTTCTTATTTGTTGATGCAGAACCATTTTCACCAAATAATTTTGAATCACAATTATCTGATTTTATTTCAGAATCTAAGAAGAAAGTTAGTGGTGCAAAAGAATTACAAGATTCAATAGAATTTAAGAAATTAGAATTACAAAATACTATAAGGTGGAGATATGCACAAACTGAGACAAATGAATTATATAAACAATCAAATTCTCGTATTGTTGAATGGGAAGATGGTTCATTATCATTACAAATTGGTAATGAATTCTTTGATATAAAACCAAAATCAAATGAAGGTAATATATTAGCATTCCAAGGAGGACAAGTATTAATGTCAAGTATTAATTTAAATAAAGCAATTCAAGTATTACCATCATCAATGAATTCTAAATCACATAGAATTTTAGCAACAACATTACAATCAAATTTAAAAATGAAGAAAAATAAAAGAATAAATACAATTGTTACTAAAGAAGATCCAGAAGCTAAAGCTAGAGAATTTGAAAAAGCACAAAAGGAAATTGAAAGAGCTAGAAGAAGACAACTTGCTAAATTACAACAACAA
Source organism: Ogataea arabinofermentans (assembly GCA_001661425.1). Lineage (NCBI taxonomy): Eukaryota > Fungi > Ascomycota > Pichiomycetes > Pichiales > Pichiaceae > Ogataea > Ogataea arabinofermentans. The sequence goes on from KV453854.1 coordinate 137,667, forward strand.
GAAGATAGATTAGAAAGAAAATCAGGTGGAAGTTCATTAAATACAACAACTAAATCTCGTTCTAGAGGAATTAGAAATGATATTGATGTGGATGGAGAAGAAGATGATGATGAAGCAATGGAAGATGGATATGATGAAGCTGATGACTTTGTTGTTAGTGATGGAGAAGAAGATTCAGGATTAGATGAAGATGAATTAGATGCAGCAGCAGAAAAATTAAGAAGAGTTAAACGAGATGGGGCAGAGAAATATAAAACAACAACAAGAACAAGAACAGCATCACCAGAAGAAGAAGAAGAAGAAGAAGACGAGGATGGAGCAGTTGTTAGAAAAAAGAGAAGAATTGTTTTAGAAGATGAAGATGAAGATGATGAATGAGAGAAGTATTATGTAATCGATTATGTAATAAAATAAAATAAAGAAAAGATAAATTATGTAATCAATTAAGTAATACAAGATAATATTATGTAATTACTTACGTAATAGTAATGTAATCAATTACATAATCAATCACACACCTTTACACCAAATACAATAACTTAATCAACTTGTCATTTTCCAATGTTTTAAATAGACATTCTCTGTTATTTATATAGTCAAGTGTTATTGATTTCATATAAACAGTCTGAACTACAAACGTTAATCTCAAAAACATGTCTTGGAACGGTAAGTTGTTGTTCTTATTTTAACTCCTGTTCATTATAATGCTATGGTATGTTAGCATATTTTGATTGATCATGCGTTTATTATGGATCATTCAAGTTCTGACACACATGTATTATATTACATCATATTACTGATGTGATATCAATTGATATACACGGCATTATATGCTATAATTGAATACCAATTATATTCTTAACAACAAAGATACTAACAAAACTATCTTAATAGCATACACTGATAATTTAATTGCCACTGGAAAATTAGACAAAGCAGCCATTTATGGTGCTGATGGTTCATCATTATGGGCAACTTCAAACAATTTACAATTATCCCAACCTGAAATCTCATCATTAGTTACTGGTTTCAATGATCCAAGTAATTTATTCGCTCATGGATTACATATTCAAGGTCAAAAGAATTTCTGTATTAAAGCTGATCCAAGATCAATTTATGGTAAACATGATGCTGAAGGTGTTTTATGTGTTAAAACGAAACAAGCCATTTTAATTGCTCATTATCCTGCTGGTGTTCAACCTGGTGAAGCTGCTAAGATTGTGGAACAATTGGCAGATTATTTGATTGGTGTTGGTTATTAAATATAACTGAATTAAATCAAATTGAGTTCCAATGAATTTATGTTTTGTTCCTTTTTTCTTTTATGTGGTTAGATCTTGTCATACTCACATCTCTTTTTTTTTGTCTAGTTGTTAGTGTCTGTGTACAGGAAGTTATGAAAAGATTAGAGCTGTCATAATTTAACTAAACTAATTATACTTTTGATTCCCATGTCTGAACATAATGTTACTTTTTATACATGATCATATAAGCGTAGTTTCATTACATGTAAATATCTATGTATCACTCTTACTACCAATAACTGGAACTTCGGTTCTACCAGCACAACCTAATCCCCAAATATCAACATTTTCTAAATCCCAAACACCTTCTTTAGCATAAATATCCAATTTTAAAAACTCTTTAATATCATCTTCATTTTCAGCCAAGACATGAAATGTAGAACCTTCAAATTTAGTTCTTTCATCATTGGAAAATAAAGCACCTGCACAAGTAACTGTAACTTTATTCTTGTTTGAAAATAGAGGAGGAACACCTAAGAGATGTTGTGGACGATATTTCAAACGATCCTAGATTGATCATCAGTATAATTATAATTATCATCATGTTAATATTGTGTAATTGGATGATTGTGATTAATTGTATACTATACTTACAGCATTGGGTTTGTCATGCACTATGACTAAATACTCTTGACGTTGAAATCTAGCAGCCACTGATGAAAATAGTCTTGTTTGTGCTTTACCTAGCACCAATTGCTTCAATTGAGTGGTCATGGTATATAATCTGTCTCAATGTATCAGAATGTACGTGATTATGTTTAAATCTTGACATGTACTATGATTTGAGTTTTGAAATCCCGAAATAAACTATGCGGGTGAGCGAGCGAGTGAGTTAGTCATTTGTATTGAAATTATATTGAAAATGGCATTGAATCCAATCAAGAAAAAAAGATCAAATAGAGTAGTAATAAGAGTAATAGTAATAAAACAAAAAGTAAATAAAAAAACACATCAAAATAACACAAAAAACAATGAAAAAAATAAACTCAGCATAATGTAATCTAAAATGAGTAAGATGATGAAAAGCAAAAACAAAAACAAATTATACATACATACATACATATATATATATATATATATATACATACATGTATATGACAAGTCTTTTGGATTAGATGATCGAGTCCATCTTACTAAATACATTGATAACAGCAGCAACAACTTCTAACATTAAATCACTATTTCCATCCTTCTCTAATTCTTTTTCAACTTCACCGTATAAATTCAATCCAACATTAACAGCAGATCCTTTATCCACAAATGGATAATCACTAAATTGATTTAAAATTTCATCTGCTCTAATGAAAGCATTATCTCTACTTTCAAAATTTAAATCAACTAAAACATTCTCTAAAACATTAGCTGCACAACAACCACAAGCTAAACAAATTGATCTTAAATATTGATAAGATGTTTGTTGTGTGAAATATTTTTCATCATATTCAATAATAAAGTTTCTATTTGTTAATAATGTTAATATTCTATTAGTTACATTTCTCTTTGGAGTTGGATCTTGAATTGGATGAGTTGCCATATCAAATAATAAGAAATTTTTTCTTTCAGTTTTTAAAACACCTTTATCAACAAGACCTTTAGCTAATCTTTCACGAACTTGTTTCAATTGATAATTAATCTTCATTAAATTCCATGTTTCACCAGATAATAAATCAATCCAATTGGAAACTGATAAATGTTGAGGATCAGATTTAATTAATTTTAAAGCTTCATCTAATAATGTTTCACCTGTTAATGATCCATCTATACATTCAATTAAACGATCAGGTAATTCGAATCTTTTACGTGCAGAATCATTAACCATACGAATCTTACCACGAAATGCCAATTCTAATATAATTAATCCTCTCAAAGCATAACTAATATTATCATTCCAAAATGAAAGGTATCCTTCTTTATCTTTCAATCCAATCAAGAGCACCTCTTCCATCAATGTAAGTAATGGATAACTGTTTCTACTGGAATAAGCATCATCTTTTAAATCTTGTGGATCATATGCAATCTTATGTTGATTAGAAGATCCATCATCATTATTATTGGATCCTCCTAATCCAGATGATCCTGCACCTGACCCTATGGTTCCTCCTCCTCCACCACCTCCTGCACCACGACGTCTAGATAGGCCTGATGATGACATGCTACGCGGTATATGTGTGTCGCTAGTATAAATAAATGTTAAACAATGGAATTGACTAAAAAGTAATTGAAATGTTGTGATTAAATCAAGTTAACTACTTGTCTGTCTGTGTGTCTGTGTGTCCCAAAGACAGCGCTGAGTGCAAATCCAATAACGATGTTTAACTAAGCCAGCTGGCATGTTAGCGGTGCAGAGATGTCGAGCTGTCATACTTGATTCGGGTTAGACAGTTGTAATATCGGGTTTGACAGACTCATCTTCAACTTCTTCCTTTATCTTTATCGTGAACTATTCTGATTATTTATTTTCTATCATGCTACCACTGGAGATCTTCAACGTTACATAGTGCTAAGATGTCCATCTCTCAAGTAACTCAGTCAGATGTTATTCAGCACGCGATAACTCCTAATGACGGCACTCGTATCAAAGAGATAACTACAAACAACTCAAGACATAAGCTACCCAGAGCCACGGTAAAGGAAAAATTGGAAGTGTTAAATTACTTGAACGGTCCTCCACGGAGATCCCAGCATGAGACATTGATGTATTTCAAATCACAAAATCGCTTTGCTTTGAGTCAAGGTACGATGTCTAATTGGGTTTTAAAAGAGGAATCACTTAGAAAGCAGTTTTCTGAGAACCCAAATCTAGAAGCTTATAGAAGAATACCAGTGTTGAAGTTTCCCGATGTTACACGAGCCGTTGAGTTATACTTGGACGGTATTGGAGAGACACTGATAACAGATCAGCTCATAAGAGATGCATTTCATAGGTACTTGAAAGAATTTGGTTACAAAGATATAGATTTCAGATTGAGTGGGGGTATGATGCAATCGTTCAAGAAAAGAAACTTTATAAGTAATGGGAAAATTGATAAGAGATCAAATGATAGTACAAAGACAGTTATTAAAAGCGTTACTCCCGTTCCAAAACAGCCATTGGTTCCCGCTACTGTCCCCCCTGCTACTTCTACTGCTATTACTACTGTTGCAACTTCTGCTCCACAATCTTTTTTCCAAAATAACTCGTCATCAAACCAAGACCAACTAGATCTAAACTTCGATGAGATTTTCAGCAATCAGAGTATTGGGTTCAACACAAGGTTGATCCATTCAGATGACAACTTCAACTGGTTGTTGAAGAATTACGGGAATGTTCAACCAGCTCAAGGCTTGTTGCTAGACGTGCCTCAGCAAGCTCAACAGGCTCAACAAGCTCAACAAGCTCAGCAAGCAAATCAATCCCCACAAACTCAGTTTGCATCTTCTTCTTCTGCCACTGCTCCTGCTCTTGCTTATTCACCTACATTGCCGCCACAACATCCTGCTGCACATACTGCATCACGTAAACGGCCCAATGAATCTTCACTGGCTCATTTCTTCTCAGCATCACATCACAGTCACCAAGATTCCGAGAAAGTGGAAACCATTCTTGAAAATATTATCTCGGGTACTCATGTCACACTTTACAACTCAGGAGCATCTGCTGTTATGGCACTTTTGGCACATCTCAATCCTCCTCAAATATGTATATCAACTAGAGGATACCAAGGGTCTCATAATGTTATTAAAATGCTTACTAAACTCACAGGACTGCAAAAATTAACTTTATCGTACGAAGATACACATAAATTACAGCCTGGTGCTGTTATATTGATAGAATCACCTATGAACCCATCCGGATACCTTGTCGATATTGCAAAATATGCTGCTTTGGCACATTCACAAAATGCTTATTTGTTAGTGGATAGTACACTTGCACCTCCACCGTTACAAAATCCATTCGAACATGGAGCAGATTATGTTGTATACTCTGCAGTTAAGTACCTTGCAGGGGTAAGTGACTTATCGGCAGGCTTTGTCGCCTGTCTCAATGCCAGTGATAAAGAACAATTACATCTTGAAAGGGTCAGTTTGGGTACAACCATTGCTAATTTTGATGCATTTTTATTGTTAAGGTCTTTGAAAACATTCAGGATGCGTATCTTAACACAATGTGAGAATACCGAAAAAGTTGTCAAATTCCTAGTATCTGGAATAAGAAAAGGGGGATGGGGTGGAGTGGTAAAGGATGTTGCACATAGTTCGTTACAAAGACAACCGATCGATCAAGATGGAAGACCCCCAATTAAAGGTAATGAGGATTCCACAGTTAGTGATGAAGAAATGAAACGAATAGTATCTCAATTGTCAGGTTATTACAACCCAGTTTTCACAGTTGATTTTTCGAGCAGACAAGTGGCGGAATCCATTTTGAATAGTTTCAATTTTTTGAGTTGTAATCCGTTACTTGAAGGTGGTGAGACTTTAGTTGAACTTGTTTATGGGAATCCCAAGTTTGGAACTCCAAATCCAATTTCTCCTAATGAGGACGACAGGGATAGAAACCTATTGAGGTTTAGTATTGGTTGTGAGGACTATCAAGATATCATTCGAGATCTGGATCAGGCATTCAGAGGTGTATCGTCCAATGTGAATGCTGGTGTAGCGTCAACTAAAGTGTAATATATAATCTACAAAGCTCTTATATAAACTTAATCAAATTTTTACCTCAATGTGCGATTTTTCAATACAACAAAAGTGATAAAACATCATGCATAAGAAATATTATAGTATATAAAACTATACAACTATAGCCTCTTCTATAATCTCCCTTTTCAATGGTTGAACTAAATCAACCAACTCATCTTTAACGAAAACCAAATAATACGGTGTAGCACTATTGCTTTCACTAAAATTCAAAACCTCATCAATGGTAACCTCACTCACAATCTCATCGTTATACTTTCTATATAGACCACTCTTAGGATCCTTGATATAAATCCAATAATGACCATAAGATGCTTGTCCTCTATGAATGAAAATAGCAAATATTGAATATCCAATCTTATTCATATCCACAAATTGGTTTTGAATTTGATTTTGTAACATTTCAATTTCCGAATTGATAGATTTCAACTCCTCACCTAATTTTGCAATTTGCCTGTCTAATACTTCCAATGTATTAGAATCAATCAAAACACCAATTTCATTTATAATTGAAGACTCTAAAAATTGTCTTGCTGATTCTAATGTCTCCTTGATTGTAAGGCCATGCTCGTCACGTTTCAATAATTGTGACTTTCGTTCATTTAAAGTGCCAATTCGATGCTTCCAGTGAAACACTTCTTTTCTCTTGGCTATGAGCACTTCATCAGTTGTATCCAGATATCTATCAATGTATAACTTTTCTTTAAACGGTAATGGCTCAATTGACTTAACTGGAATCAATCTCTCTCTATCAAACTGAACTCTTTGTATTTGAATTTGTAGAATGTTTGGTAATTGAGTGATGGTCAAAGATCTTTTAACTTCTTCATCACCATCCAATTTCAATAAATCTTCTGTGAAATAGGTATCTAAAGCGTCATAAATATCCTTTGGATGATCTCCAATGTTGACAATAAGGTTTAAGAATCTTTCTTCTTTTGTTCTTGCGTTTTTAGAATCCAACTCTTCTTTAGTTTCAGGATCAACAGGCATCAATACCTGTTTAGTCTTACCATAAAACATCTGCTTGATTATATCTAGCTGTTCGTTATCAGCATCAAGCTCTTCTGGTTCAAGAGCACTTTCAATTTGAATGAGAACGTTTTCAATACATTCCGTAACATCCTGCTGTCTACCTATCTCCAAAGCATTCTCAATTTGATCAGCACTGATTTTGGCTGTGGCTGCTGTTTTGATTTCTGGAATTGATTCTTCTTGCTTTGGGGAAGAGGCTGCAGATGTTGAAGGCGTAGCTCTAGATGATGAATCCTCTACATCAGTGGAGTCAATCTTTTTAGCATCTTGCATTGAATCAATAGAAGAATCGGCCTCATCTTGTACTTGATTTTCTTCTTCAACAGTATTCGGTGTGGTTTCTTCAGTTTTTTCTTCAGCATCGTTGAGATCCATATTAGAATCACCTTCAGTATCAACGGTACCCACCTCAACACTTGGAGATTCATGAGGTGAATCATATAACACAACTGCTGTATCCTTCTTATCGCTTTCATCCTCAAATTCGACTTCTTCACTTATAGGGCTAAATGCTAAATATGCCAATTCTTTAGTAGGCTGAACACATCTTTGATTAGCATGTATCATCTTATTGTATAGATCTCTCAATTGATACATGAACTGATAGGATCTCTCTGTCTCTTTATAACCAACTCTTCTACCTCCAATTCTACGACATTGGAATGATTCGTTGTTTTCAATCAAGTCCATGTCCAACGTTTTGTTAAACTCTAAGACTAGTGTACGTAAAGGTTCAATAACAAAGTAAAATTGTAACAATGAGTTAAGATAGCAAGTGTTACCAATGTTGTTCAAACCCGCAGGGCTCTTATCAATGGACAATAGACTCGAGTCAATAATACCCGTGCTTAAGAAACCTTCAATCAACTTGGATGATCTGACATCTCCAATTTTTTTCAATGAAGTCCAAAGTTCTTGGAAGTCCGCATTCACTTCTTTGTTTACTCTCTCTTGGAAAATACGGATGATTGTAGAATCATCTGCATATGAATCGCAACCAATAACTTTGCAAGCTTGTTCGAAAGTTTGCGATGAGTATTTGGAAAATTGAGGTAGATTGGAGTCTATGAAATTAATCAGCATCAAACTCTTCCTGTTGAGAGCCACTGTTAGAATTGCACGGGCATATAATGGATTATAGTAATTAGAGTCTTCAGCTTTTAATTGATATGCAGTGATTATTATATCATCATCCACAGACTGGTCCACTTCCAAAACATCATAAGCTTCCGAGACTTGATACAGTGGTTCCGTTTCCAAGAAACTGCGAATGACAGTACTTTGTCTATTACTGCCAATCTTATCTAGTGCTTCTCTGTAAGTTGCACGTTCATACTTGGTGGAACATAGAACCAAGTTTGCCTTGTAAGCATCAATCAACTGTTGATCGGTCAATTGAGCCTCCATCTCCGGAATTGTAATATCAACTCCCAATTTCATATACAAGCTCTTCAACTCCTGGAATCCGATAACACCCTGTGATCGTAAGGTGGTCATGTAAATCTGTAAATCATGACCATTCCTAGAAGTTGAACAGAATGTCAATGCATCGAAATATTCCGGAACATTTCCTGGGTTCAAATCAACATAAGTGTTATATAGATCAATAATTGTTGCATCATTATAATAAGTACACGAACTCAATGTAGTGAATGCTGTCGAGTACTGATACTCAGACCAACTATCAAACATCTGAACTTGCTTTAGATACTCAGGTTCATTGAAAACTTTGAAGATTTCATTCATATCGGTATTGAAATTTATCTTTGTTTTGAAAAATTCATCTTGATTTGGAGCAAAAATTATAGCAACATGTAAAACTTCAGTAATTGCTCTAATAAAGTAATCACGACCAAGTTCAAAATATTCGCCGAGTTCTCGGAATGCTGGTGGGTGTAATTCATTATCGATCTCTCTAAAGAACAATTTTTTGGTCAATAAATTCAAATTCAAATTTAAATTCAGTTCTTGAGAAGTATGTGGTTTCAGTGTCTTTTTATCTTCACTATCCATGTATGTAAGAGGGCCTTTCAACACTTTGAATAAAGTGTAAAGACAATTGAAGGTATTAGGGAATTCAACGTTGATATTTGAATTGCTGTATTGTGAGAAGAAACTCGTGACTCTGAATTGAGTCTCTTCATTTTCAAAGTCTTTAAAATCATCATAATCCAACACTGGTGGGTAAACTTCAACTCTCAATATGAGTCCAGTCCTCTGGCATATATAATTTGCAGAGTCCAATATTTCAGGCAAGGATTCTCCAATTACTCTATTGTGATATTGCTCCTCTTCATTGGAGTATTGACTAGTGATAGCAACAAGTCTTGAATGATCTAGTATGAGATCTTTACGATCTTCAGCAAACAATTGGTCATCATCAAAATAGTATAGCTTATGCTTCACACCTGATGTATTTTCGAATCCTTTGATCTTGATTTTGAAATGAAATATTGGTGTAGTCGGTATTGATATATCCACTTTAGGCACAATGATACCATTAAAAGTCCACAAAAACTTCCCATCGTTTAGCTTTTCAACTTTGTTGATGTTCAATGCTTCATTTGAAGTTGATAGCATCTTGAGTTGGTAATGCTTTGATGTTGAGACAATGTGTTTGTTTAATCTCTCTGCATAATCTAAAGTATCCTCGCTTAAGATACCTCTGTTGAAATCAGAGTTCTCATTATCTTTATGAGCACTCAAAAAGAAAAATGGATCGTTTCTAATGTCATCTAAAATTCTATCGGTTGTCTTCAAGTACTCTGCATTTTGAAAGCTGTATCTCCGAATAGGTAATGCTGGTGGTTCATTGAAGTTTTCGGTATATTGGACATCGCTCATTGGATCTGACTGCTTATTATATTGCAAGTCATCATTTTCTTCATCTTCACATGGTGCCAGCACTAGATCATTATCATTGATTTGATCCAGTGCCTCATTCATCGATGAGGATGGGTACAACTCATTAAGTTCATCGCTTGACTGCGTATATCCTGGGGGTAATGATGTATTTACCATTTAAGTTTTATAATTTAAATTGTGTTTGTCTCTGTATTTTGTAGTGGTATAAAGTTAGGTTCAATTGAGCTGTCAGAAACTACCACAGTGATGACAAAAAAAAGGGGCTCATGTACTTGTTATAACACTAACACTGTGCCTTCAAATCAAGCCCTACTCAATCATCTCTGTTAGCCTTTTGTCTCGTTTCGTTCGCTCAGCTTGTTTGCCCTCCACATTACGACGCGTCGATCGACTGCTCATCTGACAAGCACAGCCTTGTCACACTGGCATGTAAAATGTAGCTACTGAAAAACCCTTCAATGTAATAGTCACAAACTAGTTCTTGATAGCATATCAGGGAACATATTACACAAGATGGGATTCATGGATTTCATAACTGGGAGTAGTAATGAAGCGGCGAGCCCCGGGGTAACAGTGACATCTGCATCGATAGAGACACCATCAACGAGAGAACAAGCTCTTGAAAACTTTAATAGGACCTCAACATTTACAACAAATAAAGATGACAATGAAAATCCAACAATGTTGTCACAGATCTTAGCATCGAATCCTTATTTTGCAGCAGGTGGTGGACTAATGGTCTTAGGTGCTTCGTTAACAGTTTTAAAAAGAGGTGTCAGTTCACTAGCATCATTAGCTTATCGTCGATTATTAGTGGATCTAGAAATACGAAACAGTGATAATTCATACGCTTGGTTTTTGAAATGGATGTCATCATATGAACATACTTCATCAAGACAATTGAGTGTTCAAACACAAGTTATAACTCATCCAAATGGATCGATCTCTACTGGATTCCAATTTGTTCCAGGACCAGGTAATCATTGGATTCGTTATAAAAATGCATGGTTTTATGTCAAACGTGAAAGATCAGAACGTATACACAATGAAGGGAAACCAATGGAAACTGTCACTTTAACAACATTATACAGCGATCGTTACTTATTAGCTAGTATATTAGATGAAGCTAGACAAATGGCTGTCAAATCAGCTGAAGGTAAAACTGTTCTTTTCAAATCATGGGGACAAGATTGGAGACCATTCGGACAACCACGTAAGAAGAGATTAGTAGACTCTGTTATTCTTGATAAAGGAATCAAAGAAAGTATTTTGAATGATATCAAGGAATTCTTACAATCTGGTAAATGGTATCATGATAGAGGAATACCGTATAGAAGAGGTTATTTGTTGTATGGACCTCCAGGTTCAGGTAAAACTAGTTTCATTCAAGCACTAGCTGGTGAATTAGACTATAATATTGCTATAATGAATATAAGTGAGCCAAATTTAACAGATGATAGACTAGCTTACTTAATGAATAACATTCCAGAGAGAACAATATTGTTATTGGAAGATATAGATGCTGCTTTCAACAAGCGTGAACAAAGTAAGGAGCAAGGATATGTTGCTGGTGTTACATTTAGTGGATTATTGAATGCATTGGATGGTGTAAGTAGCGCTGAAGAGGTGTTGACATTCATGACAACAAATCACCCTGAAAAGTTAGATCCTGCGTTGTTAAGACCAGGTAGAATAGATTACAGAGTATTGATTGATAATGCTACCGATTATCAAATCATCCATATGTTCTTGAGATTTTATGAAGGAGAAGAAGAGAGAGCCAAAGTATTCATGGATAGATTCAGACAATTGGAATTACCATATGTTAGTACTGCCCAACTACAAGGATTATTTGTACAATACAAGGAAAGTCCTGATTTAGCAATCGAAAACATAGGGATATTGAAGCAACCTCACATGAATAACTTTTTCTATGAGTGAGTGATGTGTTTGTATATGAATAGATGTAAATAGAATTGAAAAAACATTGAAAAAAATAAATAAATCATTAATAAATAAGCATACGTAATCTGAGTTAAGTTAACCTCTAAACCTTCTCAACATTTCAAGTTTAGCATCTTCTAAATGTTTAACAAGTACTTCCGAACTACCATCTTGGTTTGATAAGTCATTAGCTTTGTTAATCACACTATTCATGAATCGAAGATAGTTCAAATAGATTACAAGATGTAAGTTTTTTTGTTGAGCTTTCGAACCAATTTTGGCCCTAATTATCTTCTTATGCTTTAAACAAGCTTTCTGATGTAACGTCTGCACCATTCCAATTATTCGACGTAGTTGCTTTGACAGGGGTATCTATTGAGATGTGAATCACTCCAACACTGGCTCTTAAGAGTACTTACTATGTTATTGTAAATAGTCGTGTCTCATGAAACAACAACAAACAAACAAAATCGACTTATCAAAATAATAGACGCGTCGATCGACGTGAATCATCTTTCATGGAAATCAACCCCGCACCTAATCACCCTTATTAGTAGTGTATTATAGTTAGATGAACTTGAAGTCAAGACAAAGTAAGATAAGATAATCACTCAATTGATAGATTCTGTGACGAAGTAAGGATGTTTAAAAACTTTGCAAAGAAGTTTCTTTTGCCACCGTCAAAGCCAACTCAACAAACCTTACTTGATTTTTCAAATCTTGCAACTTTTCAAAGGATAGAGACAGGTTCAGATGCATCATTAGGTGGATTTTCCACTGTTAATTTCGAACCATATAGATTATCATCAAATGCAGGTGGTCGTTTAGTTGCTCATTTTCATGGGAATTTGAATCAAGCATTACCTCCAACAAATCCAAAAGTTAAAAAATCAGGTTGGTCAATGATGAAGACTAAAAATAGACAAAAATCACAACAAGCTCAATTTAAACCATTTTATTGGTCTGAAAGATTTGCTAATTTTTGGTGGGATTTTTCACCATATCATGTATTATATCTTCGAGTTAAAAATAATTTTGAAAGTAGGAGATTTATGGTTAATATTCAAACTGATACCATGTCAAGAACAGATTTATATCAACATCGATTATTTATATTCACTCCAACTTTAGGCAGTGATGTTAAGCATAAAGTTAACAATGATAATAAATCAGTTACAACAGGTGAAGGAATAAATGATGAGAATAGTACTGGATGGAGAGATGTTTTCATTCAATTAGATGATTTTGTGTTAACTAATCGTGGTGCAGTTCAAGTTCAATATCAAGGAGAATTTGAAAAAGATAGAATTAAATCAATAGGTATTTCAATATCGGATGGTAAACCTGGTGAATTCAGTTTATTAATTGATAAAATTGAAGTTTTGAGTGGTGTTGATTACTTGGAAAGATTAGGAGAAGCTAGAAATAGAACTACTGTTGATGATGATGTTTTTCTGAAAGGTGACGAGAGAAGATTACCAGGGGAGAAAGATACGTATTTTGAAAAATTGGAAGCAGCTAAGAAGAACAAGAAGCAAGTCGTTTTAGGAAATGGCGAAAGTGTATAAAATACTTTTTAATAGAGTTCATATTTACTCAATACTAATGGTAATATCTTAAAAATTATTGTTATTAATGTAGCAAAGTGTAGATAATTGGTGAAAAATGAAAAAATAAAACTGAAATTGCAAAGCAAGCATAATACAAAATGGGAACAACGATGAAGTAAATAAATTAGTATGTTTGAAAAATAAGTACAAAATAGAAAGAAAGTAAAAGTAGAAGGAGTGAGATTGAAAGGGAAAAGTAGTGACATTAAGTAATTTAATATATCAAATAGTATATTCACAAATGAGATAAATCTATTCATATACAGTTCATTGTATAATTCTTTGATTTTTGATTTTTGATTTTTGATTTTTTTTTTATTGGATTCATCAGATGTAAATATCTATAACTGATTATATCTATAGTTACAAAAATAATGTACAAAAGTTTATCATGTTTGTATGGTACAAATAGGGAGAGTAAATAAATCTGCCCCTTTTTGAATTTTTGTAGTTTGTGTTATTAAGTAGTACAGAATGTCAATCAGATTTGAATGATATGTAAAGGGTGAGACATGTTTGTAATTCAAATCAAACGACTACGTTTGATAGCTTGTGGACCGAGTTGTTGTGGTTGTTGTGGTTGTTGAGCTTGTTGAGCTTGTTGAGCTTGTTGTTGATGCTGTTGTTGAATCTGATGTTGTTGCTGTTGCTGTTGCTGTTGTTGCTGTTGCTGTTGCTGTTGTTGATGTTGCTGTTGCAGATGAAGTTGTTGTTGATGCTCTTGTTCTTGCTGTTGTTGCTGTTGATGGTGATGATGCATATGTTGCTGTTGAAGTTGCTGCTGTTGTTGTTGTTGTTGTTGATATTGGATATGTTGCTGCTGCTGTTGTTGTTGTAGCGGTTGTCCTTGGAACACACTATGATAACTCCAACCTTGGCCTGTACTTTCACCTGTACTTGTTGCTGAAATACTAAAACTACCAGGAATCCCACTTGGTCCAGATTGAGAACCATGCATTGGAGCAGATGTATTATTATTGGTAGGTGGACCAGAAGGACCAGATAAGGAACCTAATGGACTTAATTGTCCTTGAATTGAACCTGAATGTTGTTGTTGAAGAAGATGATGTAGAGGTGTAGGTTGTGGTTGTGGTTGTGGTTGTGGTTGACTTAAATTGGATGCGGTGTGAATAGTAGATAATGGAGTAGTTGGGCGAGTTTGTTGATGAGTTGCACCTGTTGGAGTAGAGGCTGGATTTGTGGTTGAAGTTGAGTTGGGAGTAGCAGTTGGGTTAGGATTAGGATTCAAAAGTGAGTGCAGCGTATTTGATGAGTTTGAAGCTTGTAGTTCTGCAGGATGAACACCATGTGGTGGAGGTGGAGGTGGTAGAGGTAAAGAATTACCATTAGGTAATGAATTGGTACGTAATTGTGGATTGAGCGGAGCATACATTGAAGTAGAAGCTGAAGGATTGAAATATGATGTGATTTGTTGTGTTAATTGTGGTCTATCTGACCCACTACTATTTAAAACAGGTGCTGGTGGTATATTTGAGGATGATGATTGGTTTGATAAAGGTAATGGGGGTGAATGTGTCGGTATATTCAAGTGTGGTAATGTAGTAGGGATTGATCTAGGGGGATTACTTAATGAATATAGATGACCATTACTTAATCGTTTTTCTTCTAACGGTGTTGTTGGTTGATTTGATGATGTGATAGAGTTTCCACGTTTAACATTATTTGGAGCAGTATTCGTTGAAGATGTTGTTTTTAAAGTCTCTGTTGTTGGAATAGATTGGGTTGAAGTGGTTTGTAGAATTTGGGGAGGAGGTGATTTGATACGATGTGCTGGTGGGGTTGGGAAATTCAATAAATGTGAATCACGTCTTTCTAAAAGTGATCCTTGAGGTTGCGATTGTAAATGAAGTTGTTGTTGTGGCTGTTGCTGCTGCTGCTGCTGCTGCTGCTGTGGTTGAGGATCCTCATGGAATTGTGGTGAAATTGGTTGTAAAGGATCAAAAACACTCAGATTTCTAGATCTATTGGAAGTGACAGAGTACCTTATATCTTTATGTAGGAAAGGTTGTTGATCATGTTGTTGAAATTGTGATTGAGCAGATAAACTGGATGGAGGAGGTGGTGGTTGTTGTTGTTGTTGTTGCTGTTGTTGCGGGTGTAAATGTGGATGTTGATGTTGTAATTGATGTTGTTGTTGTTGCTGTAGCTGTTGTTGCTGATGTGCGAAGAATTGTGGTTGTAAAGCCAATGAGGTTCTTGTATCAGGATAATATCCAGGGGTCAGTTGTTTAAGAGACATATCTCTAGTTGCTGATCTTTGTAAGATATTTGACTTGAATTTATCCAACTCTTGAAACAAGCGTCTTGAGTCATCTTGTGCTGTATGTCCAAAAGAATGAACTAAATCTCTTAATAAATCCAAGACTGAAACACAATCATAATTGGTTTTCGTCAAATCTTCTTTCAATATTTCATATTTATGATTCAATTGTTCATATTTATTTGTTAAATCAATCAATTTTGAATCTTTTTGTTGTTGTTGTTGTATTGTGGATATCATTTGCTGATGTAGATATTTATTAGTTAACTTTGATTTCATTTCCAACTCATCTTGATGTTCAAATTCATTATTTTGGTATCTGTATGGTGTATACGATTGAACCTCTGGCTCCAAATCCATCTGCTGTTGTTGTTGTTGAGCTGCTGCTGGTGGTGGTGGTGGCGCAGGAGCTGAAGGTAATACTGATGTAGGTGGTGCAGAAATCGGTTGAGGTGGTGCTTGTTGAGTTTCTGAAGGTGATTCTTCAAGAGTATACGATTGAGTTAACGAAGTTTTCAAATTATGAACTTCTTTTTGAGATGCAACATTTTTGAAAGAACGTCTTTTAATCTGATTTAAACTTTCTAAATTCCCTTGTTTGAAAGCACCTGAAGAATGTTTAAATTCCCAAATTTGTGGAGCTGTAGTTGATGAGCCAACACTATTTTTCCTCGAGGAATCTTTTTCTTCTGAATTATTTGGAGTTGAAGGAGTTTCATCTTTTTCAGTATTATAAGAATCATTTATTTTATGGAAACCATACATATTTAATTGTCTGATAAATGAAGCAGTATTAGCATGCTTGAAATATGTACTTAGAACTTTTGAGAATTCCTCGGTTGGGGAAACATAGAAAGATGATTTATTAGAGTGCCAGTATATTAAATGATTTAAAGACTCATCTTCCAACATTGAGTATAATTTATGTATGAACGAAGTAGATGTAGTTGTGGTTGTGGTTGTGGTTGCAGTATTTGCTGTTGTAGCTGTAGCTGGAGCTGTAGCTGGAGCAGTACCAGTATTAGTACTGGCCACAGTACCACTACCATTAGCTGATGTAGGTGTGGGTAAGACATCAGTTTTGGAAGCTATGAGAGACTTTTTATCCGTGATACTGGCATCATCATCGTCTGGCTTATCCAATATAACCATCTTTTGTGATGTAGACAACACTTTGAAGAAATATAAATTAAAGAATATTTCACGTAGATTCAAAGTAAAGCCAAGCCAAGCCAAACCAAGTCAAGTTAAGGTAAGTCAATTTTTTTTTTTTTTTTTCACTACGAAGTACTGATAAATTAGTGTTATAGCCAAACATATATATATATATAAATTATAGAGCATAATATATTATGCAAACCGGCAGGAAAGCAAGTATTGAGGGACACCGTTGAAAGAATTGCAGTTGCGGCCGAAATGATGTGGTAAGCAAGCGGGCCACCAGGCGCCAGCTGGCGTCTGGTACGGATAGCATGGCATTCATTGCATGACAAGGCACCAAGTTTGATATAAAGTGGAGAGAGAGGCGTGGTGGTGTTAGTGTACGCGCGTTCGTATACGTGCGTTTCGTTTCGTTTCGTTTCGTTTCGGTTCATTTGGGTTCGTTTGGGTTCGTTTGGGTTGGATTGGATTGGATTGGATTGGTGCCAGACAGTTTTGTGTGAACAATTTTTTTTTTTTTACTTTCAAGATGTTTTAGGATATGTGCAGCTGCAGGTGCATGCTTCAGTGTGCAGTGTGCATGATGATATGCATGTATTTCTATAGTTAAAGCAAACGGCTTTGATTTTTGATTGTTTATAGTGTATATTTCAGTGTACGGGTGTTTTAACTTTACCAATGTGTCATCGTGTTTGTTTCAACTTGTAGGAATGTACTATTACTTATATTTTAGCAGCTTAACAACATGACACATCACCAATTAGCGTTCTAGAAACATAATATAGAACATTTTATATATATCACGGTTCTCCGAATATAATATTATGATGAATTTTGAAAACGTCCGACTATTTCAATTATCAATAACAATAAATAAACCTTTGAATATGTTTCCCCACGCTTGTTCTAGACTATAATACAATCACCAGATGGGCTACTATATTTCACATGCCCACGCGAGTCAAATATAACCGAATCAAACTTGCTTTTAGATTTGCCATCTTGTTCATTATACAAAACAGCTTTACCTTTACCTTTTCACCTTAGCTATTTCAAATTCAAACCCCAATTCGGCACTTTGTAGATGACGCAGAACAAATAGTTTTTCTTTTAGTATTTCTCGACTGACTCACAGACATAATCAATCTTCAAAAAGAAAGCAAACAAGGGTTCAAAACTTAAAAGTTGAAAAAAAGTTAGTTTCTTTTGTTTTTTCAGCCGCGCGATAACTCTGTTATTTCACTATTTTTTGCCTTTTTTTTGTTAAGAACTACATCATTTTACATTGAAGGGAAGGGATACGATTATCATATTAAATCATTCAAGAGACAAGCAACATGTAAAATAGTGACAGAAAATAAAGTATCCCTCCCCTTATTTTCCCATGTAGAACAAAATAGCAACACTTCATCGTTCATACATATATACATACATACATACATACATCAGCCGTGGTTAAATAGAATAAAGAAAACTTTTTCAACAAACGAAAAGTAACGGCAAATCAATAAGGGGCATTACTTAACGATGACTTCATCCAATGAATGAAACACATTAGGTTGTTCGGTTCGGTATTAAAAAAAAAATAGAAAATTAAAAAATAAAAAAAAAAAAGAAAACTTCCATGTGAGTGGCTGGCTGTACCTTTTCTGAGCTAAGATGAAAAATTAGGAATTTAACGTAAATCTCATCAACGAAGGAAAATCTCGAACTTGTACCTGAAGATTATTACAGTTGTCTAAGCTAGTGAAATTCCTATTATAGTTGACGGTAAACCATACTGATCATGAAATATATATTTATAGATAGATGTACGTGTATCTGTAGGCGAACGTGTTCTTACTCTGTTAGTAGCTAATAACTAATTAGTGAACACAAAAAAAAACTAACATCAACTTATACTTTAAAAATAACACAAATTTTCATAAAACTGGGCACAGTAAAGTGTGATGAAAACAAAGTGATCTAAATATACGTACGTAATCATCTAGACAATATTTCATCCAAAAACGGAAACAAAAGTGTCATGCTACATCAATCTGTCCATCTAACGTCTTCCATGTGAAAAGATTTGCGGCAGAAACAATAACCACAACACGGAACTAATGTGCTTATGTGCGCAATAAAGCTTTGTTTGGTTTTCAGTATGTTGATCACATCGTTAAGGTTTGAACTACTATTTGTAGTCAACTAGTATACGATACCTATATAGATAAATATACTAATAGTTATCACTATATGTATATATAATTCAATAAATTGCAAAATACCATCATCCCACTTCAAACACAAAGTTAAAATGTACCAAAAAAAAAAAAAAAAAAAAAAAACAAAAAATTTCAACACCACCAAGAAAGCCGTTTGAAATGATGCATAATAATATTTTCCGCTTATCACGTTTTCTATATAAAATTATTTTATAGACTGTAATTGCAACTGTAAGCTGCTTATTTGAAACAACTAACGCCCCAGCGAACGCCTGCCTCTCATTAGTTTCAAAGTAAGTTCATCAAGGTGATTTTCAATATGGGGAATTTCACCTCACTATTTGACGTGAATATCAACTATATTAATATATGAAACAAACCAAGCGTTAATTAAGCAATACAAATACTATTTTGTGTGACTAACTATAATTCGATTCCAGGAACACATTCTCTTATTGTGTTAAATTCAAGGGGATGATTTAGTTTTGAGAGTATATATTATATGAATGAAAAATGAAAAATGAAAATCTTTAGTATCAAAATCGTGTTTTAGCCGGGATACCGAGAAATGTATATAAACTATATGTAATTATTGTACGGCACTTTGTTGAATTGTTAAACATTTTATTCATGCATTACCGTTTATTGTAAATGATATAAATCTATACGATTGAAGATTAATAGATATCAAAGAACCTTATTTTCATACCTTTATTTATTCATATATATATATATCTGAACAAATCATTTCATGATCCAAGAATAAATAAACGTACCGAGATAATTATTCAACTTTTTTTTTGTTATTGTGTTTCATATGTATCTTGCATGTTGATTGATCCATAAACAATTGTTCTTGTTTTCTCGTCAGATTCCGATTCTTTCAACTGTAATATGTTTATATAAATGGTACGAGTCGGTACAAACCGTACGATACTTGTTCTATTTATATATCCCTTTGTAAATCTCATTCAAGAATCAAATGGGAAAGAATTAAAAATGGGCCGAGACCAATGAATAGTAAACATTAATAATATTACATCTATTATACATAGAGTGTAAGTCATGTCATTCGTTGAGCTTACCTCTGATATAGTTCCAACTTCAAGTAATGAAATATTTACGAAAAATGTAATATTATAGAGCTAAACATTGATATATCAACAATGTTAAGCTAGAACTCCTAGCCTAGAACTGACACTCTAAAATCTGTTGTTCATTTTGAAGAGTTTGCAAGTAGGACGCTAAATGTGATTCATTAGTGGTTACATTCTTCATACTCATTAATGAACTCGGTGTATCTACTTTACATCCGTTAATTTAACGCTAAGCGTGATGTTGTATATAGTTACCAGAGTACATTATACAATACATGTTTTTATAAACTGATTATAGGTGTAATTGATGTATTAATCTACATACTTATTAATTAAAAACCAAACATTTTATTTGTAATATACAAGGGGAGTCATTTATAATATTGACTTAAATTATAATGGTGGTTTAAAAGATGCATATATTTGTGATTGTTAAACGAAACGATTTAACAATTTATAAGATTCAACTTCAACACTATTCAAAAACTTTGCAAATTTACTTGAATTTGAACCAATTGTATTTGAGTTGATTCTAAATTTAGAATCAAATTTAGCAGCTAATCTCATCTCTCTGAAAAAGGATAACATTATTAAAGTGAAATATATTCTGATTATAACCGTTGATAAAGTTATCAGAACAGTAATGAATAATTCATATGTATCTGATGCTGAATGTGATGATAAATCAGATGCACTTGAACTTGTACTTGAACTCGAACTTGTACTTGAAACAGCTCTAGTTAACAATTCAACTGCAATTGGTTCTAAAACCTCTCTAGCTTTCAAGAATCCTGATTTTTGTTTATTAGTTGATTCAATAACTGATCCTTTAACATTAGGTGAGATACCAGTAACAACAGGATTAGCAACATTGGCAGCAGCATTAGCAGCAACATTAGATGATCCAACAGCAACAGATGAATCAACAACATCTTTAGCTTGTTCTGAAAACCAAAACCATGCAAAATAACCAGTAAATAAAAACCCAGCAATAGAATCAATAGTATATGCTAAAACAACAATTGAAAAAACATTCATATTGGGATTCTTAACAATTCTTAAACCTAATACATAACAAATTAATATCAATGTAGATGACAAATAATATATCCATTGTATGAAATCAATCGGATGTCCTGTGATTAATGATAACAGTCCATAAATACCACACATCTTATTAATTATACCATATAGTAAAATCAGTTCAACACCGGTATATAACGGTAAGACTCCCAAAAATCTCTAAATATAACAGTTTAGAAGTTAGTATATTGTAAATATGATCAAATTCTATCTTTAAGGTATGAACTACATACTTTGGGTAGCGATGTGATTAATGCCATTTTCAATTTACTCGTATTTGTATGAACAGTGTACTATGGAAAGAGAAATAGATAAACAGATCATCAATAGTTAGTTGTATTTACTTGTATTTGTATTTTTGATTTTCAAATTTTAATGTTTTGTTTGATGATGTAATTGCTTATGTCAACGCTTATGTCATCAATTATGTCATCAATTATGTCATAGATTACGTCATTCTAAAAATATTTTTTTTTTAAATATTTTTTATAAATATTTTTCACTCTATATCAGTGATAGTTGATGTTATAGTGGTAGCTTACACAGATTGGTGAAGATAGTCAAGATGTCAAAGATAGCGATAGTGGATGAATCAAGCCAGTTGGCTGAAGCTTTGGAACAGAGTCGGTTAGCTGAAGGTGATTACTCTGATTATGATTCAGATTCAGATTACTACTCATCATCAGAAGATGAACTAAATACTAAAAGGCCTTCACATAATGCAACGAATCGATTTTCATCGATTAATACAGCTGCACAACAAGAACAACAAAAGAGAGATAATGATGCTAGTCGTGTCTTACAAGAAAAAACAGATTTATTAGAAAGATATTCTCAAAATATGAATTTTGATCAATTTTTGAATAATAAGCATCGTATAACAAGAGATAAATCTGAAAGAGCTACTGTTGAACAAGTGTTAGATCCAAGAACTCTTGGATTCTTATCTAAATTATTCAAAAATGGAACTATAACTAAGATAAATGGATGTATTTCAACAGGTAAGGAAGCTAATGTTTATCATGCTGTAAATGAAGAAAATGGTCGTGAATTTGCTGTTAAAATTTACAAAACTTCAATTCTTGTTTTTAAAGATAGAGAAAGATATGTTGATGGTGAATTTCGTTTTAGAAATACTAGAAATCAAAGTAATCCTAGAAAAATGGTTAAAATTTGGGCTGAAAAGGAATTTCGTAATTTGAAAAGATTACATTTATCAGGTATACCATCACCTGAACCAATTGATTTAAAATCTCATGTTTTAGTTATGGAATATTTGAGTAAAGGTGATGGATGGCCATCTCCAAAATTGAAAGATTATGAATTTCCTGGAGGTGTTGATGAAATTGTCAAATTTTATCATAAGATGTTAGTTTGGATGAGATTATTATTTCAAAAATGTCGTTTGGTTCATGCTGATTTAAGTGAATATAATTCTATAGTTCATAATAATGAATTATATATATTCGATGTTAGTCAAAGTGTTGAGCCTGATCATGGAATGAGTATGGATTTCTTAAGAATGGATATTAAAAATGTTAATGATTTTTTCAGTAGGTTGAAGAAAATCAATGTTTATCCTGAAAGATTGATCTTCAAATATATTATTCAACCATGGACGGAATTGATTAAAGAAGTTGAACTGAATGAAGATGAAGTTATAGAAGAGGAAAACATTTCCGTGTTAGAAAAGTATTTGAATGAACTACCCTTAAAGACCGATGGTGATGATGAACAAAAACAAGAAGATGAAGTTTTTAGATCTTTACACTTGGTTAGTTCGTTGAATCATTTGGAAGAAAGAGATTTTGAAAAATTCAAAGATGGTCATATTGATACATTAAGAGATTTGGTTGGTGTTGATCAACTATCAAAGCTAGAAGGCGTTGAAAATGATGACGATGAAGCTGAGAGTGATGAGGAAGATAGTGACGATGAAGAGACCGATGATGATTCAAGTGATGAATCAGATGAAGATGAAAATGGTGAACGTAGAAAAAAGGATAAAGGGCCTTTAAAAGGAAAGAAACATGAAGATAAAGATCTCAAAAAGGATAGAAAAAAGCAAGCTAAAGACGAAGCTAAAGAAAAAAGAAAGAGTAAATTGAAAAAACACTTGAAAAAGAAAGCTTTGAAAAAAGGTGGGAAGAAAAAGTAAGTAGAATTTATTAATAAATTTTAATTTAATGTCATATACAAAACTAAACATGAGTAAACGTAAAAGAGTACACTAAACACTACCACCAGAATTACCAGCACCACCAATCATACCAGCCATTTCTAACAACGCCTTACCATCATCCCAGTTCATAACATTCAATCTCTTTCTAGCTTCAGCTTCTCTATGTTCCCATTCCCATAATTTTTTCTGCTCTTCAAGTTCCTTTTCAGATCCACAACCCCAAACCTCAATATCAGTTATTTGGAAAGTGGTTTCAAATTCAGGTGCATTTCTATCTCCTTGGAAAACAGACCCAGTACAGAACGTACCTGGTATATTAAGGTGTCTAAAATTCCCAATCTCCATATTAGCCTCCACAGTCAATGAAACTTCACCAGGTCTATAAACTTTCACAGAATTCTTAACAACGGGTGGTTTGGACCCAAATCCTAACCCACCACCAATGGTATTGAAATATGCATAGTTTGGAGATATACATGATTTATTAGCATTATAAACAATTTGTCTTGGAGATAATTGTACAATCAAGGAAGTATCATCTCCAAAACATTCACTGTTTGAGATTTTCCAAGGTTTTGATAAGAAAATCATATATGTATATTGCTGTTTATTATCATCATCGTTTTGTGGTATTGATTGTGATGTTTTAGAAGTTGTATGGAAGCGAGGAAATTCAGATTTGAAAGTCATGAATTTTTTATTTCGAAGTGATGTTGGCGATTCAGGATCGATTCTAGAACCGGATACGAAAAGTATCGTTGGTGCATTCCATTTGAATATCTTTGATTCCATTTGTCTCATTGAAAATCCTGACTCACTACCGATATATAGTTTTCTTAAACGGGAAAATATAAAATCAGCAGGAAGAATAGTTGATAATTGAGCTAGCATTGGATTACTTAAAACACGAGACTCTTTAAACTCAGGGTTAGTATAAGGGTCAATGTTATTTATCGAAGGATCGTATAGAATTGAACGTAAGAAATGATGTAGTGGGATGAATATATTAGGCATTGTTCCATGCGATGAATTAGTGCCAACTATTCTTTCAAATGTTGCAAAAGTAATTGAAAACCCGTTGAAATTTGCAGATGTCAACTCTAAGTTGAAAGATCGAAGTAAACACATTGCCTTCCGTTCGTGTTTCCTCAAATTAACTGATGAGAAATCAAACTGTCTTGATAATGGAATGATATCATTTTTGTCAACCGATATAGATGAGATTAAAAGTACAAACGTCATTATTTGTAGAAGTCTTGCAGCAGGCATTGGATATTGTGTGATTTCTATCCCATCATATGATTGTATCATTGGAATCAATGACCATTGTAACTTGTCGTTGATCAATACAACATCCATCAACTCATCTGGATGATACGAATCATCATCTTCAGTAGAAGATGAGAATTGGCTAGTGAGTTTTTCTTCAGGGATTATCTGTGATGAAGATGCCTCTGTAGGGTCCCCTTCATGAAACTTAGATTTCTCTTCATCTTCATGGTTATCATCATCCTCAAACTTATAGCTAAGCGATACGAACAGTAACATCAATAGATATTTTGGGTTATTACCAAATAGTTCACCCGATTTTTCAGAGCTTAGCAACGTGAGAGCCTTTATAAGTCCAAAAACGTTTATTGACTGCTCAGCTTTTATACCTTTCTCATACTTCAAAAGTTTGAAATTAGGGAAGTATGATAAGAATTTTAACATATCAAACAATATATCAGACACTTGTAAGTCCAATGATAATTGAATCAATCGGAATAAATGCTCCTTTGAGATTCTGTGGTCACCGTTCAGCTCATCCAGATTCAAATTGGACTTCAATGTGAATAGCTCAATCGGTTTGAAAAGTTTAGTGGCTGTTTTGATGAACAATTGATCAAGAGTCTTCCTGCTGTACTTGGCATTGACAAATTTTTGTTCAGCTTCAGCGGACGAATCATTCGAGAAACTTGCAGATTGACCCATCTTCGATATGTGTATAGTACAGTAGCCAGACTTGACTATGATAAAACAGAACAAGGAGGAAAGCAAGTTTATCAAGATCCCATTCATTATCAATATAATAAAGCTGGCAGGCAACCCCGTATTCGTATTACCTAATGCATTACATAATCATCATAAATCACGTGACAAAATGCTACACTGCCTGATTTTTCAATTATTTTTTTAATTTTTTTTTTTTTTTGAAAAATTTTGGTATCTTTCATATAAGCTTCTAGTGGTACTTAGTATATCTTGGAGTACATATCTACAGGCATATAACACAACACAATGGCAAAGGGTGATAAAAAAGGAAAGTCTGGTCAACAACCAGTGACTCTCGATCCAAGATTTGCACAAGTTTACAGTGATCCAAGATTCAAATCTCAAAAGAGAAAGGATCTTCGTGTGAAAGTTGATGATAGATTCAGTAAAGAAGAATTGGGAATTTCAAAATCTACTGCCAAAGTTGACAAATATGGTAGAAAATTAACAGAACAGAAGTCAAATGCTTCTGACTTGTTTGATAAGTATTATAAAACAGAAGAAGACGACAAAGATGAGTCTGATGAATCTGATGACGAAGAAAAGTTAGAGAAAACTAAAGATCAATCATCTTCCGAAGAAGAAGACGATGAAGAAGAAGAAGAAGAAGAAGGAGAAGAAGCCGCGTTGAGTGCTCTTGATAGAGCACGTGGTATTGGAGCAGACTATTCAGACCTTGATACATCTGATGAAGACGACGATGATTCTTCCGATGAGGAAGTTGTGAAAGAATCAGAATTAGAAATTGAAGAAGAAGAGGATATAGAAGAAGCAGACCCTACAAGTACATTTGCCTGTGTGAATATGGACTGGGATTATATTACATCAACTGATTTATATGCTACATTTTCGAGTTTTGTTCCTACAGGTGGTAAGATCTTGAGTGTTTCTCTGTATCCATCAGAATATGGTAAAGCTCGTATGCAACAGGAAGAAATTGAGGGACCTCCAAGAGATTTATTCAAATCCTCAAAACCAGAAACCAATGATTCTGACGATGACTCTGATGATTCAGATGAAGAAGTTGATATTGAAAAAGCAACCAAAGAGTTATATCAAGAGGATGATGGTGCTGATTTCAATTCTAAAGAGTTGAGATCTTATCAGTTACAACGGTTGAGATACTATTATGCCATTGTTAAGTGTGATTCTGTCGCAACATCTCAAAAAATCTACGAAGCTTGTAATGGTACAGAATATGAATCTACTGCTAACTTATTCGATTTGAGATATGTTCCTGAAGATATGACCTTCGATGACAAGCCTAGAGATCAATGTTCAAAAGTCTCAGCTGGATACAAACCAAAAGAATTCATAACTGATGCATTACAGCATTCCAAAGTCAAACTAACGTGGGATGAAACACCCGCAGAAAGATTGAATTTAGCCACTAAAGCTTTCAGTCAGAAAGAGATCGAAGATATGGACTTCAAAGCCTACTTGGCGTCTGACTCTGAAGACAGTGCGGATGAAGATGGAGAAGAGATGAGAAACAAATATAAAAGCTTAGCAAGTGGTAGTGGAAAAGTTGGTTCATTTGATATATTTGGCGAAAACGATGATGGCGAAGGTGATATAGACATGGAGATTACCTTTACACCAGGTTTAAGCAATTCTGGTAAAAAGGCAGAGGAAGAGGTCAAGGATAAAGATGAAAGTACAATCAGCACATTCCAGAATAAGGAGAAGGAAAGACGTAAGAAGAGAAAGGAAAAGATCAAGGAGTTAAAGAAGGAGCAAATGGAGAACAAGAAGTTGGAGAAACAAGAATTGAGAAAGGAGAGATCAGGTAAGAGCGCAAAGAAGGGTGGAGATAAGAACTCCAGTAAAGAAGATCTCAAGGAGAAGGCTGATCTAGAACTCTTAATGATGGACGAAACGAATAAAGAAACTCAACATTTCGCTATGAAGGATGTTTTGAAAGCTGAGAAGTTGAAAAATAAAAAGAAAACCAGTAAGAAAGATAAATTGAAGGCAGCAGATTTGAATATTGACACAGACATCAAGATTGATGAAGGTGATGACAGATTCAATGAGATTTTCGAGGATCACGCATTCGCTATTGATCCAACAAATACAGAGTTTAAAAAGACTGAGGTTATGGACAAACTATTGAAATCTGGACTCAAAAAGCATAGTGGTAAGAAATCTGCTAAAATTGATAAAAAGAAGAGAAAGGTTGAGGAAGTTGAAGAAAAGGAAACTGTCAGCGATTTGGTGAAGAAGATCAAACGTAAAAGTGGTAAAAAATGAAGGATCAAAATAGAAAACTTGTATACTTTTGTTAGTTAATAAATTATTACGTGGCTTAGTAATCGATTACGTCTGTATATATATACACCTCGCACCGCGTCTGTCAAACAAGACATCATTGCACCAGAAATCACTGATTTCGTCGATCCATGTCCTCGCCTAATTAAAGTACGACATGTTGATCTGATGTGTTTTGAATGTAGTTGTCTTTAGTATTTGTATTTACTTGTTTCACCAACACAAATATGAAGAGCATTATTACGTTAATCTTACTATGTGTGTCTCTTGTGAATGCGTTGCATTTCTATGCTGAGACAGATGAGACAAGATGTTTCTATGAAGAGCTTCCTAAAGATACTATGGCTGTCGGGAAATTTGAAGCTTATGAGCTAGATACAAAAACAAATGAGTACGTCGAAGCTGATAACTTGAAGATTGAAATCACCATTGATGAGACTTTTGATAACAACCATAGAGTTGTGTCTCAAAAGAATTTCCCTATTGGCCAATTCACTTTCACCTCATTGGATTCTGGTGAACACAAATTCTGCATTACTCCAAGACACACAGATTGGTCAAAGAGAGCCAAGCATCGTATCTTCTTTGACTTGGCAATTGGTGATGCTAAACCATTGGTTGATTCCAAGAGAACAGGTGATATCAATTACCTAACTTCTAAAGCAAATGAGTTGGTCAAGAAACTAAAGGAGATCAGAATGGAGCAAAGCTTGTTCAGAGATCGTGAAGCTATTTTCAGAGACTTCTCTGAAGATGTCAATTTTAGAGCTGTTAAGTGGACTGTTATTCAGCTAATTGTTTTGATTTCTGTTGGTGCATGGCAAATGACCTACTTGAAAAGTTTTTTCGTCAAACAAAAAGTGGTTTAATCATTTTCATTTGTTTAAACTATATCTCGCCACCAAAATGCTCATATTTGAAGTAATGCATATATCCTTTATTAGTTTTTTTTTCCTCTTTGCTTTTATAATTAACATCGAATAGAACTTTATCACTACAAGCGTAGTCAGTAGTCAGTAAGAAGCCATCAAAGCATTGTTACTTTGCCTGTCGCATCACGTGACCGAGCGATGAGGAGAAGGAAAATAGAGTGCGGCCTCTGCATTGGCCGAGTGGCAAACAGTGAGAGAAAACATCAGAGAGTTCCAATACTCTTCCAGTACAAGTCAGGACAGATACAAAAATAACCCCTAATCATATATAAACTTTGCAACAAGGGACATTTTATTATTACACATGTTCCCGCAATCGTCGATGATACGTTGTGCTAGGTCCGTGCTGCGTAGCTCACAGCTTGTCAGACCTCACACTGCAGGATCCAAGACGATACTTTGGTCCGTCCCGAGCAGCAAGCTCAACTCTATAAGGGCATTCTCCTCGTTAAATAATAATCTTCAGTTTCATCAAACGTCTCGAAGTCAACAAGAGGACCAAGACAAAAAGAAGAAGGACAATGATAAGAAGAAAGATGACAAAAAGAAAGATGAACCACCTAAAGACATCGGAAATGCTATTGCTGGCACTAAATGGACATCTTGGATTTTGCCAGGTCTTGTCATCACCCTATTTTTGAACAGTCTTGGTGGTGATCTAGATCATAAACAAATGACTTTCCAGGATTTCAAAGTCAACTTTCTAGAAAAGGGACTTGTTTCAAAAGTGACAGTCATAAACAACAAGTTTGTACAAGCAGAGTTGGTCACCCAGCATCCAAATATGGTTGTTTTTACCATTGGTTCAGTTGAATTTTTCGAAAAAGAAATGGACTCCATCCAAAATAAGCTGGGTATTCCAACTAGAGAACGTATTCCAATTTCATATACTACCAAATCCTCTATACTCTCGTATATCTTACCTTTCCTACCTACAGCCATCTTGATTGGTGGTACGATGTACTTAGGTAAACAGATGCAGAAGAAAGGTGGTGCCGGGGGAGGTGGTGGAGGACTAAACAGAATCATGAATATGGGTAAGTCAAAAGCTAAATTATTCAATCAAGAAACAGATATTAAAGTCAAGTTCAAGGATGTTGCTGGCTGTGATGAAGCCAAGGAAGAGATTATGGAATTTGTTACCTTTTTGAAGAACCCTAAAAAGTATGAGAAATTAGGAGCCAAGATTCCAAGAGGTGCTGTGTTATCTGGTCCTCCTGGTACTGGTAAGACTTTGCTAGCTAAAGCTACAGCTGGTGAAGCTGGTGTTCCGTTCTTGTCTGTCTCTGGTTCCGAGTTCGTTGAAATGTACGTTGGTGTTGGTGCTTCAAGAGTTCGTGATTTGTTCCAAACTGCCAGAAAACTAGCACCATGTATTATATTCGTTGATGAAATCGATGCCATTGGAAGAGCAAGAGAAAGTTCTCCAATGGGTTCCAATGATGAAAAAGAAGCAACCTTGAATCAACTACTAGTGGAAATGGATGGTTTTGAAACAACAGATCATGTTGTCGTCCTTGCTGGTACCAATAGACCCGATGTCTTAGATAAGGCTTTGTTAAGACCTGGTAGATTTGATAGACATATCAGTATTGATAGACCAGATATTGAAGGCAGAAAAGCTATTTACAAAGTTCACTTAAGACCGATCAAAATGAAGGACCCTGTCACTGATGAATTTGCAGGTAGATTGGCTGCTTTAACTCCGGGTTTTGCTGGTGCTGATATTGCTAACTGTTGTAATGAGGCTGCATTAATTGCTGCAAGAGAAGATGCAGAATCAGTTGAATTGAAACACTTTGAAATGGCTATTGAAAGAGTTATTGCTGGTTTGGAAAGAAAGACTAGAGTGTTGTCTCCAGAAGAGAAGAAAACTGTTGCATATCATGAAGCTGGCCATGCTGTTTGTGGTTGGTACTTGGAATTTGCCGATCCCCTTTTAAAAGTTTCAATTATTCCAAGAGGACAAGGAGCATTGGGATATGCTCAATACTTGCCAGGTGATCAGTACTTAATTTCAGAAGAACAATTCCAACATAGAATGATTATGGCTCTTGGTGGAAGAGTCTCCGAGGAGATCAACTTTGATGATGTTACCACAGGTGCTTCTGATGATTTCAAAAAAGTGACACAGATGGCCAATGCTATGATTTTAAGACTAGGTATGTCAAAGAAATTAGGTACCATTGCCTTTGAACAAACAAATCAACAAATACAAGTGCATAAGCCATTTAGTGAAGATACATTTGAGTTGATTGACACAGAAGTGAAACGTGTTGTCAACGAAGCTCATGAAAAGTGTCGTGCACTATTGAAAGAAAAAATAGCAGATGTTGAGATTGTTGCACAAGAATTGCTTAGTAAGGAAGTAATCACTAGAGATGATATGATTAGACTACTAGGCCCAAGACCATTTGAAGAAAAGAACGAAGCGTTCAAGAAATACCTTCTTCCTATGGACAACGAAACTGGTTCTGGTGAGAATCCTCACACTGATGAAGGTGCAAAGCTAGCATAGTGTAATGACTGATCGTCAGATCTTTTTTCACTTTGCCTTTTACATTATACACATAGACCCTTTCCCTTGTATATAGAATAAATCAAGAAAATACTAAAAAGTGTCATTTTACATCCGACTATAAATTATCGACGCGAGCGACGCGAACATGTAAACTCGAATCGACCGCGTTTCTCAAGTTGAAATCAAAATAAAACAAAACAAAAAGAAAACATAAGAAATAGTAGTCCTACTAAGTTTGTTCCGGTCCCCTACTTTGCAGAACTTTGGTTGATAAACAGAGTCTATTACTTGTTACATTTTAACAATGTCCAAAGTTTCAGGGTCACAGATAGCGCTGTCACGGGAGGCGCCTTTTGCCCTACCATCATCTGTATCCAAAACATTACCAACCTCTGCAAATACAATCACCACTGATTTCAGCATCATTGAGCAAGATAAAGAGAACATACAAGTTCTACCTCAAGGGCGCTCAGCACATATGCTATCGAAAACGATTACTCAAAGTACACAACTGGACAGAAAGTCAACTTTGTCATCCCAACGCACACAATTTGAAAATCAACTAACGCCAGACAACCTACTTGACCTTGATGACCCACTTGAGCCCTACCTCAATTATCTCAAATGGATCCATGAAAGTTATCCAGCTGGTGCATCATCCGATTCTGGTTTGATCCAGTTGCTTGAAAAGATTACGCACGATTTCAAAGATGACGAGTACTATAAGAACGAGATAAGGTATTTCAAAGTTTGGTTAGAGTACATTCGGTTTAGTGATAATCCTAAGGATATTTTCACCTATCTACATAAAAAACGAATTGGAGTTAAGTTAAGTAGTTTTTATGAAAATTACGGTAAATTCTTGGAAGCAGAAGGAGATTTCGACAAAACGGAGAGTTTGTACGAGCAAGGATTAGCGCTGGATGCTAGGCCCAAAGGACGATTACTGAAGTCATTTGAGGAATTCAAGCTACGTAAGGCGAAATTTGGAAATGGGTCAACAACGCGGCGTGGACTAGGTACTCTAAGTAATCCTACTGGTGGTGGTCTATCAACTATTGCCACAATACGGAAATCTTCAAAGTCCAAGTTCAATATATTCGTTGATGGGCAGAACGAGGAACAAAGTGAAAATAAGGCATCTCAGTCACCCGCTAACCCTGATGGTATATGGACACATCTTGATTCCATGAAAAATGTCAAAAAAGAAAACACCCCGTTGGCTACATCATGGTCTGGTGAGAAGATAATTCAAACTGGGAACAGACAATTGCCAAGTAAAAGCTCCAAATTTCCCGTCTTTAATGATAAGTTCAAGGAACCTTTTGTATCCAAGATTATAAGAGTTCCTGGCAAGAAAACAGAAAAATTTAACTTTAATTATGATTTACTTTTTCCTGATAAAGGTGAAGAAATAAACCTTTGGGAACTATTAGCAAAGACTAGAAATTGTTATCAGCCAAGAACATCCAAAAAAAGACCGTCTGAAGAAGAAGACGAAAATAGTCATAGTAAGTCTCAGAAAACGGAAAGCATATTGGATACAACAATGACTTTGCAGGATGAAAATAATACAACGAAATTGCTAAATTCCCCTACGCTCACCTTTTTCTCCAAGCAAGCTCAGAAGGAAGTGTTCAGCATTATAAATCGTCCCTTGATTGGTGCCAACGATGACACGAGTATGAATCACGAAGAGTCAACACAAGATCCTATGCTGGATGATGGGCTTAGTGACTTTGTCACCGAGACACTGACTAGGCCAGTGAAGAGATTAAGTCAGTTGTTCAAAAGTCCAATTTTGCCTAAAGCTACTCCACCGTCAAAGAACAACGTTGACGATGACGAGCTTATGAGTTCTCCGTTCATGGATGAGCCACTAAATGATAATTCTTTTGGACAGCATGTTATCATCAACCCACTGGATTTGAAATTGCAGAAGAATCTTATCAACAAGTTGAGCAAGAGCTTGTCATCTTATCCAGAATATGTGTTCACCGACAAAGCATTTGATAAGCTTGCTCTTTTCAAGAAGCTACTGAAGCCCAATGCACCAGCTGTGTTGGGCCACCCGAACTTGATGATTGAATTTGAAGAGGAACTGTACTGTTTTACCAAGGAGTTGGGACACGGTGGGTATGCTACTGTTTATTTAGCAGAGAAGCCCACTGGACAGGCATATGCCGTCAAGGTTGAAAAACCATCCAACGAATGGGAATTTTATATCTTGACACAAATAGCATCAAAAACCAATGGTGAGTTCATCAAAGCAGACAAATTTATCAAATTTCAGGACGAATCCTATTTGATTCTTCCATATTTTAGTCAAGGAACAATTCTAGACTTAGTTAACTTAACATCTACTCCTGTGGAATCACTATTACATCCTAAAATAGATGAGCAACTAACCATTTACTTTTCGATACAATTATTATCTCAAATGCTCAAGCTTCATAGTGTCGGAATTATACACGGTGATATAAAACCAGACAATTGTATGGTCAACTTCTCGGAAACCTCAATGAACAACTCAGAATTAACGTACAATGATATAAAGCTAATTGATTTTGGCCGTTCCGTAGATTTGTCGTTATTCCCACCAAATGTCAAATTTGTGACAGAATTGGATTCGAAAGACAACCAGGACTGTCCTGAAATGAATATGGGAGATCCTTGGAAGTATGAACCAGACTATTACGGAATTGCAAACGTAATGCATACTTTGTTATTTGGTAAATTCATCCAAACGAAGAAGGACTCCAACAGCAATTGGGTTTTGAGTGATCCACTCAAACGCTACTGGCAAAAGGACTTGTGGGAAGAGTTATTCAAATTGCTTTTAAATTCCAACGGTGCTAACTTGAGCGATGATATCAAAAAGATTCTAGATCAGTTTACAAAGTGGTTCGAGCAAAATGGAAACCACGCTACAATCAAATCGAAAATTGAGAGTATTATGTTGTTGCTATCAGAGAAGGCTAAAGGAAAGAAGAAAAAAAGTTAGACTTTTACTCAAGGGAATATGTATAGTAACGATTAATATTATAATTTAACACAAATTCAACTCGTAGATTATCATGCGTTGCATCATGTAAAGGCGTTATTTTCTTACAAAGAATCATCATCACCTTGTCTCGGTCTTGTGGGATCGGCATACGGTCCAACAGCTAAAGAAGAAAAACAATAGTATATTTGGCATCAAAGAAACAAAAAGCATGAAGCAACATCAGCTTTGCTATTTTTTAACGTCAGTCACAGTATCTTCCTTTTTGAACAATTTCTTGATTTTTGACTTGAATACCTGTAGTTTATTCAAAATAGAGTGTTTGGCCAATTCCACCTCTGCTTGCTCCTCGGTAACGGTTCTCTTACAGAGTAAATTGAAAACTGCACCAAGTGCCAAACTCATCACTGTTGATGTCAATATGATCACATTGTAAGGCATCGAGAAATCGGGTGTTGGAAGAGTTAGTAATGCTGTTGTGGTTCTCATCTGGTAAATCACTTCTTTAGACGGTGACAATATTGCAATCACCGCAGGCTCTATTTCAAACCCATGATTGGCATCAGGTGGATACTCAGCATATAGTAACATTGCCTTATCAAACTGGAATGTTAGTTTCAATCTTGTTTGGGCAGGTAAACTCATGAGCAATTCTAAATGGGAAGGTCTTTCACGGTCCTTTGCGAGGTTGTATATTATTTCCGTTATGTAGTCTTTGGCTTCAACGTCTGTAACTCTGTATGTTGTAGTACCATTCACAGTAATGGTCAATGTGTGCAGATACGGACGGATAAACCATGGAAGCGTTTCAAAAGCTACAACCGACTCATCATCATCTGTTGGGTTGAATAGATCAATTCTGAATCCCCCTGAATCTTGGGAGTATCCAGATAACGAACGAGATGCAAGAATTGGAGGATTATCTAATTGTTTGATCTTGTTTGATTGGGATGTTTTGAATTGCAAGTCGTATTCTTGAAGTGTATTTAGTTCAAAGCAAAGTTTCTCATCCTCGATAAACGACTCAACGTGGGCCAAAGATATTGTCCCCACTTCCCAGTGTTGTAAGTCAACGTCAGCACAGACTTTCGACGGTTGCTCAGCTATCAATGCACCACCCTTTATGACTTTTCCGAAAAGCGTCGATAACTTGAAATCAAGATCAGTTGGTTCACCCATCGGGAAACAATGATAAGCATCATGTTTCTTACTTTCATCACAGCGTAACAGGTGGCCCGGCGTTGGCTTAGGAATTGGTGTTTCGTCTCTTTCGATTGTTTTTGGCACGTTCAATATCATATTGATCGCTTGTTTCATGTTGTAATAACAATGCGTTGAATCATTACATTCCGTAGTGATATCGATTGACATTGATGACCATTGAGAATTGAACACCTTATGACCAGTTAATAATGAGGAAATTCCAGCCTTTCCCTTTGCCGGTAAAAGCTTTAAGAATGGAGTAAGATTTTCGGTACAAATTGGTTCTCTTGGTAAAGCACTTCGTAGAAGGTAAAGATTTTTCTTTAAAGGAACCTTTTCCAAAATTGTTGACTCAGGCTTAAACAGCGTTACTGGATATGTCGTTGATGCAGAATCTATGAAGTTCAAAGAAGCACAAAATAACCCAGAAAGAGAGTTGGCCAATTGAATCCACTTCTTGAATGCCTCTTCTTGTGTGTCACCTTCAATTAGAGCCCATAGCTCAACACCAGTGCCCCCACTGAACCTACCATCATGAGGTAATTTACCAAAGTTCTCTGCATCATACCAGGCCTGGCTGAATCTCAAGTGTAGCTCTCTCGTTTCAGTAGACTCTAAGATCGGGCCTAGCAACTTTGAGAAAACACTGTAGTGCTTAGGGCGGGATTGAGATGGATAAACCTCAAATTCCGTTGAGTTCATCTCAAAATTGAAAGCCGCCAGCATGTTGTTCCTTTCCAAAGGCTTCAATTCAAGATATTCTTTATAGGGGTAAGATATTGTAGTTTTCTCTATGTCACTTTGAGGAACATTGTGATTCTCAACCACCTCATCGGCCAGACATACCAATAAACCATTCAGTACGAGTAACAACCATTGAGCCAGCATCATTATACTATACGCTGAATGTAGCTAGTCGATGTTTGCTGTAAGAGATCAATCCAGGAGTAACATATACATATCTTGAATGCATCATCTTGCCAAACAAGAAAGCCAAAAAGCTCTCGACGAATTATTAAACGTCGGCGACGCAGACAGCGACGCGTCTTTTTCGTGTTTGTTTTACTTTCAGATCTCTTTGTTTGAACATGAAGCTCTTCATGATCAGCTGGATGTGTCTACTCTACTAGCCTCTGACTTGACTAGGGGAGCAAAGGACCCAAAGAGAACATCTTGAGATAGCCACCATATATTAAACTGACACCAGAAACTAGGGAAATAACATGTTGGATGTCACAGACACTAGTTCGAAGAAAACTAGCTTGTTTGGTAAGGTGTACAACTCATTATTTAGAAGCGAACCTAGCCCCTTGACAACGCAAATCATCGACAATACACCACCTTATCAAGATCACACCTCCAATGATTCCTTGACATCATTCAATACATATCACAACAGTTCAAGTGCTGGCGACAACGGCTACAGCCGAATCACAGACTGGTTGGGCCGAAATAGGGACCCCTACAAAGACGACATGGATGATTTGTACGAGGACACCCGTAGTCACTTCAGCAACTCAAGTCGAAGAAGTTCCATGCTGGCACCACCATTGACACCACGAAGATATTCGAGGGAATACTCTTTTGATGATATTCCATATGGTGATGAGGAAACACGCTTTCAACATACTATGAGTTT
Organism: Ogataea arabinofermentans; assembly: GCA_001661425.1. NCBI lineage: Eukaryota > Fungi > Ascomycota > Pichiomycetes > Pichiales > Pichiaceae > Ogataea > Ogataea arabinofermentans. The sequence goes on from KV453854.1 coordinate 174,720, forward strand.
AATTGATGACAGCTTGAAAAGAAGATCCGCTATCAAAACAGAGGTTCCAGGAACGTTTCCTGATAACGTGGTGCCCGTGGCTAAGAATCGGTCATCTGATTCAAGCACTGTTGATCTAATCGGTATTTTGCAGAAAAACAATGCTAAATTACAGGAGCTAGCACACAATGTTGACGTGATTACACGAAAATCAGACTTAAAAAGCTTGCTGAAGGAAAAGCGGGAACTTGAAAAACAGTTTGCAGATATGCGAAAAGAGTATGAACAGGAACTTGATACAAGCAAGAAAGTATACGATGATTATTGTCAACTTGTTGAGAAGTATAGAGACCTAAAGAGATTATACGCAGCAGAATCTCGTGAGCTGAACAAGTTGAAAAATAGTCAAGACCTTGAGCAACTTGAAGAAGAGAACAAGCGCCTCTACGAGCGGAACAAGAGCCTGGAAGATGAATTGAGAACCACAAGGACACGCGTTGATGATCAGTTACTGGAAGCTTCTAGTCAGTACGATCAGTTGAAGTCTGAGTACCATGAAAAAAGTATGGAAAACAGAAAGCTACTGTCAAAGATCGAGGAGCTAACTAATACACTTCAGAAACCGGCTCTAGCGATGCCAGAATCACCGTCCCAAGCTGCTTTGAGAAACATCACACATAGAGCACGTGAGGAACTTTACCCTCTAATACATGGTGACGACTCTAGTTCTGATACACATCGCAAAAAGGATGATACAATGAGTATCTTAAGATCAGCTTACCCTAACATAGACTTGCCTGAGACTGTCACTAGTCTGGGTATCAACAACGACTGGAAGATTAGTCATCCTCGTATTGACTTGTCTACTACCAATACTGGGTTCAGATCTAACTTATCTCCATAGTATTAAAGAAGTGTGTATAAATAAACGTGTATAGAAGATAGATAGATGAATACGAAACCTCGTACTTTCCACGCGTCGGCTTTAAAAAATTCATTGCTGCGGATTTAATTTTACAAACTGAAATTTAAAGTTCGTATCCTGGAAATGGCATCGTAATGAACGTCACGGTCTACACCCCATTATGTTTCGATAGGCTCGGTCTACAATAAATCATTTGGCGTAACACTGCAATTGCTATTTGAAATAGTGTAATCAGCTTCTAGAGGTGGCGGGCAACACATAAATGCAGACGGAGATCAATTCAGTGTCGGAGCAACGTTTGGGAAGTCGTGGTAAGCTTCCTGAGAGTAGTAGCATTGGGGGCGATCATACAAACAGATTCGAAAATGCAGATATATCATTCACAAAAACTGACCCAGTTGAAATTAGTGTGAGCAACTTATCGATAAGTGCATTCAAAAAGTCAACATCGAAGCGTTTCAAAATCCCAATACTCAACAGAGCAACGAAAAAAACTGACATTGAATCTAATGGTGATCTTAAATCCATCTTAAAATCAATGTCTTTCCGTATTCCTCCCAACTCCTTGACTTGTATCATTGGTGGATCTGGTTCGGGGAAGACTACTTTACTCAATTCCCTCGCAAATAAACAAATCTCCGGATCATCGTTAGTTAAATCGGGAGAAATTACTTACAATGGCATGAGCAGCATGTATCATTTACGTCATGCATACGTTATTCAGCAGGATATTTTGATACCAACATTGACCTGTTATGAAACTTTGATATTTGCAGCTGAGCTGAAACTTCCAAAATTGACATCCAAGAGAGAAAGAACCCAGCTAGTTACTGAAGTGTTATTAGAATTGGGTTTGAAGGAGTGTAGGAACACTATGGTGGGTGACAGAAGTAACAAAGGGTTAAGCGGTGGTGAAAAGAGAAGACTAAGTGTTGCGATACAGTTGATTTCAAACCCTTCCATACTATTTTTGGATGAGCCAACAACGGGTCTAGATAGCTACAATGCATACCTACTATGTTTATCATTGAAAAAGCTAGCTGAAAAGTTGAATAAAACGGTGATTATGAGCATTCATCAGCCTAGAGCAGACATTTTTAAACTTTTCGACAACATTTTGATTTTATCGAAGGGGCGTTTATGCTATGGTGATTCATCAACAAAACTATTTCAACATTTTGAATCCATAGGTTTTGTAATTCCAGAACATATAAATCCAGCCGATTACTTGATTGATCTTACTAGTGTCGATACAAGGACTCCTGAAAAGGAAGATGTTTCTTTGAAAAGGGCTACCTTCATAGCAGATCAATGGGCACTCAATCTGAACACTATGCAAACTGATAATTTCAAAGAGTCACACACGAAAGCTGATATGATTGCATCACTTGACTCTCTCCCCAATCAGCCCAGCTACCAGTCGCTTGGTCGTGCTCCATTTTTTAGAGAACTCAATATTCTTATCAGACGTAACTTGATCATGCAATACAGAGACCCTATAGGTTTTGGTGCACTTATCTTTGAAGCTCTTGTTCTTGGGTTGATATCAGGCTGGTTATATTTCAAGCCTGGAACTACATTGGTTGGATTACGTTCCATTCAAGCATCCTTGTATACAGCTTCTACAATTCAAGCCTACTTGTTCTTGCTTTACGAAACCTACCGTCTTTGTCAAAATGATATCAAAGTTTATGATCGCGAACGATCAGAGGGATGCATTTCGGTAACAGGCTGGTTACTTGCCAGACGATTGAGTAAATTGATTATTGAGGACTTTCTTATTACTTTAATTTACTCATTGTGTACCTACTTCATGTTTGGGTTGAGGACAGGATCACCTATATACTTCTTCCGATATCTGGCAGGAAACTTCGTCTGTCATATGATTTCAATGGCAACGGCTGCTTTGGCGTGCTCCATCACTAGAGATGTCGCAATTGCAACTTTGATTTGTAACTTGAACTTCACCTTTCAAACAATGACTAACGGTTTGTATGCCAATGCTAAAACGTTGCCCGTTTATGTTCGTTGGTGCAAGTACATAGCATATCAATGGTATGCTTTTGGCTATCAACTATCGAACGAATTTACCGATTTCAGAGGTGCTTCCTGTTTTGATAAGTATCCTCCTGATTATCCAAATCTTGATCAGGTATGCCAAGCTTACACGGGAAAGTATATTCTTAGCTCTCTTGGCTTCTGGGAGAATTGGTCGTCATTGCCAATGGGTGTAATGATAGCTTTCATGTCCGTCACTTTTGTTGCTGCCGGTGTAGTTTTCAAGTTGAAACCAGTTGATATTACAATGGGCAAGGAAATCAAATCGGATCAAGATTATTCAGAGGATGAAAGAGAAGCTGATGAGCAACAAATTGAACTAATGAATATCAATCAAACTGAACAATCCGCTACAAGCTCTTTGTCGATGACTTTGGAAGGAATCTATTTGAAAGTCAAGACTCGTGTAAATGGTAACCGTGGAGAAAAACTAATTTTGAGTAACATCAACGCACAGTTCGAGGCCGGTAAGTTAAATATCATTATGGGACCTTCAGGCTCTGGAAAAACCTCTTTGTTGAATCTCATCAGTGGGAGATTAGCATCATCCTTGTTTGTGAAGTACTCGTCATCTGGTTCATTATCTCTCAACGACTATAAAGTTGATGAGTTTGATGATGTTAGACCAATTTGTTCTTATGTCTTGCAAGATGACGATCACTTGATATCAACTTTGACCGTGAGAGAAACACTTCAACTATCAGCAAGGCTTCGTTTAGCCAACCACAATATCTCAAGAACAGCAATGTACAGGTTGGTAGACTCTCTTATTTTGGAAATGGGACTTAGAGATTGTGCTAACACCTTCGTTGGTAACGAACTATTGAAAGGTATCTCTGGAGGAGAGAAACGTCGATTATCGATCGCTATACAGTTAATCTCATATCCCAAAGTTTTGATATTGGACGAACCAACATCCGGTTTGGATTCGTTTACTGCGGCATCTATCATTGAATGTTTAGAATCCCTTGCACTCAAAAAGGGCACGACGGTGATCATGACGATTCATCAACCTAGAACTTTAGATCAGTTTGGTTCAATATTGCTCCTTGCCAAAGGTGGAGAAGTAGCATTCAACGGTACGCAATCTGAGCTAATTTCACACTTCTCAACGCTTGGTTACCCAGTTCCAAAATTTACCAATATAGGGGATTTTATAATTGATATGATCTCTTATAGTACCTCAAATGAGAATATTGAATTTGCATCGAAAAAAAGAGTGCAAGAGATAATCGATTATTGGAAGCAAAACTGTCAAACAGAGGTCCATTTCCAAGAGAAGGTGATCGAAACCAAACTCGATTCATTTGATGCTCACTTCTCCACGCTTCGAAAGAAGCCTGCACCGTTCCTAACTGGGCTGTCGGTGTTAGCTTATAGACAGTATCTCTCCCATATCAGGGACAAGAATTTGATTATAGCCAAGACTACCCAAGTTATAGGTATGGGGGTGATTCTTGCATTATTTTTTGCGAGATTGAAACATGATAATGCCTCGGTTCAAAATAGACTAGGCGTGATCCAACAGATAGTTTCACTTTATTTCACAGGAATATTGAACAATATGGCAGGCTACCCTTTGGAACGAGATTACTTCTACGATGAATTTGTGGATGGTGTCGTCAAGACAGAGTCCTTCTTTGTTAGTTATTTATTGATCGAGATACCATTTGAAATTGTATCATGCTTGGTGTTTGCAGTCCTAATGATGTTTGTCGTTGGATTTCAATACAATGCAGGCTTGTTCTTTGCTCTAGCTTACTGTTCGTGGCTTGTTGTCAACGCTGGAGAATCACTTGGTTTATCCTTCAATACTGTTTTGACTCACCCTGGTTTTGCGTTGACTGTCATTTCAATATTCTGTTCTTGTGGTGTTGTGATGTCAGGATTACTAGCTATGACGTTGGGCAAGTTTTTGAAAGCTGTTAACTATACATCTCCTGCTCATTATTGCGTCATGATCGTGGCAAAATTGGTATTCACGAAAGATTTGAAGTTTTACTGCAAAGGAGACGAGAGTCTATCAGATGGATCTTGTCTATTTGAGAATGGGGAAGATGTTATGCAAACCTATGGGCTACAAATTGATTTGAAGTTGTATCTTGTTTTGATAGCTGTGGTTACGGTCTTGCATAGAGTTATTGCGTATTGGTTTTTAAAACTCAAAATGACAAAAGTGTCTCTATCAAAGCTTAAGAATCTGTAGGTCGGTGTGTTGGTTTCTATTTTTTTTTTTTGTATTCGTTACGAGCATCTCGTATTAATAAAAGCATAATTCTTTGATAAGAATGGTGATAGTAAAGAAAGCAAAATAAAAGCAGCGTGTGAAATATACAGATGAAGACAATATTATTAACAATTAAAGTTGGTCTAGATACTCCTTCCTGGTACCAAGCTTATTGCCGAAAACTTCATGGCGTAGCTGAATCAAGTATTCAGTGAATCCGTCAACATCTTGACCCTCCTGTCTCTTCTGCACGTCCGGAACTCTGTGAAGTTCTATTTGATGTGACAACCAATTCAAGAAGTCAGGCGAAGCCTTAAACAACTTGCGATCCTTCTCTTTCAAATCTTTCAACGAGTCTAATAAAAGCTTCGTATCTTGATGAGAGGCTAATGGGGCTCTGACTATAGCATCCTGTGCAATAATAGCATATTTCTTGTCATGCGACATCACTTGATTGTCTACTTCATCTTCTTCATCCTCCTCTCCTTCTGTAAATTCCCTTTTCTCCAACTTGGTGGTGTCAAGATCCGCTAGAATCTGAATTATCTTTCCCTTCAAACCTTCATCGCTAACCTCATTGTAAAGTTTCAAGAGCTTGCTCTCAATAGCTCCTTGTTCAAACTCTTTCTTGAATGCACCATTCATTATCAATGAGCTCAACAATCCCAACTTTCTTTTGATAAGCAATAAATCTTCTCCTTCAATTAAAGTAGCCAACTTACTCAAGAATTCAACAGGTTCAACAAAGTAGGCTTTGAATAACTCTTGAGCTAGCTTATTATTCCGCACAGATGCGCTCAACACTCGAACACTAACTTCTTCAATCTTCAACATTTGTCCTGCTGATAACCCCTCTAAAGCTTCAGTATCATATATTCCAGATAATTTTAAGAATGGCTGTAAGTTCTCCATGATTTCAATCCCAAAATCCAAATCAGACGATAGTTCAGAAAGGGAGTCAAAGTTTTCCATTAGAGTATCGAAATACTCCTGTTTATTTTCCAAGGTGGAAAAGGCGGCAACGTATGAGACAACGTAATTCAATGAAGTGGTAAAATCTGGTTCACTAAGCATCGAAGACTTGGACTTTTTTCTGTTCTTGAACTTCTGGTTCAAACTATCAAACTTGGCTTGTTGTTTCTCAGGTGTTAATTCTTCTTCCTCTTTGTCAAGGCCAACCTCAAAAGTCTGTTGTTCAGAATCACCAACCAAAACAACACCCTTATCATCTGCTCCATCTGGGTCTTGATTCTCATCAGGTAATTTGGCCTCTTTCACCAAAGTATCAATATTTAGTCGGATGTCCAAGCCAGCTGGTATCATTTGTCCGTCAAGAATTGGCTTCCAGTGTATAGCAGGTTCAAACAACTTCGGATAACAGTTCAACGGATTGGAATCAGGACAAATTAAAGAGTCCTTGTCAATCGGGTAACTATCGGTAGCCTTTGCGAGTGATAACACCAACGCTATCAGTAGTGGCAAACAGGTGGTTGCTTTTGTGATCATTGAAAATTTGTTGCGGGTACGGTTCAAGTTTATTTCCGTTGTGGTTTCAATACTAAAAGGATCAACAGTATAATTGGTGACAAAGTAAGTATATGTGGGATTATAAACAGTTTTAATAGCTGGTGTTGCTACTTTTGAAAGAGCAATGGAATGCCCCAGAGTGTACATTCAATAGATTTACTTATACATGGATGAGGCAGAATGTGACAAATCGAGCACACGATAGTCGTGCAACCACCAATTCTCCCCCACATTGCCAGGCTGTGCAAGGAAACACGTCGATCGACGTTTCTCGGCGTACGCGCTTTCAAATGAGGCTGTTATCGGAAGCAACCATCGTCTTATCGGGATTCGGACATGGTGCAGATCCTCTTTGGTGGTCGAGTGGTAACAAACTTATCTTGACTTGGATTGACTTGGACTTAAAAGCTGCAACGTCTTCTGACATCGGTGTATATTTATGAACACATAACCAAGTCCTACTTTCCATCAACTTTTTCATGTTGTTTTATCCAGCTTGAAACTACAAGAAACAATGTCAAGTGAAAAACATACCGCACCACCACCTTCTGAGAACTTCAATCGTGGATCCAAGCTATCTGCTTCTAAGAAGACATTGGCTACTGCTGCTTCCTTGTTGGCTACCGCTGCATTGATATTATTATCATATCCTACCGAATGTCACAAGTTCAACCAAGATGCTGTCTCTAGATTCAATCCTTATGGAACTTTCAGCTCAGCCGAGCCATTGTGTCCACTTTCTGAGAAAATTGAATTTGTCGATAGCGAGTATGCTAAGTTTTTATTGACTGATGAAACTTTCAGAAACCAATCTGCTTATAAATTGGGAAAAGCTATTCAATTCAACACTGAAGTTGATGATCTTACTCGTGACTTCGAAAAGTTTGAATATTTCCACAAAGTCTTGGAAACCGAATTCCCTGCGGTGTTTAGCAATGCTACCATTTTCAAGCCTAATAACTACGGTCTAATTTTAGAATTTAAAGGTTCAAATGAGACATTGAAGCCTTTAGTTTTGATGGCTCATCAGGATACTGTTCCAATTGGAGATAGAGGTAAGTGGGTTGGAGATCCATTGAGTGGTCATTTTGATGGTGAGAAGGTTTGGGGAAGAGGAGCTGAAGATTGTAAGAACCTATTGGTTGGTACCTTATCAGCCATGGATCAGATTCTAGCTAGTGGATTTTCTCTTGAAAGAACAGTGATTCTATCTTATGGTTTTGATGAAGAGATTAGTGGTTACAATGGTGCCAAGTTTAATGCTGATTTCCTAGTTGATAGATACGGTAAGAACTCTGTTTACCAGATTATTGATGAGGGTGCTACCGCGTTCCAAGTATTGGGCGATAACTACGTTTCTCTTTTGGCTACTAGTGAGAAAGGTTACTTTGATATTGCTGTTGATGTTGTTGCCCCTGGAGGACACTCCTCGATTCCATATCCTCACACTTCGATCGGCTACATGGCCAAATTTATTGATGCCTATGAAGATGACGTTTTCACGCCAGTCTTGCCAAGCAACTCTCCAATGATGAGCAACCTACAATGCTTGGCTGAGAACGGTGAGCTAAGTGCATCTTTGAAATCCAACATCTTGAAAGCTGATTTTGACCCTGTTGCCAAAGCTAAGGTTTTGGAATTTATGGGAGAAGATAGATTGTCAAAATATCTTGTTCAAACCTCACAAGCTGTTGATATCATTCATGGAGGAGAAAAAATCAACTCCCTACCAAGAAACACTAGTGTCATGATGAACCATAGAATCGCACTTGGTAACACCGCTACTGACGTTGTTAACAAGATTGAGAAGCATGCTTCTAGATTGTGTGTCAAATTTGACCTTGGTCTGATTGTTGATGGTGAGATCATGATTCCACCAACTGATAACGGTTTCTTTAATGTTCGTACTTTGATGTCTTTAGTTAATGCTCCAGTAACACCAGTGTTTGATACCATTTGGGATGACCTTACTGGTTCAATTCGTTACTTTTATGAGGATTTAGTTTACCCTGAATTATTTACTAAAAAGAAACTCATTCCTCAGCCTGGTGTCGTGACTGGTAATACCGACACAAGACACTACTGGGATTTGACTGATCATATCTTCAGATGGCAACCAGGTTTCGATGGTATTGAGTCGAACATTCACAATGTTAATGAGTATACTCATATTGATTCACATCTACAAACCATTGCGTTCTTCTACGGTTATATCATGACCATTTGTTAGATACCATCTAACTCTATTAGATTTATCGACTGTTTCAATAGCTATTTTCTTGTCAAAAGAGCGTTTTCCTTGTTTTAAGTATATAAATTTTTCTTTTCTATTTTTTTTCTTCAAAAAATATATATATTGTTTATTTTATTCTATCCGTATATTACACTAAGTCCAAATTCACTATATATTTCAGATTTCGTCAAATGGAGCAATGGCTCTTCTCAATGTATCATCCAAATCCTCGAACAGTTCAGCAAGATTAGCCCCAGCACCATTGCGATTCGACATAGCATCACCCGAGAAAGTCATCGCTGGTTGTGTAGGGGTATTCAAGTTTTGGCTACCAGTCTGCACTTGTTTCACTGATGACAATCGGTGAGAGGGCAAGTATTCAAAGGAAGTCCTGGAAGCAACCATCTCGGCTGTACCTGCAGTGGGTAGTGGCACTGTGGCCTTGTTGCCATTTTGATCATCATACGGTGTAGCACTAGACTCTGACGCACTTTCAGCCACCAGTTCGTTGTCCTGTTGATACATAGGTATGTAAGCATCTTTATTAAAGCCCATGAATTCCATTCTATTAGCCACCATCCTGTTTATCCAGTTCGTGTCAACATTTGCTGATTCTTCAACACCAAATCCAAACTGACTATCGGTTCTTTCTAGATTCCTGGATGGGCCAGTAAGAACTGATTCTGATTCTGGCTGCCTAGCATACTTTTTCAAAATACCAAGAATCTCGTGCAATGACTCAATGGAAAAATCACAAACAGCATTACCTTCCAGACCACGCTGGTCTACACCTGGCTCTGTAGATAAGTCAAAAACTTTATCATTAAAAGTCTTCACTTTGTGAAACAAAAAAGATTGCGTTTTTTTTGACTTCCATGCGTAATAGTAGTAAGAACTTAGCTCGTTGAAATATGTCATAAGGGATTTATATTGTAAAGTGATATTCTCACAAATGTCATTGATAACGCAACCCAACTCCTTTGTCATGGCACCCTTCATTTGGGTTACATAGTATGCATGTCTCATACGCATAGTAAAAGTGCTTAATAGCCATTGAACTCTCGTGAATGAACTTAATATATTGGGTATGAGCACCCAATCCATGCCACTCCCTATGTATTTATCCAGTGATAGTAATGACTTGCTGCAGGTGAAAACCAGCTCTAAATTTAGTTCAAGTATCTTTTTCAAAAATTTCAAGGCAAAGGCAGTTTTCCTCTTTTCTTCATAAAACACATAAAAATGAAAATAGAGCGTACTTAATAATGATGACGCCTCTAGGTACGTATTAAAATCAACAACTTTTTTGATCCTTGTATGCATTGTATCATCAGGAGAGATTGGTACTAGAATAGTTTCCGAAATTGGCTTGAATTTCCGGTCAACCATGTTCTCCAACAAACTGATTTTCTCTAAAATTGCTATAACAGTTGGATCATTCTTCAAATTCAATGACAATCCAGCAATCTGTTTGTAAACCTGATCAAAATCGTGTCTCATATGGATGAAATAGATTGACCCTTGTTCAATACTCAGGTCATAGTTGTTCGAATTCGATTCACCTACAAACACAGGCAACTTTGTATCTTGCCCCGTGAATCTTGAGAAAAAAGTATCTCCTTCAAAATTTTGAAACGTATCATTTGTATTTAGTCCATGCCATAGCTTCCTCCAAACGTTGATGTAGTTGCTTTGAGTCATAAAGTCTTCATATTCGCTAGGTTCCCTATTCAATCCAATGCACAATGCCATCTGAAACATCAATGCAGAAAAGACTTCGGATTCTAAATTCTCAGCCTCTTCTGGCGAATGTCTAAATGCGATTTTCATGTACATTAATGCCTGTAGCACTCTCACTGATGACATTCTTATAACATGGAATGGTGAACTGCAAAGTTGAGCCATTGTTAAAATTTTGTCACTCAGTGGGTTGGAAATTAAGTATTTGACATCAGGATCTGTTTCACACTCTTTCACCGGATTCTTTTTACAATCATATAGAGTCAGACTTCCAAGGTATACAAACAATAATAATAGAGACAAACTGATTAAATCAAATCTTTTTTCAATTTCTAATTTGATTTTCTCTTCCTTTTCTGATCTTTGGCCTATGATGGCTTCCATGGTATTGAAAAAGTACTTCTGATCAACATATGGCGCAAATGGGTGAACGTATTTGAAAAACCTATCCAACAACAACCATGTAGTTCTCTTGTTGGGTAGTACTCCTTTTGCCTTTTTCACTATTTTTAAATCCCACTCAAATGAAAAGTTATTCATACCCAATCGAAGAGGTAACGGGGCTAGAGCCTTTTCCGAATCAGCCTGATCTGATTTTTTTAATCCTTTTCCAACACCAAGGGTCACAGACAATGCCTCCAACACCTTATTTCTAAATTGTCTTTCTAAGGCATGATTACTAATCTTCTCCTCACCAACAAGGGGCTTCATATTCAACACTTCATAATGTAGTTTGGTATTATGTTTGAGTTCTTCAAAGTTGAGCACTTCCCTAAATTTCATGGTAAATGGATCTTTCTGTATAAGGATCTTCCCTGATAAAGGACTTATATTTGTAACCGTTTTCAACGTTGGATCAAGTGTTGTACGTTTGCTTCTGAAGCTGATCACCTCATCAACATGGTCGTATGGTCTTTCGGCTTCTTGGTTTTTATATTGATTCAATTCATACTCAAGATCAACTATTTTCCTTTTCAGCCCAGCAATGATCTCGAGATCCCTCTGAATTGCCGAAGGTGATGATGTGGATAATGGTGTCGAATCTGTGGTAATGGCCAATGTTGGTGAGACTTTCACAGGTTCTGGTGATTCCGTAGTCCTACGGGACTGATTCACGCTGGTACTTGCAGTTGAAGTTTTGGATTGATTCAAGCTTGTGTTTGCAGCAGAACTGGAGGCCCATCCCGGGCCCATGTATTCGCATAAATGAGCAATGTTATGCTTAACGCAAACCTAGTAACAGAAATAGAAGAAATGTTAGTAATGCATATCAGAAAAACTTTCTAAAATAATCATTCAACTCACAAGACATGATGGTTTTGTCTTATCACATTTGACTTTTCTCTTTCTACAAATGATACAAGCAGACAAAACACGAGGCCGCTTTCGGCTCTCTTCTGAACTTTCACTGTTCGGAAGCATTTCAATCTCTAGAATGAGCGCACTGGGAAGTCTATAAAAGTGGTGCAGAACCAAGAGAAGATGTAGAATATTAGTTCGGTCGTAGCAGATAGCACACCCCCAAACTGTACTGAAGAATAGCCTGAAAAGATTAGATCACACGGAAATACCAATGGGCAGCTTCGACCGAAGAACTTTCAGCTAAAACAGCCCGCACAGCCAACATTTTCGGTCGGTTTTTGATGGGGCAGAACTGAGGGCCGAACTCGCCGAATAGCACGGCTATGATTACAAATGTATGCTGATATAAAAGATCAAAAATTATATTAAATTACAGTCTTATGAACTAAATGAAGGGAAAGGGGAAAAAAGGGAAAAAAAAAGGAGAGTTGAAAAAGCCTATCGGTTTGAAGTCATTTTATAAGTCAATCAAATTAACCGGTTCTTCCACTTTCTTCTTCTCGAGCGGAACCTCGATGGATGGCCTAACGTACGAGGTTGGGGGACTGCTTGTAGCACCAGTAGAGTCAGGAAGCATAGCGTATGTAATATCAGTAGACGGATATAACTGAGAAGGAGATGACGGAGTGTTGTATGTCTCATTTTCGGTCGTCGCTGGTGGGGCACCCGGTGGAGGTTGATAGTAATTCATTGGAGATGACGAAGCTATAGAAGGAATTGCAGTAAATTGAACCGCACCAAATGAAGATTGTCTGTTGGATTGGCTAGGTGATTGCCGTGGATTGTACTGTTGTGAGTTTTGCTGTTGGGGCAACGGAGTGTGAGGAGATGGAGAATATGGAGGAGCCTGGGTGTTTTCATAGCCATGGGAGTCAAACTGAGTTGGAGATGGTGCTTGTTGTTGTTGCTGTTGCTGATATAATGGCTGACTTGGTGGTGCTGAAAAACGCTGAATTGATGGTTGTGCAAAAGCTGCTTGTTGAGGAGAGCCATACTGGTGCTGATATTGACCTTGATGTTGATTTGGCAGTGTCATATTAGGAGCATAGCTAGGCTCATAACTATGCTGTTGTCTCAATCTTGTTTCTAGAATCTCTTCGTAAACATTGCTGATCGCAAATGTTTTAGAATACAAGTCTTGGAACCGATCGAGATTTCTCTTTTGCTCAGCAATTTGACTATTTAATTTAGGTTGGATGTTTCGAACGTTTATCTCTAAGTTCTTGAGCACGCCATCATCAGCAATGGGTCTTCTCTGTTCAGGAGGAGTTTGCAAATAGTTACTGATTAATTGTGCAAATAGTACCACGTTTTGTTCCTCGACACCTGTAACTGAATTATAGGAAGAATGATTTGAATGTTGCTGGATTGAGGAGGAGGAAGCAAAGCCATTGGTTGGTTGGTTGTTGTAGATTGTTGGAGAAGAGTTCGCCAATTCAGCACCAACGGGTAACAAGTTAGCGTACATGCCATCATCACTTGTCTCAGGGACCTGTGGTGAGAAAACAGACGAGGTTTCTTGCTGCTTGAAGTCTGCTAAGCTAGCAGCGATTGCAGCTTTCATATCTTCATCCACATCTTCAAATTCCTGTGGATTTGTTGCAGAAGGACCAGAAGAAGGCCTAGATGGGGATTGTGGTGTTAATTGGACCCCTGACTCCTTCAGTGATAACTCAATTGCCTTCCGCAATTCATCGTCATCATCATCGGCAACAGAAGCACCATTAGGGGTAAAACTAACGGACTTGCTCTTCTTGTGCTTCTTTTGTTTCTTTTGCTTATCTTTGTGTTCTTGGTAACAGGTATCACAAACCCTGACTTGGATAGTAATGCCTAACTCAGGCAACTCGCAACTTTTCGAAGAATGAGTACCACAAAAAACACCACCACATGATCTACAATGATGCTTTCTGTTCAGAAAGGAAAATAAAGTGGAGCATAACATGCACGCATCAGAGTCCTCCCATTCTGGAGCGACTTTACTTTCAATCAGTGAAGCATCAACCAATTCTGTTATCATTGGAAATTGAAAGCCCTCTTTTTGTAATTTGGTATAGCACTGATTAACATAACCTAGTTTCGGATTAGTGCTGAACATTATGGACCAAGACTGAATCAGCTCCAATAAATATGATTTGACTGATGCATTCAAATGATTGTCATTCAAACAACCAACCATTGGGTCCATAAACTCTTTCGAGGAAATATCAGTCAAGAAATGCTCGCCACCATTTTTGATACAGAAATCTATTAGTTTCAAAGATGACTTTTGTAAATTTGGATTCTTGTTGTTAATGAATCTTTTCTTAAGTGCTCTCATAGCTTCTTTAGAAGTAACCTGTTTAGACCTTATCAGATCACTGATTTCTAATGCAGCATTGAAATCAATATCACCATTGGGAATGGATTCTGATGTTGCCGTAAGGATCTTCTCGTCAATAGCAGCTGTAGAGCCGGATGAGCCAAACCAAGACATGACTTTTAGTTTTGACTGCTTTTATATGCTCTATATGATTATGTATCTGTAATTCGAATGCGAACGCAACGAATGAGGGTCTATAAACGCTTTTTTATTTCCTTGAAAGAACTTCGAAACACGAGCAATTGAATCAGAGAAAGCAGACTTGAGTAGACCAAAAACAATGATGAATTGCAATCCAAAGTATTGGAAGTTGTGTGTGTTAAGTGAAATCAAAGCTGTTGATAGGTGGCGAAACTTCCTTGTCTTACCTAAAAAAGTGAGTATGGCTTTTGGAGCTTTAAAAGTGCAGCGGCGCTGTTCCTTGCGTCGATCTGTGTAAACCGACGCGTCGTTCTCCACTACGTCTCGATTGCAGCTACATTACTAACAGATGTATAGTAGAACTTTAGAGCACGTTAAGGCAATATCTGGAGACATCAAAAGAGCATTAAAAGAAAAGTCTGAATGTTTTAATTGTAAACAGAGAAAAATGGAAAGGAAAAATTAATAAATTAACCACAAACAGAAAGATAAACAAAAAAAACAAATGTCAAATGTTGGAATTAGGATCCAGAGTTATCTATTAAATTATTGAAGAAAAGAACAGCTGATTTTGTGTATAATGACATAAACTGTATTCGCCCTTACAAGTTCAAGTTTGTAATGGTACCAATTTCTGTACCTGAAATAGAAATGGTTGGACTCAAAAGATTGTGATCAACAATCATGGATGAGATACTTTTACTTGGTCTCAAAAGATTATCTTCGGAATCGGTTGCTGCAGGAGCGTAATTTTCAGCCATACCGTCTTCAATAGATTGTTTGATAATGGAGTCCCAGTCACTGGTGAGAACAAAGTAACCTTGAGATGTTGAAACGAACGTTAAAGCTATGACCATTCCAATCCATAAACCAAATAATTGCATATTTAGAGCAAAAGCGCAGAAGAAGGCAACTGGTAAAGCTAACAAATAGTAACTGATTAAGTTCAACCAACCACCAATATATTGTCTACCTTGACCTCTTAAAACACCACCCGTAACACAAGAAAGAACATCATTAACTTGATAAATGGCACCAATGATTAAAACTCTGGAAGCCAAATCAATAACATCTGGGTCTTGAGAAAACAAACCTGCGATGCTTCTTCTGAAAATAGCTAAGATGGCAGCGTTCATCAAACCAAACACAACACCAACAAGTAAAGCTGAATGTGTAGCTTTGATGGCAGCATTTTTGGAAGCTGAACCAATAAACCAAGCAATTCTAGTGGATGCAGCAACAGAAATCGCAAATGGAACTTGATAGATAGTAACACAAGTAGTTGAAACAACAGATTGAGAAGCCAAGGCAACTGTACCAAATCTAGATGAAGCAAAAGAGATGATTTCAAATGCTAACCACTCAGCTTCAATCATCATGACACCAGGACCAGCCAAGACTAATGCTCTTTTCCAATGTTTGAAAACATCCTTCGAAAATCCACACCAACATTCATAACCTCTAACAAAACAAGTATAACCTAGTAACATCAATGCCATACACCAGTTGGTAATAACAACAGCAGTTGGGGCACCAATGAAACCTAAACCGAAAGTTTTGTTCCAAACTAAAGTGTAGTTAAGAACAACATTCAATGGAGCACAAATAACTAGCACATAAGTAGATGCTTGAAAGATACCTTGTGCTTGTAAGAATTGTTTTAGCACTTCAAAGATGATAAAACCAGGCACACCAAAAATCAAAGTACGTAAATATCTAGATGCTAAATCACACAATTTAGGATCTGGAATCAATGCAATCAACATTGGATATGAACCCCAAAACCAAAATGCAAAGATAGGAATGTAAATGATGAAAAGTAACATAGTACATCTTAAAGCGTGCATACCAACTGCTTTGTAATCTTTTCTACCAAATGCTTGAGGACATAAAGTAGACAATGAGGATGCAATACCTTGAATGATACCATATGATGAGATATTTGCAAGTAAGTTAGACAATGAGACTGCTGCTAATTCTTGGGAACCCAAATTACCAACAGAGAAAACGGAAGCAACAGTTAGGGAGTACTGTAAAAGGAAAGTAATAATTAAAGGGACAGAAGACTTAGTTAACATTTTCATCTCTGTTTTGAGTGAAGTCTCAACCTCCATAACTTGACCTTCATCGTTGGTTCTACTTGGAACCAAATTCAAAGTTGTAAGTTTAGATGAAAGCATTGAAAACCTTCTACTTTGAACATAGTTTTCTTGAGCTGTAGAACCATAGTTATGGAAGGATTCGTTGGAGAGTAAAGTATCATCTTCAGAAGATAAGGAGCCACTTCTGGTCAATCTTGGGACCTGAACACCCAATTGAGTTATTGAACCTCTTCTATTACCAGAACCTGCAAGCATTGCAGCCTGTTCTGAGTTTAAGAAACTTTCATTCATATCCATCTTAAAAGCAATCAATGACTAATGGAAATTTGCTGTATAGTTTGTTGACCTTTTCGCTTTATCGATTTTGTTTATTAATGTTAAACAAAGTGATCAGCAACGGTATAGATAGTTATTTGAAGAAAAGGTTAGAGCTGCTCAAGATCTTGAAGTTCAAAAGATGGAAATGACTAGTTACAAAGATTCAAGCTGTTTTTTTTTGTGGTTCAAGCAGTGTAATCAAAGAAAAGAGAAAATTGAACTTTGGAATTGGAATTGGAAGACAACCTAATCAAGATAGCAGCTGTGAGGCTTAATTGTAAATAGAGTGGAAAAACGCGATGGTAGACAATCTGATAGTGTCTGATAGGAAGGGATTATCACTATAAAAGAATGGATTTGAGCCTTTCGTGTAAATGGTTACAAAATAGAAGGAATATGACTATTTATATATACTACAAATTTAAATACTTGAAGATCAGTTTGCTTCTAGGATTAGATAAAACTTTGCCTTTCTCCAATCTATCGTAAGGCAGCTCGGCAAGGTCTGTGCTGCACTGCACGGGTATCTGAGCGAGTGAGTGATTGGCACAGTTACAAGTTGAAAAACTTAGCATTAGCTGTGTGTCGGGATCTACTGCTATGTTTCTTATCCATGCTGAAGTTTGAATCGATATTGACTTATAGTTACGGCTAATCAAACTAAAGTGATCGTGCAGTTTATGTGCTCTGTCTTACTGTACTCTTTTTTTCTTTCTGTGTCTCTCGGAATTTACTGCACTTTTCAAATCTCCGATCTTCAGACTGCTGCCTGGAGTTTATCGAGTGTGCATCCGGTAAATTTCTGACTGCAGCTTCCAGTACAGAAATTTTTCAGAGGTGTGCTAGAGCTGTTCACCTTTCTGTATGCTCTTTACAACTTCCAGGCCTGTCATTGGCTTGTGAGAAGTGAAACCAATATTCACTTAAACATCTCATGAGTTATCTTGATTAGTTCACTGAACTGAGAAGTATAAAACTGACTAGCTCTTTCGCTCACTAGCTATTCATTTTCACAAGTATTAATCGGCGACTCTACTACTAGCTTTGATCTTACCCGACTTTGTGTCTGACGTAAAACCCCGATAAGCTTATCGAAAAAAAGGATCAAAAAAAATGTCAAGTTCCATTGATTTATCCATATGAATGATTGGGAAGAATATTTCTTATTGAAAAATTCTTTCTTATCTGATTGCCAGATTAGGCATTTTATTCCCCCTCAAGAATTTTTGTGAGAGAATCATGATATTTGAAAAAAGAAAGTCACGTGCATGCGTCACTTTTTTTGTTGCTTAACAAAAATTACTCTTCAAGACCATAACCTTTTTCAACTGTGATTTAGGTACTGTAACATATAATTGCTTATCTATCCACTCCATTATCAAAAGAACCAAACTAAATTGAACCAAGCTAAAGAGTTTACATAAAATCATATCGAGAGTTTCACAATAATAATTTTTTTTTTTTATTTTTCTAAGTTTTTCTTCCTATATAAAGTATAATCTAGTTTTCTCTCTAGATTCTCTAACTAAGGTCTTTTACAGATCCTCATCAAGTTTTCTCACTAACTTTCTTTTATCGTTGTGTTTGTCTAACTTTGGTATTGGTTGATTTACTATTCATTTCATCATGACCACTAATATCACCCTCGTATCCTAGTTCCCTTGTAGTATCTCCCTCGAAATCATCTGAATAAAAAGAATGCGACCCAACAGTCTTTTCTTCGTCGATTTGAACTTCTTGTTTCAAATCCTCGAAATCAAGTGAAAGTAACCTATCAAGAACTTTCAAAGAAGGATTACTGAGGTTTGGTTTGGTTCCTAAAGAGTAAAGTTTGAAAGAAGGAGAACGTAAAAGGGTATCCAAGTTTCTGCTTCTTTGTCTTTTCAATAACAGTGGTTGATCATGATGGTGCAGCTTACCACTGATTGATAGACCAGAATCCATACTGTTGGTTTTCAAAGTTGTCAATCTATCGCCATAAATGTTGTGATGCTCTTCATTTATAGAATAACCGACAATCAATGGATTTTCATTAGTGGAGTCCTGTGCAATAGGTTGGATAGCAGGTGGGGTGTCTGAAGTGTTTTCGGGATCCCAGAATGTGTCAGTAAAGCCCAGAGGAACTCCCTTGTCAGATTTCACTAAGATTCTCTTTTTGTGCGGAATGTTATGATTGCTCTCATCAACAGAATTATCTATACCTTTTGAAATTTCCTTAAGTTGTTTTGGTCTTCTAAACCAATTTGTAAAGCCGTACAAGAAACGCCCACTAGCAACCACTCCAGGTGGATCTTCAACACTGGCTACAGGGGACTCGTTATTATCTAAAGCTGACTCAGGCTGATACTCAACATTTGTATCCAAGACATTGCTATTTTCTCCACCTTTATTTCTGAACAAACTGAGAAACCTTTCCTGGCGAAGATGTCGTTGTAACTCCTTCTTCTTTTTTTTCAAGGTTTTGATGTGTAAATCAAGCTGCTGTATATTTAATGCTTCTATTTCCAAGTCATTTATTGTACCTAGTTTTCGAGCACCAAAAGTTGTATCATTAGTAGACTTATTGAGATTTTTTTCCAAATAACTTGAGATGTTTGAGAACGTTGGGCTGACTTCAGTAGAAACACCAGGAGAAACCTTTGACTCACTGTTTATATCAGCAGGTGTTTCAGCCTGCAAAGGTGGCTCATCTTTATGAGAAGTAGAAACTTTATCTTGTCTCATATGTCTACTTGGCTTGACACCAGAGCCTCCAAAAAATAAAGGATAAAACAATGAAGGACTTTTGCGTCTTGCCGAACCCATACTATTAGCAATAATTGACAATTCATCCAGTTTCCTTTTGTCATCTTCAGGGGTACCATGCTCAGGTTCAAAGGTTAAGGAATTCAAGTCTCCCAAACTCAAAATAGTGTTTCCCTCCAGATTAGAGCTAGAACCACCAACATTGGCATTGCTTTTGTTGCTTTGAGTGCGCGGTTCATGTTTTTCAGCTGTAGCAGTCATTATTGGTTGGGGTGGAGGTGGTGGCAGCGATAATGGTGATGCTTTTAGTCGAATTGTGAGAGTTTCAATTTGATGTTTTCTTGGCTTTCTATTACGCCGAATTTTGTCCATGATGGAGGATTCAGAGTCTGCAGTTTCTTCTAAATCTTCCTTGAAGCTGACTGATTTCTTGGAAACCAGTTCCATACTATCGGTATAAGAATCTTCCAACAGTGATAATTGCTGAGTTGAAAATGATGATGAGATTGACTGTTTCATGATGGATTTCAATTGACTCATTGAGTCATTCTTATCTTCATAAGCGACTGCTTCATCAGCTTCAGGTTCAACATCTAGCTCTGTTATGTCTCGGCTACCATCTGTTTCAGCTTGAAAGCTCTTGCTATATACCGGAGAAGGAAGAAATGTTGGCTCAAAAGAAACATTTGATTTCTCTCCAGCAGAACACTCTACATCTTTTGAACTGATTGATGTATTAACGGTTTCAGCATTTCCATCGAGGACATAGTCGGAAAGATCAATCTCCAAATTTTGTTTGGAATCATTGCTTTTCGATGCAAGCTCTTCTTTTGAAAGTGTGGCCCGTGTAGCAAAGAGGGATTTCAAAGAAGACAGCACCTGAACAGAACTAACCGAACTATCCATACTCTGATCTCTATCATTAAGTGATCTTGAAAAAGATAGCGATCTCTGATATGGTTCAAGGTCTACCTTCAATCGAGAAGACAAGCTAGGGGATTTCTCTCTTCCAGTAAACTTTCCTTCAGTAATATCAGATTCAGGTGGGCAAGACCGGCGTAATCTCAAACTTCTTCTTCGTTTTCTTCTTATCTTCATAGAAAAGTCGCTCTTACATTCTTCTGGAACTGTTGGTGTGATTGGTCTTTCAGTGGAAATACGTGGGGCACTTTTAATCTCAGATTCAAACTCCATGATTGTTAAGCGTAGATAGTTTTTAAGTATAATTGTCTATTGAGTAAAAGACGGTTGATAGTTGGAGAAGCAACAAAAAGAAGAGCGCTTTTATTTGAAGGGTATAAAAAAGGGGAGGCAACTTGGGCGGTTGTCCAGCCTACTTTATCAACTTTTTTTGATCCCTTTTTTTACTGGGGTGCACTGATGTCAGCGGTCCTTAATCCAGCTAATCAGCTTGCACCGCCCCGTCTCTTTTTTTACTCCGGAAGATGAGTGTACATCATTGCATTGAGTCTTCTAAGATGTAGCATTGATTAGGTACAGTTCCCAGAAGAAATCAAGTACTAGTAATTTTCGGAAAAATAAGTTCTCTCATAGCAAAAGGAATCCGGCTTCAAGCCAGTTTCCAAACAACGAAAGTTATTGTCTAGCGATTACAAGCCGTTCTAGCTTTGAAGCATTATAAATAAAACCCAGCAGGAAGGGCCCTGTGCAAAACCCTTACCGGGTAACTTTTCTCCCACAATACACCCGCACCAGCCAACTTTTTCAGTGCTAGTTGAAATCGCTCGCTACAATTTGCACTGCTTTTCTCTACTCTGGTGCTGAACACTGCTGAAGAGTGCTGATCTGTACGTTCCAGTTGAATTTCTCACAATTTGGTACACACTCACAGCATGATGTATATATAAACATCTTATCAGTAACGAATTGATCTATACAGTGCCATGAACCTCTTGCCCCATCAGATCAGTCCCCGTTTTACACTTAGTCGTTCTTGATGAGCCTCTAAATACAGCCCCAGTTGACCCGAATCGGGCTAAAGGCCACCTCGCACCGCTCTAGAAAAAGCAACGTCGAGCGTGGCACGCGCACGACCAGAACAGAGCTGAAATTTTTCGCCTGCAAAAAATTTTTTCTTTTGTCTTTGTATTCTGGCAGCAATATAAAAACGATCAGTTTCGTCCGGTTTTCAGTTTTTCAGTTTTGCTGTCTATTTCTCTTTTACTTTCCCTTTTTTTTTCTTTCCGTCATCTGTATTTTATTACATATATATATTAATTTATTAAAATGGTATGTGATTTAGCTTCATCTTTAGCATCTCTCCCAGTTACCTTCAATCATTAATCAATATGCCTTCCTCTACTCCCCCTGTGGTGCAATGGTATGGAAGGCTTCTTTGATAGTTCCATCATGATCTGCATCAAAGCCGTACACTTCAAAACAGCTTTCATTGCCAATTGGCTTTGAGCTATTCAGATTGAATTCCTACCTCAACTGTTTGCTGTTCACAAACCTGAAACTGCTGCCTTTTCAGTTTGCCATCCAGATAAGGCCAGCAGCGAGCGGATTTTTTTTCTCGTCTGAACTAGCGACAGTTGAAAAAAAAATTTTCACACACACACACGAGGGCAAACTGGGAGCTCTCTGCTTCAACATTCATTCTTCAACGAAAAACTATGTTACTAACTGATTTATTATTGATTTTCAATCAATATTTGTTATAGGGTAAAGAAAAGACTCACGTTAACGTCGTTGTCATTGGTCACGTCGATTCTGGTAAATCTACCACTACCGGTCACTTGATTTTCAAGTGTGGTGGTATCGATAAGAGAACTATCGAAAAGTTTGAAAAGGAAGCCGCTGAATTAGGTAAGGGTTCTTTCAAGTACGCTTGGGTTTTAGACAAGTTGAAGGCTGAAAGAGAAAGAGGTATCACCATTGATATCGCTTTATGGAAATTCGAAACTCCAAAGTATCACGTTACCGTTATTGATGCTCCAGGTCACAGAGATTTCATCAAGAACATGATTACCGGTACTTCCCAAGCTGATTGTGCTATTTTGATTATTGCTGGTGGTACTGGTGAATTCGAAGCTGGTATTTCTAAGGATGGTCAAACCAGAGAACACGCTTTGTTAGCTTTCACCTTAGGTGTTAGACAATTGATTGTTGCTGTTAACAAGATGGATTCTGTTCAATGGGCTGAAGCCAGATTTGAAGAAATTATCAAGGAAACTTCTAACTTCATCAAGAAGGTTGGTTACAACCCAAAGACTGTTCCATTCGTCCCAATTTCTGGTTGGAACGGTGATAACATGATTGAACCATCNGCTAACTGTCCATGGTACAAAGGTTGGACTAAGGAAACCAAGGCTTCCGGTGTTGTTAAGGGTAAGACCTTATTAGATGCCATTGATGCTATTGAACCACCTGTCAGACCATCCGACAAGCCATTGAGATTACCATTACAAGATGTTTACAAGATTGGTGGTATTGGTACTGTTCCAGTCGGTAGAGTTGAAACCGGTATTATTAAGGCCGGTATGATCGTTACCTTCGCTCCAGCCGGTGTTACCACTGAAGTTAAGTCTGTCGAAATGCACCATGAACAATTAGTTGATGGTGGTAAGCCAGGTGATAACGTTGGTTTCAACGTCAAGAACGTTTCCGTTAAGGAAATTAGAAGAGGTAACGTTTGTGGTGA